>JAODJX010000065.1:24985585-25008339 GCA_026776945.1 Isichthys henryi
CCACCCCCACCCCTCTCCGAACCCTTCCCTTCATTTTTCGAACAAATTGCCTGAGATGAAAGTGGAGAAAACAGACTTTCTTTCAGAGACGTAATGGAAAAGGGAGGCGATGGGATTTCAATCAGGGCCGACGCTGGCTAAGCTAATGAACTGATGAAGTGTTTCGTTCTACAGTGAGTCAGTGCTGTGAAGGAAACGGCCAAGGAAATGAGGACGAAACGGCCTACAATAATGCTACCACCATGACATAACTGAGAATATAGATAGCTCTCATACACCAAGTACTAACTGTGACATCTGTCTGGATTAAATTTACTTAGTCTTCCCTCTTTACGCAGCTTCACCTCCTAGCTTGGACACTGCAAACTGCGAAGGAGCAGGATTGTGATACTTGAACATATCGTTCATTGAATAATTTCATAATGCATATAAAGTTCACAATTATACACAACACACTGATCAGACAAAATGTCAAGTCAAAGGTGTCAGTGTAATATACAATGGTGGATAATACTTAGTATGCAAAGATTTCAAAGTTTAATAGTACTTTAGGTAAAGATTTTATTAAACACGCTACATGGTTATGCAGTGCCTAGCCTTATGCGATATAGAGGTTATGGAAAAATCCAAGTAGCCTTCCTTCATCTCCTTTGACTTGGCATGGCCAGCTTGTTGTTCCGCCTACCAGCCAACAGCTTTGGTCTCTGAAGCCAAGTGATTAGCGCAGGATGGACCCCTCGCAGTGTCTGAGTGAGCGAACTAAATAGAAATGCTATTTTTAGAGCTACGTCTTCATCTTACATCAGCAATCGTGAGGGCAAGCTCTTACCAGACGAGAAGCTTGTCAGTTAAGCATTAAAACCACTTCTGTTCCCTTCTCGTTTTTGTTTAATCTGGAAAAGTTGTGACTTCTGTTTGTCTTGCCTTTGTAGAGTCAGCACTTTGATATTTGTTCTTAAGAATTAAAGTGTGTCACATCAGACCTGCAGAGACGGGCCGACAGAAAAGTTACAGCAGCGATTTCTGCATGATGAATTTAGGAAGACGTGAGTGTTGAATTCTTATTTCTGCCTCTAGATGTCTGGCACTCAAGCAATAACAGTGCCTACCTCTACTGAGAACGAAGGAAGATAATAAGCACATTCTCCCACCGCGCACTTAAAAGTGGATACAGTCCATTGCCAAATAGCCCGTACAGTTTAGGTTTGAAACACTCAGTTCCACCCTGATTTCTTCTGACTGTACACATGATATGAAATAGTTTCCACTATTTGTACCTGAATAAAGGAGGACAACAGAAAATCACACAGGGAGTAAAAGGTTTTTGGAACAATGCTGGTGCTTGAATGCTTATTTTTAAAGATTCGTGCTGCTGACAGATTTATTTCTTTTGAAAAGCATTGCAGTCAAAGGCAGGCTTCCTTGTTACAGAGTGTTTCATGAAAGGGAAAAGATCAGATTGTCTCTCCAAAATTAACATGTACTCCAAGGTAGGTTTCCACATTTTTCCAGTTGGTACAGTAGGAGTTGATTGATTGATTTGCCCTAAGTGTGAGATCTTTGGATAGCAAACAAATCAAGTTTTTGGGCAGCATTTTGATTCTATAACTGCTCAGGGACAAAATTTAAATGATTAGTAGCATTAATGGCACTAATATTGAAAGTGATTTTTTTTTAATTCTGGTATTGTCTTAAAAATGTTCACAGCAAGAATAACTAATCAAATCTTATACATCTTATCTCATCTCCTCTAATTTATCAAATCTGCGACAAGCTTGAGCCTTCTTGAAAATGGCGCAACAGTTTCAATCACAGAAGGTTGTTGAGCTTCCCTGTTAGTCGTCTTTGATGTTTTTTCTTAATTTACATGCTTATTTACATACAAGAATAACCTTCTCTCATTCCCATTATGCAAATCCGCCATGCAGTAAGTACAATACTTCTGAAATATAGTTTCTGCACTCAAGGACACTATTTAATAGTTAAACTTATTTATTTTCAGTGCATCCATCTTTGAACCACTTATGCTGGTCAGGGTTTGGGGGAGTTGAACCTGTTCTCAGGCAGTATTGGCCAAAAGGTGGGGAAACACCCTGGATGGGATGCCACTCCTTTGCCAGGCACACAAATACAGTCATACACAATAGATAATTCAGCTCTCCCAATATTCCCATCTATATGTCTTACAGAGGTGAAAAGTTCAGATCCAAAACCAATCAGTTGAGTATAAAGAATCACAAGAGTCACAGAGGACTCGGTGGATTGGTTAAAACAAAATCTTGGTCTGGATTTGTACTTTCTCGACCTGAACTTTGCATCTCTGATGTTATTTCTATTGGAATTATTTCTTATTAACATAACTCAAAACTGACAGCGCAATACTCAACAGTGGAAGAGGAGGTTTAAGAGGTAGCAGAAAGGTTAGGCTGGGGATAGCCATCAGGTAAAAAGGAGTGAGTGTAAGATCATAGAAGGACATTTCTGGGCCTGAAGGTAGCAGATTGCACTGGGAATCACTGCTGAGAGGCAGAGGAGGAGAGCAGTAGTCCAAGTCTGATAACTTGTCACATCTAATCAGCAGCCATATCCACATTAAGGAGCAGGATCCCTCTGTCAGAGATGATGAGGAATAAGTGGTGCCCAGGGTAGAGGGGGTCAAATGGGGCAGTGGGTGTAGGATGGGGGAGTAAGTGGGAGTCGGATGGAGTAGTAAATGGTGCGTGGCGGTGTTGCTGGGGTTATACATAGTGTATGGGGCAGGACATGGGTGACAGGGTAGTTGGGATGGAAGCCATAAAATTAAAACCACGGACAGCTGACATGAATGACATTATCTCATTACAGTGGCACCTGTCAAGGCTGTCATTGTGTACTAGGCGAGTGAACAGTCAGTTCCTGAAGTCGGTGTGTTGGAAGCAAGAAAAAAATGGCAAGAGTAAATATCTGAGCAGCTTTGACAAGGATCAAATTGTGACAGCAAGATGGCTGGCTCAGAGTGTCTCCAAAACGACAGGTCTTGTGGGGTTTTCCCAGTATGCAGTGGTAAGTACCCATCAAAAGTGGTCCAAGGAAGGCCAACCGCTGAACTGGCAATGGGGTCATGCGGACCCAAGGCTCACTGGTGCTCATGGGGAGCGACGGCTATCCTGTCTAATCTGATCCCATTGGAGAGCTACTGTAGCACAAATTGCTGAGAACGTTAACGTTGATAGAAAGGTCAGAACACACAATGAATCACAGCTTGCTGTGCATGGGGCTGCATAGCCGCAGACTGGTCACAGTGTCCATACTGACCTCTGTCCACCACCGACAGCACCGACAATGGACACGTGAGTGTCAGAACTGGACCATGGAGCAATGGAAGAAGGTGGCCTGGCCTGATGAGTCATGGTTTCTGCTTCATCATACGAATGGTCAGGTGAGTGCATCATTTACCCGGGGAAGAGATGACACCAGAATGCATGTCCATGGTATATCCCAGCAGCCTCTTTCAGCAGGATAATACCCTGCCACATTGTAAAAACAGTCAGGAATGGTTTGAGGAACATGAAGGAGATCTCAAAGTGTTGACATGGCCACCAAGATCCCATTCCAATAATTACCAAGATCCCATTCCAATGGAGCATCTATGGGATGTACTGGACAAACAAGTCCATTCCATGGAGGTCCCACCTCGCATCTTACAGGAGTTAAAGGATCTGCTGCTAACATCTTGGTTGCAGATACCACAGGACACCTTCAGAGGTCTTGTGGAGTCCATGTCTTGACAGATCAAAGCTTTTTGGTGGCACCGGGGGCACTGACACTACGGCTAATCTGTGTATGAGTTTACATACCAATCCATGGTTCCCACATAAAAAACAGATATTAGCATTTTATTTTGCTTAAAATAAAGTAATCAAATCATATATGACCAATATCACTGGAGGCAACTTCACTTGCACAAGAGTTTCTGTGCCTTAATAGTAAACACAGTGTGCTAGACCCAGCCATGGCCTGCTCTCTGCTGACCCCTAGGGGCTGTCAAATACAGGCGCCAGCAGGAGCTGCCACTCAGCTCCTGGCCCTATGGTTTCCCCACACAGGAAAAGAGACAGAGATCACATGACATGTGTCTCCTTAAACGCAAAGTCATTGACTCAGGCTATAAGGTCTCCAGCTGCGGGTGCTTGACATTTGCTCCCAGCAGGACTCGTCCATAAGTCGGCTACTGCCCGGGTTTCCAATTCTCCCTCTTCACCATGACACATAAAGCACATCAGCATTAGCAACTTTTAGCATTTGCATTGCCTTTGCATTGCATTTGCATGGGACAGCGGCTGCGCTGCATGCACGGCTCTGGTGAAAAATGAACCCTAACAGCATCTCACAGAATATAAGACACCAAATAGAAGCTGAGCACTTGAAAAAAATGCTAATTTATGTCTAGTTCCTTCACCAATTATATCATCACTTACCGCTAAACTGATAAATATTTTTTTAATATATGCTTAATAATGTGACCGGATCAAGTGCCCCTGTGACCCAAATCAGAATAAACACTTGGAAAGTAGATGGATGGAATGAAGAATGTGGGCTTTTGCATGTACAAAATTAATGCCATTATGTAGGGGAATATGTATTCTGGACAGGTTTAAAATGTACAGTCTCCAACAGGGACTGCAATGTGGGGAAATTGTGCAAGCTCAATAAGTTTAAAACTGCAGTGTAGAGAAATGTGTACATTGGAGTCATAACTGGGGAGACAGCGAAACAAAGACAAAAACTTTTACCTCCAAAATACATTCAGACATTCAACAGCCTTCGGAACATTGTAACATGCAAAAACGTGGATGGTGTCTTCTCCGGCAACAGGGTGTGGACCTGTGATGGTGCCCTGAGGGTCCAGCGATTACAGCAACTGTACGCTGCACACACAAGCCTGGAGAATATATCACACAAATGACAGGTCAGGAGAGTTTGCATGGGAATTACCAGCCACTGTGGTGTTGGGTGACATTTATGACAGAGATGGCAAATCTCTTTAAATGGTAAACATGATTACATGACCCACTGCATTTACGCAGCTACAAACACGACCTTTTACCATTTTATAAGCTTGAATGTTTATGAAAGCTTCAAATTAAGTCCTTTAAATTGCTACTATATATGCACTGCACATGTATATATTTGGCTCGGGTCTCTAGCTGAATTCCTCATCCATGTTGCAGAACATCTTTATCGCAGGGAGAGTTTATGAGCCTTTGAAACATTTAGTAAATTGAACTATAGTGATTCATACAGTCATTAGCCCACCCACCCATCTTCCAATTGCTTATCCAGTACAGGGCTGTGGGGGGTGGAGCCTATTCCAGGCACCATAGGATACATAGAGGTGTAAAAGGGGTGCTGGTCGATTTGGTCAGAACACACATGCACAAACTTATTAATGCAAACAAATAAAGATATCATTTTGCCTGTATTGTGTTTGCATGTATCTGGAATGTACCATCAGGAGTAACCCTTGCGTGTTTCATGGATCTTGTACAAATGATAGCTCCCCCTAGAGGTCTGGAGGCTTTTGCAGTGAGGATATTTTCCTTTGCCTACACAATGGCTCTCTGATGAACTCTGTGAGCCACCAAGGGGCACCAGCTGACTAGAGCTTGAAGAATTGGGAAGCTGAGCTGACACCACCGGATGGGAACCGGAAGCTTCTGAGGATGACCTGAGTCAACAAGGCGGTGGATTTATGTAATGGAGGGAGATTTATGTTTCTTGATCTCATTGTGGCATCAGGCAATGTTCTGTGCACTCTGATGAAGATTTATCGAACCAATTACAATAGACACACATAGGAGAGGTTTCCAGGACATATATAATGCTGAACCTGGAATGTTCCATGTTTTGATACCATGCCTGAGTGAAAATGAATGACTAAGCCTGGGGCAGTCAGGGGAAGGAGTTTTTCATTACAATATGCATTTTTTATGAAAGTAGGGGGTGTGTAATATCGTCCTTTGTTGTTGCTGATCAGTGGGTGATAATGGTGGCGACAGTATTTATTGGTTTGTTTCATTGTTTGGCTGCTGGAGTTCACTGTGCACGTCCATAATGGATGAGTTTCGAAAAGCTGAGATTATTGAACGATTTTGATCAATCAGATTAAGTCACGTATTTCTTTCCTGAAGATTGAAATGCAAAAACAGAAAAGCAACGATGACGAAAGCATGGTATTATGTAGGTGTCTATGCGAAATCTTCAGTGTGCACAGGGTCTGACGATGCACGTGCACTTACAAAATAAGTTGCCTTGTGCTCACTTAAGTTTTCAGTCTTACCAACAAAACTTATTTTGTCACTTCTTCAATAGTTATGCTGCCTTATACAAAATATTCCACTACATAAAGAAATTACAGTAATAATAATGTCACTATTGTCACTATCGACTAAGTCTCCACACGACATGACTGCGTGGACAGCTCACAGTAATGATTACAATGCAGACACCTATTGTTACTGTTTCCATTATTAAGTTGCTCAGGTAATGGTGTTTTTCCACAATAGCAGTTTTACATAATAATATGGCTGGATGTTTTTTTAGACGTGACTCAGCAGTTCCCAGCTCAAAGGTACTTTGAGTGGTAGCTGCAACGAGGGTCAACAGTCCATAGGTCAACATCCTTATCCATCATGCTAATATTAATAGGACTGAAAATAAAACAGCATATACCTGATTAAATATTAAAAGCTATTCACTAATAGTAGCATAGCATAGCATATCACAGTACTTTGTCAGCTATTTACGATTACTTCATGGGAGTGACCTACACTCTTGTGATTGTCCGAAAAGTGCGAATGGCAGTAAACTGTAAACCTATTAAGACCACAGGTAAATTTGGCTATCAGAATCAATGGATTCTCCCCCCTGGGTGAACTGAATTATATCATATTCTCATATTGATGTTTGCTTGACACAGTCAGAGGAAATTCCTAGCAGTCTGTCTGTGATCCTCTGACAGGTAGAAGGAAAGTGTAATTCTTTTCAACAGGATGAGGCCAGCTTGTTTACTCTGTTGTGGTTTTGCAGGGAGAGAATTCCATCACCCTCATTTTTATTCCCTGCACAGACAGTATTGAGTTCCCAAAAACCTGTGACTTCTACGGTTCCCTCTGCCGTCGGTCCGATTGGCTTTTTTTCTTGGGGAGTGTTTATTTCACATAATGGTGGCTGCAACAAGGAGCTTTATCATCCACTATTGTGTCATCAAGGGAACCTGAAAAGATATTGAGTATTTCCCCCCCCCCCCTACAGAAGGAAGGGAGGATGAAGAGAAGGGCTGGGAGTCATGACTCATGAGGCAGCTCACATGAGACTGTCCTTGTCTCAGTAGATATTTAGTATGCAGATCAGCAACTCGCCCATTTTTTGGGGGCTTATGTCTCCTCAAAAAACAATGTGATGTGCTGTAGCCAGCATGTGATTTATCTATAACCGGCCCAGAAAAATAAAAAGCGGGACATTAAAATGGAAACAGCCATGGAGAATAGATGAATATGGGTAATGTGTTCCTGGCTCATATGCTGCAACCCTCAACTTAGCCTCTTCTATTTTTCATCGCTCACATTTTGCAAAGGAAACAACCTGTAATACATAACAATGCTGACAGGGTCTCAGTCCAGAGGTCTCTTTCTTGCTCTTTAATTTTGTTACTGCTGAGGAAAGCAAAACAGGGTTTTATATGGCTTGATTACCCTGTCAGACCAACGAGTCTCCAAATATGTTTTATATATTTCTTCATTATACTTGCACCTTTCCTGGTGCTGATTCAACTTAAAACTCACGGCAGTCACTCCTTGGTGGCTGTGTTGTGGTCTTTTGTCGCAAGAGTGATGAAATCTTTCTGTATTTGACCTCTATTCTCAAAACCCTTCAATTTGTTTCCATGGTCACCGGTAACAAATTCCATATTGAATTTTGTTTAGTGTATAAATTTGTAACTGAAATTCTGAGAAGGCAAAGGGTGCCTCTGTGATATAAACAGGTATACCAACTAAGTACTTGCTCAGCAACTACAATGAGAAACCACAAAACTCCTCCTCCTCAAGAACTACGCCTTCGCTCTCAGTCTCTTTATCTGTCTGACACGCGGACTAACCTTACGTTATATGCTATTGATTCATTAAACTTCAGTAGACAGGGTTCTCCCCTCGCCTCTCACATACATGCCCTCCCACATTTTACAGTAATGCTTAGGTATGCAAACATCTGATTTTGACTGGTGTGCAGTTCAGGATGTAGGACCCTGTGCCTGTGATTGGAAGGTCATCAGTTCAAATCCCTGGGCTGACAAACTGATGCCATCTTTGGGCCCCTGTGCAAGACCCTTAACCCCCAGCTCCAGGGGTGCTGCACACCGGCTGACCCTCTTACCTGTATATGTGTCTGTGTGTTTCATGGAGAACAAGACGGGTTAGGCAAAAAGATGATTTCCCCATGGGGATCAATAAAGCATCGCTAATCTATTCTGTTACAGCTCTACCATGAAAAAGTGCCTTCAGTAGAGCCTGGGAAATGTGTTCAGCAGTAGGAAACATAATAATGACATAATAACTATTTAAAAATGAGAGAAACCTTAGCTGCTCAGTAGGTGCTGCAATGACTTGACACCTTTACGGTTGTGAGTTTTATTCCCACCCTCAGCTCAGTGTGTTGATTCTGCATGTTTTCCCTGGATCTCTGTGGGTTACCTCTGGCTAACTCTGGTGCAACTGAACTGGCATCTTTAAACTGTCGACTGTGAGTGAGTCACGATGGACTGACATCCCAATCGGGGTTTTGCCAGCCTTGTGCTTCCCAGGAAAGGCACAACGATCACTGCAACCCTGTCCTGAAAAAACAGTGATGGAGGATGAATGATGACAAACTACAATATTGTTCCTCAGACATAAATATTATTATAAACCAAATGCAGCCATTTTATTGTTGCATCACTAGAAAAACTGAAGTAGTAGTGAAATCATCAGCAGTGCAACACACCAAATAAATTCAAACTGTACATAGAACAATAACTGCAACAGTATACGTTATACATACACACAAAATACAATATGCAATAATCACATTACAAATGGTTGTCTTCCTCCAAGTTCAATAACTTCAATGCATCTCAAAGCATTCTCTTAAAAGCATTCTAGTACATTAGAATGACCTGCTCACCTTAGATGAATGGGTGGGTTGTGATAAACAATATGTTTTATTGGGAAATGTCAACAAGAAGTACAACAGACCCAAGTTATGTTAAGAAAGTATCGAAGACTATATTAACTGAATATTATGGCAGTTACGATGTGACCCTCTACTGAGTAAGAAGTTATAGAAGATGGATGATGGAAAACAAGAAGGATTATCATATTGTTTTTCACCTATAAATATTAATACAGCTGTTGCTTTCTTAAAGCTGTAATCCATCTCAAAGGCTTATTCAAAGTATACTACTGTGAACAATTGCTCACCTTAAATGATTTAAACAAAACAATTTTTTTCGGAAATGTTAGCAGGTAGAAAAACAGATACAAGTTAGGTTAAGATGGTATTGAACATTTTAACTATACATTCTACCAAGTAATAATTGATACTTTATTGATCTCCATAGTAAAATAACCTTTCTGCCTCCTCCAACTTGCCCTCTGTTGGTGTGAAAAAGCCAGGTGTGAGGGGCAGCCACCTGATGTAGTGCCCAGGGAGCTGGGGGTTAAGGGCCTTGTGTAAGGACCTGCAGAGATGTTGAGGCTGGGTTTGAACTGATGATCTTCTAATCACAGGCACAGAAGCTTTGCCCACTTAGTCACACAGTGCCCCCCAAGTACTATGTGAGCCAGTGCTGGATAAACAGTTTGGAAGGTAAATGGGTAATTATAAAGAGAATTGGTTCTTTATCCCAATCAAAAAGTAGTAGACATCTCTTTATATCAATTTCCTAAATTGATCGTTAGGTATCCTACATGTATTTAATTGCAGGTAGGTACATAGAAAGGTAGGCAGTTATATCTTATTGGGCACTAGGGGAACGCTTTGAGTCACTAGAGTTCTGGCCAGTAGTTGGACCCTAGGCCAGAAATTGGCTGCAGCAAATTTGGGAATGGCAAAGATCCACAATCTGGGTGTTTGTGACCAATTTTAAGGCTTTTAATACAAGTAAGATTTTTTGGGAAACTTTTATCATTTTATCATTAATGGTAAATCATTAATTTTATCATTAACTTTTATCATTAATGGTATGGTTTACTGTCCAATCAATGTGACACAGTTTGCTGGTCCATGAATATTACAGTATAAGGCCATTTGTATCTGTTTCAAAAAAGTTACATCTATCAGTATTTTTTTAAAGTTCTCATAGGTAAAAATAAATAATGGCTAATGGTGGCATTAATCGTGTGTGTGTGTGTGTGTGTGTTGGGATGGGTGTGATCTGGTTGTCCACTTGCAGCAGGAACACTTTAAAAACACTCCTAATAGCTCACAGCAGTCGTGCATGTGTTGTTAGATTCATTAGCAGGCATCAGAGATGCAAACGCACCCAGCCCCCACTTACCCTGTGCTTAGGATAATAGTCTCGCAGCTCCCTTCTCACTCATGCATCGCCCTTGTATTATTAATAGCTCTGTTGCTCATTTCACTGGCTCTCCTTTATGAGACACTCATGTTCCAGTTTATGCCCTTTGATAGCTACTAAAACCATAAACGTCACAGTTTATCCTTTAGAACCTGCAAGAGATATATGGAATAAATTGTGGAGAAAATGGTTAAAATGTTTTAGAACATGAAACATAATAATCGTCATAATCAACGGGGACTTGTCCAAGAGAAAATTAATTTGCACAGATCAGTTAAAGACGCTTTTGAGATTTTACTGTTTGTATGATACATTGAAATATATTTTATATCAACTGATCTGTGTACTGCATTATTTAGTGTGTTTTCTACCCTTATTATTGCCATAATCACCATTTAGCAGGCTCACCAATATCCCATAACCTCATTACCAGGCCTTGGTTTATTAGTGATGTTTTCAGTGATGTCATTTGGTTGGTGGGAGTGGAGGGTTTGTCTCATCATGGTTTGCCAAGAGTGAACTACACACATAAATTGATTTTTAAGCTCTGCATCGTTTTATTGGTTTTTCAATGAGTATTTCAGGTTTGCTTTTTAAATATCTGCTATGCCTCATTATTTTATGTTACTTTTCAATGCATGATCATCAGTCCCGCCAGTTTAGGTTATAGTAAGTACTGCTCATTGTCGTTATGGCCAGAAGACAGATGATTTTAATCATTTGATTATTTCGTTAACTTCATCGTCCTTATCTGGGAAAAAAACAAACTAAATTCCTATGAACACCGCACAATTAGATAAGTCTGTCTGGAATCTAAGTCATTAAATCGATAATGCACTAGGGAGGCTTATCGTTGCAAAGTCGTGCCCCTTGGACAGTGGTTTCTGAGTGCTGGGAAATCGAAAGAATCATCATCATCATAATATGTGGCGGTTATGTTTATCAGAACTCTACACACGGTAGCTGCAAGAGTAAACTCCCTGTCGCCATATTGGTAACGGAGGATCCTCCCCCCCCCCTTCAGCTGTACGGTGAAAAGTGAAGGACAAGCAGAGCATTACCTTCCGGGTTTTCAACCTCGGAAATAGTATTCGCTAGCTGGAAAAAAAGGCGGATCCCTCTTTCCCTAACGTCTCTTTGAAACTTTCTTTTAAATTAGAATATCAATAAAAACGCACCGCGCCATTTATTGACAGCTGCTGTCCGCTAGCCGCTGCTAATAAACACAGTTCGGCCGGCATAAATATACCGCTTGTCGGCCGTCCCGCTAGCTGCGTCGTGCCGAAGGTGAGAGGGTGAGAGAGTGGGAGGGGGGGGGGAAGCAAACGAGGTTGAAGTTAACTGGTTAGGTAGGTGAGTTAGTTAGTTTGCGTTTTGGGTTAGGGACGCGCTGGCGCACTGAGCTGGGATAACGACAGGGGGAGAGGAACAAAAATGGGCGATAAGGAATTAATGTGGGCCTTGAAAAACGGCGACCTGGACGAGGTGAAGAATTTGCTGGTGAAGGTAAGACGGCGTCCGTTAAGAAAGGGCCGGAGGCGGGGTGGGAGGTAAAGCCCGCCGTTAGCCCCCTCGCCCATCTCACCGGCGTCCCGCCACGGCTTCGGCGGCTAGCCGCTAAGCTAACAGCGAGCGCGTGCTATTAGCGCCGTCGTGGGCAATCATGTTCTAGATACTTCGAGTAGCCCGGTTAAGGTTAGCGAGATGCCTAACTAGCGGGGGTAACTGGACGGGAAGTGGCATGGCTGCTGGTTACAGGTCGGTGACGGGCTTCTTAGTGACATCCTAATGGATGCTACTGCTACGATGAGCATTTCTCGCTATAGACCAGACTAGCCGGTCCGCCGCTGGTGAAAAGTTGGACTCCTTGCTAAACTTGTTCGCCTGTGCGTTTTAGCTGATAAGGACTTAATATTCGCTTAGCTGGGCGTTTATTCGGATATATTTAAGAGGAAAAGGCCCGTGTAACTAGGTAAATATAGCAAGCCGGTTAGTTATCGAGTTAAATGGTGGGGAAGCTTGAATGCATTGTGAAGAAACGTGCACCTATATTATAATGTCGCAGTATTAGCGAGCGCCGAGGCCACTTTAACTGAGTTGTGTCCGTTTCTGAGCAGGCCCCCGGTGGCGAGCCGGGTGGGCGGGGGTCTCGGACCGGCGCACGTATATTTTTACATGGCCCCACTGCTTTAGCGTTGGTACGGATATGTGAGGGCCATGCTTTATAAAGTCCCGCGGTGATCTTTGTTGTAGTGCGTGTAGGGTGCCTTCGGACCCTGCCCAAGTCCTGTAATGCTCGCGTTTTGGAGGTACCTGGAGAGCGTGATGTGAGACACGTGACCATGCACGATAATCTAAGCAGAACACATTATCTCTACGGTTTTATGTCCACTCTGGAGGTATTTTATGATATTTTATCGTAGAAGCACCATATTAGGGTAGAGAGGTGAATTTCTGGATACAGGGGTGTGTGGGGTCCTTCACAAATTGCTATAGAAAAATGAGGCTAGATGTCATTCATTTTGCATCCAGATTACTAGATTTGGATTTCAATTAGGTTTAACATTTTGATTTATTGTTTATTTAAATCCTAATTTGATGCTTTGGCGTTTCTTTTAGGTCTTTAAAAATTGAACTGTAAATAGTAATAAAGTTTATTACTTTTCATAAACTCTTCCAGATTATTCACAGCTATCATTTTGCAGGTGGTGTTTCTTTTGCTATGGAATTGCTGTGGTCAATTTGCTAACATACAGCAAGTTTATATAACACAAAGCAATTCCCAAACCTGTTGGCGCACTGGTAGTGTTGGGTTTCTGCTTATTCTCTCTTTGTGTGATTTCTGTTAAGTCATCACATCTCTACTCTGCATAAAATGGCAGCCATTGTTTTCAAATGGCATTGTGGCGAAAGGTTGTTTTGGCTAAATATGCTGCTATGACCTTTCCAGAAGCCAGACATCTGCACGTATGTGCTGAAGAGACTTAAGGGTAAATATACCCAGTGATGTCAATGAATTATCCTACCTTCCAGCCTCCCCAGGACAAAAACATACTCGTATTAAAATATCAAATATCAGCAGTTTCAGCAGTAACAAACCTGTCACTTGAGCTGCATTTGGAACTACTAGAGAGTTTGTGTGTTTGCCATGGCATTTATGACAGTATCAGTTTGAAGGGGAAAAGCATATGTGACCACTCTCTTCCTATCCAGATGGTTTATTGATTTCTGGTCCGTCCTGCAAGCTTTTGATGATGACGTTTTTTTTTTTTTTTAAGAACCTGATAATCTGTCCTATAATATATTTGCAGTGAGCATACTTGTCGATAGGCTGTGTGATTTTTTTTTTCCCCCCCTCATTTGCATGAAAGTGTTGTAAAGAGGTTATCTCCTACAGAGTTTTTAAATGGATGCAAAGATCACTAGCTAAGATTGATTGACTAGCTAAGATTGATTGATTGTTTGTGGTGCCTTAAATAAAAGAAACCTCCGATGAGCCTATGTAACTATTTATAATATTTTCCTGAAAGTGTAATTAATGTAATGATATGTTGTATGAGTACGGATCATAATAATGTAAATTACCCAGTTTGCAAAAGTAATCTATTTTTGTTCAGTCGAATGATACTACTTTGGGCTTTTTTTGGTATTTTATGCAGTAACAACCATTTCCTGACCTTTAATAGCTAGTATATTCATGTTTTAAATGTTAATTTAAATTGCAGTGTGAAATAATGTTTAAAAACCGATTGATTGAATGCAGTAATAGCTGCTGAATCCTGCAGATATTCATTTGTGGGAAACTGTGTGGTGTGAGAGATGGCAGTAGGGACCAGACTTGACCTTTCCTGTAATGTGATGAGGCTGAGCAGTCTTACTGCAAAGTGTCCTCTTGCAGCAGCTCTAGTTCTGTTCATCGAGCAAATGGCCATCTTGGATCTTTACTGCTTCTATCTACACAGACGGAAGGCTTCGGTTGTAAAGCAGTGAGATAGATGCATGGTGGTCATTTTTAATTCCCTAAAAAGAGTGTTTTATTCAGCATACATAGAATATCTGTTTTGCTGAACACTATTAATTAGAATGGGCCATTTGCAGGAGTATGCGGTGGCTGTCAGTGCAAAACTGAAACACATTTTTATTAAAGATACTATTTGTAGATGTAACAGGTATGTCTGAACTTCCGACACACCTGCAGTCACCTTAATAGTGCATAATAGTTTCTGTAAAAATATCAATCTAAACTTTGGCCTATTTTTTGTCATTGAAAGTCCTACATGGCTGTTGTCTAGCTATCATGGGCGCAGATGGTCTTGTTACAAAAGTGGGGCATCAACACAATGGCTGCCCAATTAATCCATCTTCTGGGTATGTACCCTTGGCATTGGACTTGTATTTGTTCATCTCTATGATGAATTTTGCTTCCATATTCTCCCATTTTCTTGAATGTGCTTTTTTTTTTTAAAAAAAAAGCACGTGCCATGTTGATCACGGGATCCTCCAGCAAGGTTAGGGAAATCTACTGCATAAATGTCGCTCAAAATGTCAATCTAAATGGCAGTTACCCAAGTTAAATTAAGCTGTGTAAGTCCAAACTGCAGTCAGAAGGTATCAAAGGGGTTAAATCACAGATCCTATAATAAGAGTGGTTTCAGAAAGGGCCTTGGATCTGTGTGCAGTGTCAATGTTCTCTCTGTTCATGTGAGTTTCTCACAGATTGCCTAGCTTGTGTCTGCAGTCGTTTGGGGATAGGCTGTTCAATGGTAATTGTAAATTGCCATTAGTCTGTGATTGTGTGCGTATTCTGCCTTAGGCTCTATGCTTCGCAGGTTATGCTCTGGTTTTCTGTGGCAGTATTAACATAGTAGAATGTTAATAGAATCAGATTATTGAAATTGGCCATATTTTCATCCATCGATTTAGTCATGATTATTTGCCACTAGAGTTGGATTAGTACCTAAATTTTGACTTGGGCCAAAACTGGCATTGGGATCAAACAAAACCTCATCAATTATATGCTAATTTGCTAATCTGTCATCAACATAGTTATTTAACCTTGCCTATTTTTCATCAATTTGTAAAGCCTAAGAATGAAATTGCATATTGGCAAAACACAACTTTAAACAATAACATAAAAGGTAATAGCTGATAAATGACATCGTTATCATTTTATATGTGTTATGCACACCTGACTAACCTTTATCTCCTTATTTAAATCTGAACCAGAGAACTAGACAGATGCTCCATCAGGTTAGATGTGTTGCTGCCTTATAGCAGAGTTTGCATACTGGGGCTGACGGACCTGCAAGTGCACCCTTTTCTTCGGTTTAAAACCATAATAATGACAAATTGCTCCTGCTGCCGTGCTTATCAACTAAATGGCAATGGGCGCCAGTGGTTTCTGTCCATCTGTGTTGCTTCTCTGCACTAAGACACATGAAATGACTGCAATTATGGCTCTCCCCAAGGTGCAGATCTGGCATGTCCACTACGTGACGTAACTTTTTACAGTGTTGTTGGATGTATGCAATAGTCGTAAAGCACATTTTCATCAGATATCGATATTTGTGATAGAATTATATAGCTTTAATTTATTTTTTGTATCACAATATGATATCCATACACCAGAATTAGTATCACAGAGTTTTAATGAACTTGGTCATCCTTAGCAATCCACACCGATACGTTGTCCTCCAAATTCTGAAGCAGACGTAATATCAGCTGGACACAGGCTTAAGAAGGCTGGGATTCTGTTCCAGAATGACTCGCATTGTATAAAGTCTTGTCTGATAAGTGTTAAGCTCTCCTTGGCCTTTGTGTGAGGTGGCCATGTGCTGTCCGTCATTAAGGATTAATGCTTCCCTGTTCTTCCAGGTCAATTTATAGTGTAGTTAGGTATATATTTTATGTCAAACCGGTTCATCTTCATGTTGTGAATAAAGATGCCTCGATTGCATTTTCCTTGGTTCATCCCGGGTTCTTTTATTTTTATTTTTTAAAAGCCTGACCTACTGATACTGATCCTAGCCAATTCCGATTTTCTTTTAATACTAATTAGTTGACTAAATGTTTTTTTCAAGTAAGAATGGCCCCACATTGGTCGTTACAAATGTTTCCCTTGACCTGACCTGTTCCACACTAAAGATCTCCAAACATGTTTTACTTCACCTACCACACATTATTTGTGGGGGAGACACAACTGCGGTTAAGACTAGCTGTGGGGGATATGGCCAAAATGTCATATCAAGGAATTCTTCAACTTTTATTTGTATAGCACATTTAAAACAACTATAGTTGACCAAAGTGCTTCACAGGTTCAACCAGCAGTAAAACAAGGAACCGTATAAAAAGCGGGCTGCTTGATTATTATAAGCTAATTATTTAAACGGTATTCGTACAGGAATTATCCTGTCCCAGACTTTTTGATCCATATACATGGTTATCGCTGTGATCGTGATCACTATCAGCGGTTCACTCCTTTAAATATTGGTACTGTTGAAGTGGCTGGAGTTGCTCAGTCAGCTTCACCTCCATGTTGCTTCCATGTCACAGACTGTACAGGGCGGAGTCACATAGCGACACTCACACTGGTATGTTTTTAAATGGACGGTACATGTATTAACAGAATAAAGAAAAAACAAAGTAACCAACATTGGCCCCATTGATCGGTTTTGAATGTCGGTTTTAACTTTCTAATCAATCTAATTTTAACTTGAGTAGCCCTTCTACCAAGTTGGAAAAAAAACTGCAGTGCTAGAATTTTTGAATATGGTACAATACCAGCATTTTGAGAAAATCAAAACTTTTGTTATGAAAATGGATATTTGATCTGCCTAAAAGGAACGTGCGTGAAACTCAACACTGACAGTGGTGACGTTATAGGAAACAACTTGGAATATCAGCAAAGAGAGCAGTGCACTTTTTCTACTTGGTTTCAAAGTGGCAAGGGCTTCAGCAACACCTGAACTTGTTAAAAACGAGAAGGCCTGAAGTGAAATATAGAAATTTTTGCTATCATGTAGATGAAAAAGGCAAGCCCCTTAAAAGCAACGGCTGAAGGTGCTGCTGTGTTTAAGTGTGTCTCACGAAGGAAGGTACCACGTTAAACCTGCTCAGACATCTATCAGACAAACATCCCGAACTTTTCAAAGAATTCAAAGACTGACAGGTGATAGCCGACGTGTTCACTCCCCTGTTATGTCCATGGAAGAAATGTGAGTGATCAAAATGCCAAAATTGCCAGCAGTAATATACATATTCATACACAGTCTACGGTGATGCGCCAGTCCATTTCACAAGTGACCCGAACGTGCTGGTTAATTCAACCAGACAGTGAATTGAACCGCTAATATTAGACAAAATGATACCTCGACCTGCTTTAACTAATATGGTTGCTTTTTAACTGACCTGCCTGCAAATGACCCAAATTTTTAAAACATTTCAATTAAAGCACAGTAATGACATTTGAGAGTATTTCCCCTTTTCAAGGAAAAATTCATGACTTGGTATCAATATTGGTATCGTGACAGCACTATTGTCATGTATGATTGCATATCTGTGGTGATAAACGCCTCTAGCTGTAGTTCTGTCTTTAGCTGTTTGAATTTCCTGCTAAAATCACCTTAAATGCCACAAGAAGACTATCGTGCAAAAGCTGTTTCTGCCTTGCCGCACATGCCCTCGGATGATGTCTCAAATGAGTTGGCAAATGAGTTGTATCTGTTTCCAGCAGCATATCCAAGTTTAACAACCGACAGTCTTGTTCTTACCAACTGCGCTGTCCAGTGTTGGTGTGATTTATTGGCAAACTGAAATGTTCTCAAACCGTCGATTATGACTGACTGGCTAACCAGTATTAACCTTAACTCACGGCCACAGTTAACCATGTTGAGCATCTACTTATGAATTTGGATTCTGCTTTTATCAAGCGATGCATTAATTTCGGCTTGATGTTGTGCAGTGAAACAAAATGATGCGAGTCGTTTATAGACCGAAGCCTGCAAAAAATGTAGCTGAACGACAAAATTCATTGTCAACGATTTTTATTGCCATTTTATCTGTTATAGATTAGTTGTTAGTCCTAGTATAAAACCAGAAAAAATCCTATTTACTTATACCGATGTCAAATAAGAGTGTCTTAATCTGGTTTCTCCAGTAGGATGTGTCGGTGTGACTCAGCTTTTTGGCAATGTGTCTGCCCAACAGGACGAGGATGTGAACAGGACACTGGAAGGGGGCAGGAAGCCATTGCACTATGCTGCTGACTGCGGCCAGGGAGACGTGGTGGAGTTTCTTCTCTCCAAGGGCGCGGATGTTAATGTAAGTGCTGGGAGATGGTTAACTTCGAAAGTCAGGTGTGACCCCCCCTCCCAGAAATTTAATGGCCTTTCATGGTGTGTGGAAAGAGAGCATCAACCAATGGAATTTGCTCAGCCGATTCGCCATGCCAGCATGTCTAATCTGTGCTGTCGAATTTCTGAGGCTGTTTCTGTCTCTCTCCCTCTGTGTTGGTCCCATCTGTCATCTTAGGCCACATGTTCTGTCTGATATCCCCTCAAGCAGCACCTGGCTTATGGAGATTTGAAAAGGCTGGGGAGACTGCATTGATTATATGTTGTTGACTGACAACTGCATCACTGTAAATTTGTCTCCTGAGGGAGTGAAAGTAGGCATCTGTAGCAGTTAGTGTAACATAAACTGGCTGCTTTTTAAAATTTGTTGTTACTCTAACTCTTTTTAGTAGAATTCTACAGTATTTGTCCAGCAGAAAAATCTTCTTATGATGTGTGAGGCTGGATGAAAATCACGCAAGTTCTTCATTCTGAATTGAAAGCCTACTGCCTGATGCAGTGTGCTGTATTGAAATTCACTGCAATTCAGCAGTGCTGGATCTTCTAAGATTCAGACGTGTAGTCAAAGTGGGGAGGTAATGATCTTTTTCAGTTGTTTTTCTGCAAGCCTTAGACTCTCCCGTTGAGCCCTCAGACCATGTCTGACCATGCTGTTTCCAAACCACCTGCAATCAATTGCCCATGTGCAGAAGAAAATATCAGACTGCATAACCTATAAACAAAATGTTAGGATTATGTTTTTTTGTTTTTTTTTTAAACTACTCCCCTGAAGAAACTTTCTATTCCCCTTTTAGAAGAGATTGATAAATCAGGTACCTTTTATGTGTTGCTTGGAGTCATTTATTGATGAGATAAAGAAGAATCGCTAGAAGTGACACTGAGAAAAGTTATGGTCTGTGGTCCTCATGCCCTTTTGTGGGATTCATGACCTCTTCAGCAAAATCCTTATCTCCTTCCTTCCTTTCCTCAGGCCCCCGACAAACATGGCATCACTCCTCTCCTCTCTGCGACCTATGAGGGGCACCTTGCCTGTGTCAGGATCCTCCTAGAAAAGGTACTTTCTCAATGTACCGATCTTGCATGCCTTGGGTCTGCAGCCCTTCCCCCACACCTGCCCGGATTATATGCAATGTCGGTTGCTTAACTTCCAACCTTAACAGATCCTCCTCCTTCATGGGCTTCTAGGCTGTTCTGTTAGGTTAGCTTTGTTATACAGAGATGCAAACAGGCTGTGTCACTTTGGTATTTAGTTCAATTAAAATTCCATCAAACCTCTTTGTCCTAATTTGGAAAATAAACTTTTGGCCCCCTGAATTAATACCCACAAATGCCTTCTGGACATTTGTACCTTGTTTAGTTTCAGTACAAGAAACACAGATGCGTGATACAGGATTTGTGCTGATATTCAATATGCTGATATTCTCAAAGTTCATTTAGGCGGTACCAGTAAATACACGTCTTTATTTCATTGAAGTGAACACCAAGTCTCTTTCGTACTAGAAATAATATATTACTCTTATTGTGATGGTGTACTTGTAGATGAATAACAATTTATGTCTATCTTTTTTTCAATGTAACTTTGTCAAAATTTGTAAATCTTGAAAAATAAGGAAATTATTTCGACTTGGGCTAGTGCTGCATTTTATTTTTAAGTCACACGGTGTCGGTAAACCTAAGCTCCATATGTCGTCTTCTATAAGCCAAAAACATCACTGTAATGTTACTGTAACACCTCAGTGACAGTGGGCTCTCTTTTTGCACAAAATAAGTCACCTTTTTTAAGTAACATTGTTAGTAACAATGTTAAATGAGTATTGTTTTGCCCCTCCTCATATCGCCGGTGCTCACAAGCGTTGCCAATAGCAATTTTGTTAGTTTCGTTTACAGTCGGCCTTCCGTGTGTGTGTGAGGGATTAGTTGCAGGAACCCTCACGCATACCTGAATCCGTGGATGCTGAAGTCCATTATGTAAAATGGCATAGTATTTGCATATAACCTATGAACAATCTCTCGTATTCTTTAAATCGTCGCTAGATAACTTGCAATACCCATTACAATGAAAATGAGATGTAATTGTCATACTGTACAGTTTCATGGCGAGTTATGTGTGATCGAGTCGCATCCGATCACTTCTACGCCCAAGGTCTATATGCACTAAGATACATGACAACGAATGTAGTATGAATTGGCGTGTATATCCCATTTACTATAAAACTATTCTTTTCTGTGGAGTACTATGCATATATTACAGTACTGCACATAAGGCCTTGCCTCTCCTCTAATTATCAAGATGCGCCCATGTTGACTTGCGTCCAATAGTCCTGGTCTCAGATGCGGACACAATTCTGTGCACTAGCTGCATATTACATGTCAGCAAACTACTTAACCTACATTCAACACTTGATTTTGTTTAATGACTTGAAAGAGAAATACATCCAGTAAAATACGCCCATACAGATGGCATGTTGAAGCTTACACTCAGCACCGTCATGTGCACTGTGAACATGTGACCTTATTAACCAGGCTCATTGGCAGAGATGTTCATATCTGCCGATGCCAATAATGAGCTTTCATTGGCCAATACCGATGTCATGCCCATATCATCATGCTTGCCTAACATGAAGCCATGAGTCTAATCATCTACACAGGGGCCCAGGGATGCATGTTGATAAAAGTTGATGTTAATGTGTTGAGTTTAGAGATGGACACTGAGTCTCTCAGCACGGATGATTCGTACTCTAACAGTTGTGGACCAATAGAAAAGCTTGTTTGTCTGCAGGAAATGAACCATCGCTCTCAACCTTATACACATTTTTTTGTTATGAAACCAGTTTGATGTGGTGTTGAGCTGCATTGTCGTCTGTCGCAAGCTCGTTACGGGGAGTGTGTCTTGAGCACATTAGAGGGCTCCATCCTGATGAGTGCGGGACTGGGCTCATTACCTGACCTTCCAGGGCCACAGTGATGGGGAGAAGTAACCCACCTCACCTTTGCATTGGCTAAATGCTTAATTCTTTGACTTGCATCTGACCAAGTAGGCGGATATAGGTGGCTTGGGGGCAAGTCCTCAGCCTATCACAAGTTCTGTGACAGGTTACCCCTGAGGCAAGAGTGAGCAGTTCTGAGTCTGAGATAAAGACTGACTGGGTTAGTTTCAGAATTCTTGTTGATAGAGCTGTCATAGTTATTTGATTTGAATTTTTATTTTTTAAAGTATTGATTGTCTTCTCAATTACTCTGCAATACGACAGAAGGAAGATGAAGCGTAACAGATGAGACTCTAAATAATGTGAAAGAAAATGCAGCCATCTGTCAGCATTGCAAAGCAGAACTTAAATATCAGCACGGCATGTCAGCATTGCGGCTGCTACATCTTAAGTCGTGCAGGTTTAATGGATGCAGGTTAGCCATAGATAGGTGCCATTTAGCTTAGTCGTCAGTTTGACGTAAATTATGTCGTTTAATGTACTTTCTATAATTTCTGTATCTCAAAATAATTGCTGCTAAAATGGTTGGCCTCATTGCTTAGCTGCACCATCTCCAACTGTACATTAAATATCTTTATAGCCTAATTTTAATATTCTAGTCGTTTTTATTGTTACACACACACACACAGACCGCACTGTCAAGGATGAGTGATTATGGTTTGGGAGAGCGCATGCATAGTTCATGCAGAAGCAATGGTGGTGAACTTCACACTGTTTATTTTTAAATGTATACTAGATAATACTGGGGGCGGCATGGTGGTGCAGTGGTTAGCACTGTCACCTCACACCTCTGGGACCCGGGTTCGAATCCCCGCCTGGGTC
>JAODJX010000065.1:25012909-25023038 GCA_026776945.1 Isichthys henryi
GGGGGAGGGGAATGCTCGGTGGTGGGGGGGGGAGGTGGAGAGCGCCTCCCCCACCATTTCCATGAACCACATCAACTTTATAACTGCTGGTGGGGAAAAAAACAGCAGTTTAGGAGAGTCAGATGATCTTGAGTTTTTCTTCCTCCTGAAATACTGAATTTGAATGTGTAATTAACCAGTTTTTCAAACGTATTGATAAACT
The DNA here is from genome assembly GCA_026776945.1 of Isichthys henryi. Classification (NCBI taxonomy): domain Eukaryota; kingdom Metazoa; phylum Chordata; class Actinopteri; order Osteoglossiformes; family Mormyridae; genus Isichthys; species Isichthys henryi. The sequence continues at coordinate 25,013,112 of JAODJX010000065.1, forward strand.
ACAGATTTCCGTGACCTTGCAAGAAATAAAACCTAAGGATTCCTGTATGATGAGTAGCACAGAGAGTGGGTTTTTCCCAAGTGGAGTGACACGTTTTTCCCTTTAATTTTTTTAAAGCATACAAAGTGCCTGTTTGTCATACCCTCTACCCCCATGACGGAAGTGTGATTTGACGCTGAGCGCAGGCGAATAGGGTAGAGTTGTTTGGTGTGGTGTGTGGATTAAGAATGATGCCCGCCCCGCCTCCTCCCCAGTAGGATCCCTTGCTCATGGTTTGATTGGCTCCCCTGCTGGTTCCTGCTGCATGGCAGATGAGCTTCTGCTTCTTTTAGGCTCTTAGAAATGTTTGCTTTTCTCTCTTGGTTGCTTTTGAGAAAAAAAAAATGTAAAAAAAAACAAAACAAAACGCTTTATCTTGCATCGTTGTGGGAAAAATGTTAATTAAAAAAAATGAAACATTGGATTGTGGTATTTTCTTGCTGAACATGCGGGTTTCGATCATCCCTCCGCATTTTCACACGCCTGCTTTGCACTGATGCGTGGGAATGACAGCGGTGCGGACCAGCAGCAGAATGACTGTGGAGGCCCAATGTCCACCTCTCTGCTGACCTTCACTGTCTCTCCATGTAGTGACTGTGGGAGAGAAATCCTCATGTGTCGGAGGTTTCCGCTTCACTCTGTCTGCCCTCCTGGTCTGAGTTATTGCCCCCCCCCCTTTTCCCCTTCTCTGCTCACTCCACTTATACGCCGCCCAATCGCAAACTTCGACTACCTGATCTTACAGCTCAGTAGCTCCCCCATGACATCACCATGTCTGAGGCCCTCATGCAGCACACATACAAGAGCAAATGGGCTGCTCTTTTTACGCTGCATGCCAGCGCAACATAAAGGCTGGTAATTACTGGCTGAGGTGAGCTGATGCTAAGCTGACGGCGGCGGATACAGTGCTTTGTAACCTTTTGTCCCAGGCACTCGGAGCATATGCTCATTATCCGTCCAAAACCTCTTAATTAAGCTTGATGGGCCTCCTACGAAATATTGATCTGGATGGTTAAGAAGCCAGAGGTCCTTTAAAAAAAAAAAATAAAAATCTCACATCTTCCAGTGCTAATAGGCTCATGGGAAAAGCTGAAACTGCGTTTGTGTTGTTCTGCTGTTACTAGGATAGGGAATCCTGGGATGCCATTTGTGCTTCCAAGGTCTCACGGTGATCTCGCAGTCTACCAGAAATGTTGACATTCCTGCAGATTCTAGGGAAAGTAACCCTAAAGGTTCTCCTTAAATGGCTAAAGTATTCAGTCAGCCACACATGCCTTACAGTTAAGTAGAAAATGTTCAAAAAGCTGATCATGAGTACTAAGTTGTTTTTCACCAAGAATTCAGAAAATGTCAGATGTTCCAGGAATCTTGAATGGCTCAATCACGTGTAATTAATAGCATAAGACCCACAGTGAGCCGGGTTCCGACGGCATATCCGGCTAATGACAAATCTAATCTTTATCCTCAGCCTGGCCCTCCACTTTTTTCATGCAGCTCCTTGAATTTGTTTTGCTGCGGCTTTCCGTTCTGTCTCTGGGTCCTGACTCCTGAACGCGGCTAAGCGGTACTGAAAACGGACACGTGACCAGGTCCCTGCTGGCTCCTCTCCCAGGATCACGGATGCAGTTCTTTGACTTCAGTAAATGTCAGCTGTTTAAAAGGGTTACAGTGTAGTTTCAATCTAGCCGAACATGTTTCTAGTAGAAAAGTAAATGATAGAAATTTATATTACTATTCTGGGTCCTTTACTCTGAACCTTTAGGGTGCGAATGGGCCAGGAAGTTGAAATCTACATCCTCATGTGTACTCACACAGTTGTGGGTGAAGGTCTTGCCCAACCTGTCGCCTGTGACCTTATTGGTCGTGGCAGTCACTCACAATTCCTGCCATTGTGCCATACTTTGGGCATGCTCACGCCAGAAGACTATAAGAGTGACCTTATCCCTAAATCAGGATGTGGAAAATACTGGTCCCACCGCCAGTGTCTTCAGTTATTGGCCCTTAAGTAACTCTCGCATAAATCATACAGGCCACTAGGGGGCGGTAGGCTGTCTTGTCAAGTGATTCCAGTTCTGATCAGCTGCCCTCCCAAAGCACTTAAATTTCTTTGAACATCTTAGTAAATGTCACTAAGTAAAGGCTACCTTTGCAATTTGCTAGTGGTTAGTTGGGCAGTTCTGGATTTCCGTTCCTGTTTAGAAGATGTGATGATCTCTCATGAAACCATAAAAATTTTTATTGCATATTTAGGAGAGCAATAAGGTTCATGACACTTTCTGTTCCCTATCTGGGATATATTCATCATTGTGTGTTTATGAATCAGACCTAATCATCTTAACTTTCCATGGTTTCGTCGAATGCCAAGGTAAACCGGAAAGCCCCAGTGTCACAGGTTCTCTGCCCTCTGACCAGACTGCATTCAAACTCAGCATTGGAAAAGTGGCATCTGCCTTAAATTCGCAGAGTTGCTCTGTGGATAAATAATCTTTTCACCCTTGCATGAAGTATAAGCAGACACCATACTCACACTGTGCTGGCAGGGATTTAAAAAAAAAAAAAAGTGGACTGGCTGTGGATCCCCCAGGCCCAGATTGGGAAACACTGCAGTAGAGGAAAAGCAGCAACTCCGGACCTCAATTTCAAATCCAGGCCTTATTTTCATATCTCCCAGGTAGATAGTTTAATAATTACTGATTCTGATTGGCCAGAGGCTTTACACCTGGCTCACAGGAAGGCTGGAAATTCAGCAAGCCTTGGACCTTGGGAACCATGAGTTACACAGTCCTCCTCTAGGGATCTCAAAACTGTCTGAAATTCCACAGTTTTTAAAAGCTGTGAATTTACAGAGAAGGGAGTGTCTATGATGGAAAGGTTACCGGTTCACACCCGGCCTTGGCAGAATTCTCGCATCTGTGGGCCCTTGAGCAAGGCCCTTAACCCCCAACTCCATGATAGCTGCTGCAGGTGGCTGCCCTCCCACCTGTATATTTGTCTGCTTGTCATGGAGAGTAAGGTGGGGTAGGCGAAAGAGAATTTCCTCATGGGGATGAATAAAGTGTCATTATTTCATTTCAATAAGCTGCCATATTGCATTCATAAGCAGATGTCCAAACATACAGAATATTTCTGCTGCTTTCTACAGCTGTCACTTTTCTGAAGTCATTCAGGTTATAAGCCTTTTGATGGTACCATTTCTCATGTAGATTTTCTTTCCCATAAAAACTGGTGCGAGAAAAATAACAGCAATAAGAATGGAATATGGGGAATAGCATGGGCTTGAACTATAGCCCCACCTGGTGGCAGGGCTTGACACACGCAGGGGCACATTTGTTTAAGCACGGCTGTTTTCTCTCCGTATGTTTACAGTAACGCGACGATGAGGATGAACGCCATTAATAATGTGCATTGGATAATATAGTAATTGTTATAAATTACAATAATTACACAAGACCTGTGATTTTCCAAATACGTGGTGAGGACAAAAGCACAAAACAACAGCAGATTGATTGCTAACCGCACCGTATTACTGCGATAATTGCCAGCTGTAGTCATTAATGCAAACATACCGTCTTCCTTTTTACCTCCGCATCCCATTCTCCTGTTTTCAGCAGTTGCTACGGCAACAGTGACGCCGGGGGGGGGAGTGTGTGATCGATGAAGTGGAAAAGGCAGTTAATGAAGTATCAAATGCAAATGATTATCATTATTTGTCTTTATGATTAGGTCTGGGGAATCGACATCTATTTTTTCATTAATTTTTTTTCCACTGGTTTCAAGCAAATCAATAGCTTATTACCTTGGTTCTAGTTCACTAAACTGTTGAGACCTTAAATTCTGTCAACCGTAAAATCGTTTATTAAATCACCCCTCCTCTTTCTCAGTAGTTTCTCTTTTAAGGTTAATTTTTTACATCAAAGTACTCCCCCTATTCGAAAATAGTACAATACAAGATTATAATGGTAAATCATTAACGAAAACTAATACCGAAAAATATTCTTGTTAACTGAAATTTGTTTGTAACTTAAGTTTGTAAACTAACAAAAAATAAACAAAAACTATGATGTCAATATAAAACGGACGAAAACAACATAAAAATGTATGGAAAAAAATCTGTTCTTATATTTTCATTGAACGGAGGAAGCATATTACACTCTGAAATTGAATCTATTCTTCGCTGTTTAAACGCTCAGAAGATGTTGGCGTCTTAATGGCTGCAACAACTCCTTCTGAGGCTATTTCAACCCACCTGCTGCAGAAATTATGAAATTAATGGGGAGCAGGGCCGGTCACTTCTGTAGGCCACATAGGCAGGCGCCAACTTCCGAGGGGGTGCCGGCATGCCAGCCAATTTCACTTGGCCTCGGGCGGGGGGGGGCGCCTGCCGTGATGCTCGCCTAGGTCGCCACATCGGCTAGGACTGATCTGAGGAAAGGCCACACACCTAACTGAGATGGCTGCTTTCAGCTGGCTTTGATACCTTCGATCGAGATGAATGAGACACGACAGCTGAAGGTAAAGCTTTGCGGACCGTGTTTTTGTAGGGAAGACGTCAGTCCTCCGTAGAGCATGTTTCCTCTCTGTGTGAGGAACTCTTCTGCTTTGAGAAACAGGACCAGCACTTCTCTGGACCATCGAAACTTTCATCAAACGGGAAGGTAAGCGACTATTTCAGACGCACATCTCCTCCCTGCCGTTTACACTCGAACACATCGCTTTTCCGAGCAGCTGTCCTATAGATGTAGACTACTCTTTATTGAAATATATCAATCAAATGTCTCTCTTAATTAAATTGAATGGTGTGCTGTTGGATTCATTTAGTCCCTTTTCACCTATTATCTTCATAAAATAATCGAACCGATAATCCTAGAAATGGCTGAAGTTTGATAGTACTTTTTAAAGTGACGCTTTAAGCCATATGTGGTTTTGTAGTTTACATTTCAAGTTTCTCTTTTTCAAACTGAAAACTAAATCTAAAACTAATAGAAACTAATTTAAAACTATTTATTTTAAGATTTTGTAAAGCTATTTATGTACTGTTAAAAATAACTGAAGGTGGAATTACAAATACAAAAAAACATGGAAAAAAAAATTAATTTTACAACTAATGTTAAAACTCATGCACTTTATCTCTGGTGGTGCATTTGCTTTGGATCCTCGCATTGGTCAGACTCATCAAAAAGCACACAAGCACGCTGAATTTGCAAAAGCGTGGGGGCATTCCCTCCCCCAGAATTTCAGCCAAAACTCCATCCGGCGAGCTTTAAGACTGTGGGGGACTGTCTTCCTGCTGGATGAGCAGGACAGGCTGGATCCCATGAACCAGCTGGCAAATATGAGTATTCATGCATTCCGAGTGCCGGAACCCCACTGAAGACATGCTCAGCCACGCTGTAATTTGTACAAGGATCACTGGTGGCAGGGTGCTATTAGGGTCATCTTAATTGCCTGTAGAATTGGACTTATTATATCTGTTATGATACCCTCCCACCCCTGGTTCAGGTTGGCAAATGTGTTTGAGTGGGGAGGTAAGGAGGAGCTGGACTAATTCTTCCAGTGAACTCTAACTTGCCCAAACCAACCTTTGGCAAAGACAGTTACCACTGAGGATGCCACAAGGGTAGCCTTTGATCGTTTGGGGGTTTGCAAGGGCCTTTGAACTCGGGACGCTGTAGTGCGAGTCTGTTGGGGGTTTTCATTGAGCTGGGCTAAATACCACAGAACCTAATCCGGACGATGGAAAAGGGAAGTCATTCTGTTCTTTGGAGCTAAATTGCAGATTTGAAGATGGGCGAGCAGCTACCCATGAATCCGCCGACTGCAAAACGTGTCGCAATCTCTCTGTTTTCCTGCGAAATCAAGTCAAAACGCGGAAGACTAAACAGAATGAGCAACGAAACCCGTGACATCAAAAGCACCGGGATGAGATAGAGGTTTGTTTTCACGTCTGACACCTGTGGCCTGAAGAGACCAACCATTAACGGCTCTCCCTGTCCTTTATTCATCGCACTGGGTGCCTCTGGGTACCGTTAAGAATTCTCCCACAGTTGCAATATGGTGATTAAATTTAGTTTCTAAACAGAGGTCTGTCGGTTCTTAAACCCTTCTGCGCTTGATGTAGTGGCCTCTCGGGTTGTTAGTTTTGTGCGGCTTTTGTTCTGCTCATAAAATGCATATGAGGAAAAGCATTTAAGACTTGCGCCTCTTCTTTTTTTGTACTACGCCTGAAAGAGGCCTTTCTAGGTTGGCCTGCCGGAACTTGCTATCATCACACTAAGGCTTGTTTGTGTTAGAAACCTCCCAGCAGAAGTGGGAACTGTGATGAGGAATGATATTAGCAGCTACAGAGATGTTGCCAGGGGTGTCGCTAGAGATTTTGGGCCCTCAATTCAAACCAATCCAATTATGCTACAAATTTTCTGGCATCCCCTGTATGTTGCACTGGGAACTTTTGTTGTTTTATTTAGAATTTAGCAGCGCTGTATTGCAACATGGTTCTGTTGGAAAAATGAGTCTCCAAGCTACTTGCGTAACTAATTACTATTAACTGTCATTATACTGTCAAAATGTTATGTTGACGTCTCACTTCTGTGTTTTGGTTGCTTACAAAACTGGCTGCAGGTGAGTGGCAGAAAGCATCATTCTGCCGCGTGCTGGGACCTTCTGTCTGTGTGAATTATGGAGTTGCGGCCAGCGGCTGATTGCCGTGCACGCGGATCGGCCAGGTCACCACTCTGCCACTCTGTCACTGTCAAAGCCGTCATCCCGTGTGAGACATGATGATGTCACGCTAATATGATCGACGGACGAATATTAGCTGGCCCTCCCCCGGAAAGCTCGGGTAATCCTTTAAGCAGCTTGTTGAGAAACTGATCGGTGGTATTTTTTTCACTGTTTTTACCTCGGTTGTGTTGGTAACCGTGGACCAAAGACAACATCATAGCCAATCATAAAATAATTCCTTGACAGGCAAGGTATTGTGGGTAATACCTTCATCTCTAAGCATTAGGTGACGCAATGGGCTTGGTGTCGGGTCGTGAAGCCCGCAGACAGGTGTACAAGTTGTATGTCCTTCAACAGGCCCTTCCATTTAGTTTTGACTCTTTATTGAGCTTTGTGACGGCAAGCTAGCTAGAGCCCGTTATAGGGATCGAGATGTGTCATCTCTGAGGGACGTTGCTTGGAGATCATGTGGTATGCTCATTAAGATCTGTGCAGTACAGGGGAGCTGGGCATCTGCAGTGCTCATTGATCATGTTGTTAAGTGGCCATGGGTGGGGGTGGGTCTTCTTTATTTCTATATGTCTCGCTAACACTCACCGGATGTGCTAGGTGGATGACGACATGTTTCACGCTGCTCATAATTACGGAAGTCTAGCCCGTGGCTCCATGATACATTCCCCGGTACACCCTGCCTTGAAAGTCCCCCGTGGGCCCATTTTGAAAAGTGCTAACGGCCAAAATAATATTGCGTTGGTTTTATTTTTTGACATGTATCATTGCAGCTTGGGCAGTCGGTCTTGCACGTCTTGTTTATTTAGCAGGTGTCAGTGTTAGCTGGGGGTCCAGCGGGGTGGGGGAGCAGCGTGTAATGAGGCCAACAGCAGATGCCAGGGACAGTAAACACGATCCGCAAAAAGCTGGACCTCAGACCACGTCTCTCTGTGTAAGGATGTTAGCTATGTCCGGAACATTGCAGATCTATTACGGATACCGGAACTTTCAACAGCTAAGGCCCTCCTCACCTCCATCACACACTCTCACACACACACAGGTTTGTAATTATATCTTTGTAGGGATTCTCCATTCATTTCTATGGGGAAAATCCTAATCCCAACATGACGACCTTAACCCCTACCCAGCCCTAACCTTAACCATGAGTCACCAACCAAAATATGAGACTTTTGGCTTTTTTAGTTTTTTGATTGCATTCTCAGATCTTTGTGGGGACCTGACGTGCCCCACGTGCGCACCACTATGCCCTTCCTCCACGCACACACATTGCGTCCGAGGGCCTGACACTTGTGATAAAGTAGGGCGCTTGTGTGGTATGTGGACTTACAGAAACATAGTTACTTGCAAGAAGTCAAGCCAAGCTAAGCTTTCCTTTACATCACTGAATTCCCAGAACAACAGCTGTAATTATAGTGCAAGCCGTTGGGTTCCGCAAGTGTTCCGCCGGTGTTTTGATATGGCCCTCCTTGAGATGATAATGCCACAAGCCTTTTGTCTTCCACAGCCCCCACCCCATTCAGATGAAATTGAATTTATTTTCCTTGTCTCTCTAATTATAGATTAATTCAGCCCTAAATACTCTGATTAAATTTCCTAAAACCCTCAAGTGAGTGCCAAACCAATCATTGTTTAGTCTTTAAAACAAAATGAGAAAGATTTTTTTTTTTTTTTTTTTTAAAAGTCGCTAAGTCGAAACAGTCTTATTGTATGAAGTGACTACAGTCTTATCTATAAGAAATAGTTTCAGTAGTTGCTGTTTACAGCTCATATTGACTAAAAAAGTTCTTAGAGAGAGAAGCTCACTGAAACTGCCAGATCGGGAAGCGACAGGCCAGTGTTTGGTCCTCCGTGTGATTCTGAGCTAACAGATCATCAACTGGACCCAGACAGCTGGCCTGGGACAGAGTCCTGGGCAAAGATCCAGGCCTTGGTATGATCCTGTGTCCTGACAGTTAGTAGCCTCAAGTCGCAGTGTCCTACCTTATGGACCAAATGCTCCAAGGTCAATCATCTCCCCATGTTCATATTTTATGATGAAAAGATTCCGTTTGTGGGTTGCAGCTGTGTGTTTCACATGAAGTTTCCGTCGCGCCAATTCCCCAGGAGTGCCACTTGATTGCCTGCTTTCGAGGGGGTCAGTGAATAATTATTTGCATATAATTATTTGCTTTTTTAAATGTTGTTATTATTAGCTTTTTAGGGTTCTTTGGGTTTTTCTTTTAATTCTCTCTAGAGAAGTTACCACAAATCACCTGTTAGAAACTGTTAGAAGCACATTTTACTAAATGAAACTCAGTCAATTGTCTGATGAACTGATTCTTCATGGTTTGTTGTTAATGACATATAAATTAATTCAGCCCTAAGTACCCATAAAAATCCCATAAAAAATGTATTATCTCACAGGTCCCACGATAGGCGACTCCCTCCCTCACCACCTCCCTGTTTTGGCGTCCAAATAAAGGGGGGATGACAGTCAGGTGTTCCAAGTCAGTACTGGCATATGAAGGGGCGACCATTAGAAACTCAAAGCTCAGTTGTTATTGGAACTTATGTTAAATTGTGCTTTGCTACGTGCTGGTGTCAGAGCACAACCCTGCACTAATTTTTAACACGGTTCCAGAGGAGCATAACTGCTCCCCCTAGAGGAGATGAGGTGGAAAGTCACCTGTTCTTATCAGCCCAAATCCAGTGAATTCGCCCCAATTTGTTCCATTTCACTGAAGCAGTGCAGAGCAGCTGCCCTGATCTGGGGGAATTGCGAAATAATGAGGTATTTACCAAAGCCAAGGCCATTTTTTAACTGGAAATATATTATCATGAAATTTTTAACCCCGAAGGTTTCCCTTTAACTCAGTTCTGTAAGTAAGGTCAGTGAGGAGGGCAGTTGCTTTGAATGTTGAAAAGCTGCTTTATATTTTGTATTTTGTTATTAATTCAGCTGGTTTTGTGAGTCTCACATATTGAGCTACAGTTTACAAAAACAGGAGTTTCTTATAGAGCGCAGCCATTTCCACTCTGGTTAGCGTATGGACTCTGTGTGTGTGTGTGTGTGTGTGTGTGTGTGTGTGTATGGGGAGTATGTGGGTAGTGACTGTGTGTGGGGGGGTGTCTGCGTGTCTGTGTTTGTGTGTGGGGGGGGTGTCTGTGTGTGTGTGT
>JAODJX010000065.1:25045067-25057999 GCA_026776945.1 Isichthys henryi
TATTGTGTGGCAGCCATTGTGAGCCAGTGATCTGAAGCATGCAGGAGATCTGGAGTACACGCACATCAAAGGATCGCCCCATCTTTTTGCAGAGGAAATGTTATTGTAAGTTAATGAAATCAGTCATCCATCCAAATGTTGTTTTCCAAAAACATTTCTAATATTTTGCCCCCCCCCGCGCCACCAGTGTCACCTTGTCCCCAGAGGGAATACTGAAGCCCTGTTTCTGCAAGGCGGCGTGTTAAAGGGATGACGGATCTGTTGACTGTTTATCCTGCAACACGCTTCATCCAAAGGACAGATGTCTTGAAATCCGATGCGCCGATGATCCGATGATTTTGCTACTGCCGTCAATAACTGCCTTTAATCTGACGTACGGGAGAGTGAACGAGTGAACTGGTAATATTAGCTGTTCAATTTCGTTGTGTCACAACCGTGTGACTGATGGCACCAAGCAAGTTATTCACTGTGGTACATCCAGAGGCCCACCCCACTAACTTAAGCCCCCCCTCCCCTGCTGCTGGTCCCACAGGCTGGGATTTGAATGATATTATAGTTTGATTTCTCTGTTAATTGCCTCCCAGCTCATTGATATGTGTGCTGCCGCTTTCCAGTCTTCGGTCCCTAAAACCCAACTTCTGCTGAGCCGTGAATACCAACCAGGAGCCGGCGTTTCTCATGCGCTTGGCGCTGAAATGGCCACCGCTGACACAAAAATTATTCTGAAGAGTACGATCTGGAAAAATAAAACCTCGGCCAGTGCTGTGACTTATGAAACGACTGGTCTGATAGTGATCAATACTGCCGAGAGAGCGGAAGCCAGACAAAACCGGGCAGTAATTATTACCATTGCATTATGCGTTTATTCGCAATGACTCGCGTGCAGCCCGTCCATCTTCCACTTATATTGAGTAACCGTTCACGCGCTGATGATTGTGGTGGCTTAGGGCCAAAGCATGCCAGTCCATCAAAGCACACTCACACAACTACGCACACATTACAGATTCACTCAGGTGTCTGGCCACCTGTCCCACACTTTACGAGATTGTCCCGTATTTTATGTTTTTCATCCCATATTGTAGAATAGAATGCTGTGTCCCATTCTAAATACTATTTTATGTACAAATGATATCCACTCCCCACCATACAGTACTTGAGCAGCTCTGCGTTTTGGATCCCGGGGAGGGGGACCAGAGGAAGCCCACGAAATACAGAAAGAATGTTAGAACTCTGCAGAGATAGGAGCTCCGACTCCCTGAGCCTTGAGGATGCAGCACTGCATTATGGCTGCAGTTACCCTACAGTGACAAGATGAAGGTTGTGAAGACTGCGGCATTGTGTTCTAGGAAATTAGAATGGTTCACTTTCTGGGATAAGAACACACAGCCAGTCAGTGTCCAGCTCACTGGTTTAGGATCTGTGCGTGTGATCAGAAGGTTGCTGGTTTGAATCCCGTGGCCAGCAGACTGATGCCACTTTTGGGCCCCTGAGCGAGGTCCTTAACCCCCAGCAATAGGGCCGCTGCACACTGGTTATCTCTGCTTTGTGACTCAGTCTGATGGGGTAGGCAAAAAGACAATTTCCCCACAGAGGTGAATAAAGTCTCATCCTTCTGTTCCTTTAATCTCCAAGCTACGTCCTGGCCAGAGAGACTGAGCCTCCTCCCTGTAGCGGAAAAATGAAAGGCGAGCGCCTCTCAAACGGGCCGCACCTCTGGTGAGTCAGCCTGCGCTCTCCTGCCACCCGCAGGCCCCTGTGCTCCTCTGCGCTTTCCCATCTCCCAGATGTCGTAATTTTCAGCTGGAGGAAGGGGCTTTAATAACTCATGGAGTTCAAAGACCAGAATGTTCTGCTGTTCAGGAATCCATTAAACCATCCCAAAATATGAGCTCTTAGCTGCTTTATTTAAATCTCCTACAACGAACGGCAATAAAAGAGAAAATGATGTTATGTCTGTGTACACGGTTTAAGTTTTCCGGAAAAATTTTTCTTTGGTAAGGCAAAAGGATCCGGTGTTTACTGTGCTGCGACTGGCGCCCGGAGCCCACCCCTCCCCCCCCTCATACCATCAGCCTGCCTCTTCCCAGGAATAGGCCCCGGGCTCCGTGATTACCTTGTTCTCTGGTTGGCTGCTTCGGCACCATGCGGCTTATTTGACTCCAGGGTGCGGAGACTCCCTGCCGATGCTGCTATTGGAAGCCCGGCTTGGGGGTAGATGCCGGTGCCGCTGTCTCCTGACCCACCTCTAATCTGCATTTACATCCCATTGGGGGGCAGATTCGTCTGCAGGCCAATCGGGTGGAAGAACAATTCAGCCAGACGATGAATGTTTTCGCTTGGAATTACTTGGTTTTTCGTTCTGGTATTCGTCAATAGCTTAGGTCATATTGGTAGATCCGTACCCAGAGGAAGCGAACATCCCTAAGCTTTACAGCCAAGGACACAGGCCAGTGTTTTTCCAGAAAACTCTGTCTTTGCTGAGACCGAGAAGAAAACCTGACGGTGCAACCTGTCAGTCCATGTCGAAGGTCACAGAGTGTGGAGCACGACGAACACACATGTGAGTAGTAAAGTCAAGAAAAGTGACCACGTACTGTAGTGTCACAACATATTGTGTCCACATGCAGTGTGACTTTGTGTCAGGGTTTGTCACAGATGTAGTGAGATCTGTTACCCAAAGCTGGAGCTGACTTCATAATGGAGTATGATTTGGACGGAAATGAAGCCAGAAGTTATTAGCGGCCCCATGAATGAAAGAGGCAATGCTGCAGAACACGTGGATGTGTTTCCCGCTTGTGTCTTGACACAGGCACAGCGTGGGAGGCGGCAGGATGTTCTGGATCTTTCTGACATACCTACATATATACATACACAGTACCGGTCAAAAGTTTGGACTCACCTACCCACATAAAAATTTATTTGTAGTATTCTGTACATTTTAGAATAACTACAAAGACATCAAAAGTTAAATATATATGGAGTTATGCACTGCCCAAAAGAAGCATTAAACAAAAAGAAATTGATTTGTTGGGGGGTGGGGGGGCAGCTGTGGGTTGGGCCAGTTCAAAACATCCCCAAAGTGCGGTAAAACCTGAAACTTCCTTACTTTCAAAGACCTATAAATGTCATATTTTGTTTGGTTACTCATGGTTAAGGTTAGGGTTGGGTAGGGGTTAAGGTCGTCATGTTGGAATTAGAGTTTTCCCCATAAAAATGAATGGAGAGTCTGCACAAAGATACAAACCTGTGTGTGTGTGTGTGTGTGTGTGTGTGTGTGTGTGTGTGTGCACGCACTTGTGTTGCTAAACAAATAGTGACAAATTTATAGGAATCAAAATACATGATTTTTCCAGTTTCCCACAGGCTTAACTCTGTCTCCTGAACACCCCCCCCCCCCCACCAGACATCCTCTCACTGATGTAGTAGCTTCCTGAAAGGAAGGCTTAGCGATGACGGTGTGGCAGAGAATGGGGGGGTCCGTTTGTCTGTTATATCCTGATTCTCGGCAAGGGAGATAATTAAGTCTCCGTGCCTTTGTTTCATTTGGCCCGAAGTTGTCTGGTAATTAGTGACTTCCACTCATGGAGGTCTGGTAGTTAGTGCTAGCCAGAGTGCTGTGCTGAGCTGTTTAATGTGGAATGAAACAAGGGAAGGCTTCATCTTGCTCTTTTAAGATAGTAGAAGAGTCAGGAGGCTCGTCGCTCCAGAATCTTCCGGCTAAGCGCAACGTTGGCTCTGCTCTGCCGGCTACCTGCCACTTTATCTGAATTTTTGGAGCCTCTCGGACGATATTCGCTTGCTCCCATGTTTAATGGCACGGCCACTGAGCCAGGAAACTTTGAGATTGTTGTTTCTGCTTAGTTGTTTACCAGATGATGCTCTCCAGCTCTGTCTTGGGGTAGCTCCAATCCCATGAAAAATCTGGGCTTACATCTTCTCTGGAACGCCACTGATGTTTTGGGGTTTCTTCTGGTGTCCGCAGAGCACGGCTGGATCATCTCAGGTCCGCCATCCTGACGCATGTCTGAGGCACACGGAGCCAAGTACCATGCTTCTAGCTAAAACTGACAATGATCAGTTTATGTTCAAAACAGAGCAAGGGCCCTATTCACACACTTCCTGTCCTCCGCTGATAATATTACCCATAATTCCAGAAGAGGTCAAATCTGCCTCTGAGGCTGGAGCTGCAGCTGTTGATGTATGTCCAAGCTCTGCCCAGCTGACTCCGCCCCTCTGCGGCGATCGGGCACACAGCTCTCTCTGGTACATATCCTGGTTATGTGTCAAGCCTTTGTAATATGTGAAACAAAACTAGGGCTCACTAGGGCACCATGTGACCAAGGATTCCGAAAATCCAATAATACGGAATCGAATTTAAATAGATTAATGGTCTTTTCTGTCTGTCTGTCTGTCTGTCTCTCTGTCCCATAGCGCTGTTTCCGTCAGCGTCTCGAATGAAGAGAGGTCTGGCGGAGATGGTCGACCCCATCTTCCATAACTCCGTAGAAGACGTCAACCTGCTCTTCGAGGTGAGATCGCATTGCCGCCGCTGCTTCAGGAGACTTCAAACGTTCCTGGGAAATCTGTATACGTGCCATTTAGCTCGAATAAACAGGCCCCGACTTCAGCAGACCGTCAATGCGGATAGATCCAGGTTATGCCATTTGAAAAACAGTTGTTGATGGGCAGGACCTGACATTTAAAGCTGTCTTTGTACCATGAGTGAGATGCCTGCTCTTAGCCAAATCTGTATCTACATCTAAAGATCCGCCTTTACTGAATACTAAAAAGATCAAGGTCAAAGGTCAGGAAGACGTGCGAAAAAATATGCACCAGTTTTCTTCTTGTATAAACCAGCATTCCCAAACACTGCTTAATAATTGTTGATCGTTCAAGTTTATTTATAAAGCACATTTAAAACAACCGACGTCGACCAAAGTGCAGAACAATATGATCTGTGAGTCACAGACGACGACAAGATATAAATAAATCGCACATAAACACATGGACAGTGTCCCAATAACAACAACCACAGCGGCGAAATGAACTAACTCTTGGAATCCTAAGCTGAGTCAAATAAAATGGGGGAGAAACAGAAACAGAAAATCCTTGGTTATTTGTTGGTGAATATTAGTAGCAATTATTGTACGGTAACGTTTATTAGCATCTAAATTACAACAGCAAATAGTCAGGTTAACAGACTCTGAAACACTTTATGAAGAACTTCGGCCCAGATATCCAACAAGTAACTTTACGTCTAGCGATATAAAATCATTGTGAGGGAGTTAAAGTTTTATTCTCAGATGCAGATTGTGCTCTGTAACTCCTGAGCTATGCCGAGGTGTCATTAATAGTTGATTTTGTTCTGAGGGTCGGAGCACTGAAGCTGTCACGTGTTAAGCAGTGGGCTCGTGTCGGGCGTTTGTCCCATGGTGGCAGCGCTTACTTGTTTGCCTTCCCAGGCATGTTATTGTCAGGGACTCACAGGGCTACCTAAAGGTCTGTTAAGCACAGTGTAACTCAACAGAGACGGCTGCTTCTATATTAAACTTCCAATACTTTGCAGTTCCCCTGTTCCATTAATGATTTACGTAACATGGCGCTAAGTGTTTTGTGTTTAATTAAATTATACATAAGAATCTGCGCAGCTCTGTGTTACAAGGAAAAGCTGGTTAAGATGGAGATTTTTTCAACATTCTGGGAGAGGAGCTGTATCCTGGGCAATGTTGTTGTTTTTTCTTTTCTTTTCAAATTTAACAAAATTCACATCTATAGGCAAAACTCCAAGGTGCCATTTTGGAAAAACGGGCCAGAGTTTGTCCAGAAACTGACCCCAAATACTTGGATTCTCTGACCAATCGCATGAGCTCCAGCAGCCACTGAACCTGTAATCCGTCACGCAAACCAGAGGATCTGGAAAAGTACGAGTAGACTCAGAACAAACCAAAAGCTTATGCAGGTCTGGAGGTTACAAGCCACCACAGGATTGTCCGGGACTGGGACATGTCATTCTTCATTATTCGCCTCTGCCAGTACCCTTTCTCCTGAGTGACTGTGTAAGAGGTCTGCCTTGCAGCCTGCGGTTCCCAAGCAGGATGGGACAGGAGTTTAAAGAGGCAGGACTAGAGAAAAAAGTAACTCAAACAATTCGGCCCCAGGCAATGCAAGAGCTCTGTTTTCCCTCCTCTCGTCGGTGATCCTGCAGCGTCTCCCCATTTTCCATATCAGGCTCGTAAATCTTGCAATAGGACCCACTGTCCTCGTTGACAAGGTTGAACGCATGCATTTCTGAAGTGTACAGTGATTTCAGCAGATCTGGGGACACATATTTCCAGCGTGCGACTTTCCAGACATCAATAGCGTGTGATGCTGTGACCTTGGAAAGCAATGGGCACAAAGCAGCACTGTTTTGTTAAACATCTATAACTAAAGCTGCATGTGCCCAGTTTTCCATGCACCGTGCAAGAAATTCTTGCCATTCAAAGGACAAAAAAAATAAGAAAGATATATTTAAAAATTATAACGTCAAATATTCCAAATCTGTCCATCTGTGCTTGTAAGTCAGCACGCTTAAAGCCATATCAAGCTTCGGCCAAACTCTTTGGAAAAGAATTTTTAGTTTTAAAGGTATCTGGAAGTGCTTGTAATATTCGCCCCCTGGTGGTCAGATGTTTACTCTGCGTCTGTGGGTCCTAGTGATTAATTTATGCTCATCATTTGGATAGAAAACAGCATCACCTGGCTTTTTAACTGATTGGGCTACTTTCCACAAAGCAGGTGGTATTTAGCAGAGCCCACCGGTAATATAAACCAGTCACTTTCCTTATGGGATGTGAGTGCTGCAGTATGTAAACAACACGTCAGACCAGAATTAGCTTTGTCCTATAAAACTGTATTCGTGGAAACGTATCTGCAAGCAAAGTCCTAGGATTTTACTAACCATCTCAGTCTTGCCTTAAACTCCAGATTTTTCTCTTATCAACAAATGTGGCCCCTTGTAGTATGTGTTTATGTATGTGTGTAGATGGATAGATAATTAATAGCTCTCCGCGGTTCATTCAGTTGGACTTTTTGTTTCACTAATTACTTCCCTCGTCCAGTGTGCAGATTTTTCTCTGTAGCGCATGTAGTGAGTGATGCGTACGCGCCGTGTGGTCCAGCCGGATAATGAATGCAGCCGCATTGCAGAGAGGACACGGAGCCGAAAGGTGTGTCTCGCAGCTGAGGGCACGTCGCGCCGGTGCTGAGCAGGCATGCAGAATTTGTACAAAGGAGTTTATTGTAATTACTCAGCACTTGGAAGTCACAACAACATGTTTTTATGTATTTTTATGTTGTTTTCAATTTTCTACTGAAATCCAGTTTAGGTTTTGTTAGTTTTCAGTGTCGTTTTATTCGTTTTTATATTAGACGTATTTCTAAGTAGTTTAATATATTTTAGTTCAGTTTAAGTAGTTTTATTTCTAGGGACAGATTGAAAGTTGAGGATCTATTTTATGTGTCTTATCTAAAATTGGCTGAACACTGCTTCTGGTTATAATGGTCAGCCAAAGGCAGTATACTGGATTACATTTCTTTGAGTGATTTCCATCACGGAGGAAAAATGAGCTACTCATTACTTTATAGTTAAAGGTATTTTAAAATAGTAATGGAAAGTATTTGGCTTTTGGTTTTATTTGAGTTCGTTTTGGGAGCTATATATATAGTTTTTTGTTTGGTTTTTGGAACTACTCCACTATTTACTATTTATACTGTATACTTCCACCTTGCATACACGTACACCTATAGAGACAATTAATCATTTATTGGTTTATATTAACGCTAGTTTTTTTTTTTTTTTTACTTTACGTCCGTGTAGCTCAATATGCAGAGCATTTGTATGTGTTGAATCTGCTTGAAGATTCTGTTTGTACCAGGGACGTCAGAAGCATTTTGAATGTGGGACACACACACACTTATGAATCAGATTTAATGGTGGCAATGCCAATGGTCTGTACCATTCACAAGGACACACTAAATATCATTGTACATCTGTGTAATGACAATAAAATTCTCTGCATTCTATTCTATTCTGTTCTGTTGGTAGTAGTTTATTTTATTTTATTTTTGTGTCTTATTTTATTTGTTTTACAATAAATGTTTTTTTATAGTTTTAGCTGAGCTTTTCGTTCAGGATAATAACCCTGACCTGCCCCCCTGCACGGTCAGTCTGCTTACCCCCGCTCGGTTTCCTGCAGATCCTGCTGGCCTGGCTGCCAGTCCTGGAGAAGAGCGGCTCCTTCTGCATACCCGATGAGGAGTTGGCCTCCATGCGGCAGACCCAGAAGCTGGGGCTGATCTGTGAGGATGTCCTGCCCCAGAGGCTGACAGACATCCGTCGCCTCGGCGCTCACCTGTCCCGGCGCCAGGCGCCCTTGCGCAGGGAGGACTTTGAGCGAACCGTGCTGACCATGGTGTACACGGCCAGTAGGATGGCCAACACCACGGGCCACCAGAGAGAAGCCTGGGCGGACTCCTTCGTCAGCCTGTACAGAGCTGTAAAGCAAGATCTGACCCCCGGGACTCCATAACCAAACCGTCAGAGATCGCCACTGGACGTTGCGCTCATTGCAGTTCCCCTAACACTTCGTTTTCTTATGCATAATATATACTCAGTGTTTACCCTTTCATGTATGGGAGGGGGAAACAAAATATTCTTTATGAAATCCGTTATTTTATAGTTTTTGCAGAGGATTAAAACAATCGATTACTGTTTTTACAGCACTATAGATTCGCATTAGAGGTAAATATTGGTCTGTTAATTGCGATGTTATGTGAGCATTATACGTACTGATATGCATCTTATATGAGTGAATCCATGACCGAAGCCTGAAATTCCTATTGGTCTTTTGGGAGGAAGTCTGACGGCTGGTTTTTAATGTGACATTGGCTATTATCGTTCCATCCTGCAGCCATTAAATCGGCTCCTGTTCTCTGCTGTCGAAATAAATGTGTGACTGTGTTGGCTGCCTTGTTGTTTGTGATTAAAAGCAGAAAAGCACATGCTTGTCATTATGCTATTATTCCTTTTGCAGACCAACATTTATCCCCATACAAGTCGGGGCATCAGGAGGAAAACATGTCTGATGTCATGGCCACAATCACAAGAAGTGCAGGCGCGGGTGGAGGGAGACCAGGATGTAAGTGCGAGTACAAGGGCTTTATTGGTCAGGATAAGGTATAACAACAGAGGTTACGTGTAAGATAGGAACACTTCCACCTGCAATGACAATATAACAACAACGATTACTACTACAACTCTAACAACAAAAACCACTACAACACCTACACCACGCAAGAAATGCTCAACTCCCCAGCCAGAGCCTAGACCCTTATGTTTAAAGGGGAAAACAGAGGTGTACCATGAGGACAATTAGAGCAGGATAACTGGTAATTGCGATACACGATAGCGTAACGCAATAGGCAAACCTGACAGTCCGTTTCCCTTATGGTGGGCAAAAGCCTGAAAATTGTATTAGCGTTGATTGTTAATAAATCATCAGCAAAAATTTGCTTAAATTCACTCGATCGAAGTGCATTGTCAAAGGAGTAGAACTTAAAGTAATATGATTTGTTATGGTTAAAATTGTATTCATGTTTGTTTATTGATTGTGTATTGGTCATTTTTTTCTTGTGAATTGGTTTTAACAGATCTTAGACACTATCTTGGAAAGAGAAAATTAGTCATGAAAACGGTTGAAAAACATTTCTGTATTCTGTTCGTTCTGCCCTCTTGATCCACATATGGTAAAGTTTAAGACATTTTATATTATATTGCTGCTTTCTGAATCAACGAGGAATGCACAGAACTTTAATATCAGTATATTATACGGCCCGGTTTTCATTGCCAAGCTGAGTCGGGGTTCTGTTTTGACGGTGCTGTGTACCGCAGCAGGTCTGGAATCTGTGCACATGCTTGGAAGGTCATCGGTTCAAATCCCATAGCCAACAAAGTAATCATATCACTGTCGGACCTTTGAGCAAAGCCCTTAACTCCCACAGCTCCAGGGGTGCTGCACGCTGGCTGACCCTGTGCTTTGCCCAAAAACTGTGTGTCACATGGAGAGTCGGTTGGGTATGGGGCAGTACATGCTTGGGACAGCTTGGGAGTGCTCTAACCCCTCCTACAATGATCACAGCACCCCAAACCTGTTTTTCCCCTTTTATATCTGTAAAATCTGTAAATTAACGAGAAAGGCAATGAAGTTTCATTGTTTTATACTGTTTTCTTGTGAGCTATGGGGTTGAGGCTTGCCGGAGTTAGAATTTGGAATTTATTTAGTCTATATCTTGTCAGGTGCGTAGCCACGTAGTTAAATTACGGGGTTTTAATGTGAAATCCGTTTGCTGTGGATCAGACAGATCTCAGAAAGTCAAGAACCTGCAACATGAAATCACTATGGCCGCCAATACTATGGGGAAACCAAAGAAACTGCGCGTGTACTCGTGGCAAATAATGAATCTTTTTCATTGCAGACACTAGGTGGCAATGTCGTATAACGATCCTTTAATTGCTCCGTTTTCCAGTAACGTGAAGGATGCTGCATGTACTTTAAACTTCAGCATGCATTGCAGCCCTCAGTTTAAGTGCAGGGTATCGACTCTTTTTACAAGTCACCATCTGATTAGCCAGCATGTCAACGCCGAAGCAGACTTAAGGTTGTGGGAATTATACTAATCTGACCATTTTGCACTTTAGTCCTTTTAAACGTCTTTCATGAGATGCTGCCTGAAGGCTGCCTGACTGCTATCGTGGAGTTTAAGGGAATTTTAAAAGAAATGAGGTAGCGCTGCCAGTCATCTAAACCCGGGGGGACTTTCTGCCAAGACCCTCGATTGCTTTAATGTATTGGATTTCAAGTTGTTTTTTTTCGCTCTCTGCTCCCGATTCCGTCCCCCTTTTAACCGGAGGGCGATTATTGGTCTCAGATGAACGGAAGCGCTGTCCCAGAGCTGCCCTCCAGCAACAATTCGGTTCCGAACCAGCTGAGCCCCCGATTGCCCGTTAAATGTGTGATGCGTTGGGACAGAGGGATCGCCTGCTAATCGCACCCGGCACGTTTACGGACCTTCTTCCCATTTTTTGTCGGCACTTAGAAGCGCCTTGGCACGATCTAGGCTTTTCTGAGTTGAAACAGTTCAGGGTTTGCGTCTGAAATAAAACTCTGCCTCTTTTAAAAGCGTCAGTGTGCAACAGAACATTGGTATGGTTCTGATCTTTAAAGTATATTGAGGGAATACATGCTAGTTTTAAAATGCAGGAGCATTAAATGGCTTTGAGAAAACATTAACGATAATCAGGTTTTGCATATTTGTAGGCTGGAGATGAAAACTTAACGTATGAGGCATCGATCCAGATGTACAATTTTTAATGAGGCTGGCGTTTCGAAATGTTCACTCTCCATCTTAACATACGTTTGTCAATTAATCCCTGCTGACAGTAGTGACCCACTGGTACCAGTCCCCTTGTGTTTAGTGTGAAAAGAAATGTTTGGGTTTTTTTTTTTTTGCCGTTTTGATCTTAGCTGAACGAACTTTAAGTATATGTGGAATCCCGCTGAGCCTTTTTTATGCCCGTTACCTAAAAAGTACAACAATTGATTTGGGTAATATCATTAGTTTTGGGTCTGGAAATTTAATTATGTTAACAGGCGCAGTCTCCCTCTGTAATCACCACAGGAGGTCAGGTGGTGAATTCAGGCAAAGTATCTGCTGGTCAGGCACTGATCTTTGGTCAGAGATACGAAGGACCCAGCAAAGCTGCCGTCGTCTCAGAGAGGTCAACACCAAGATCCTCCATCTGTTCTCTCCCACATGTTAGTCTTGGCATCCAGACCGCCCTGCTTTGAAAATAAACATGTGCCAATTGGGGCAGGTGTCCAAAATGGCCGTAAAAGAAGACAACTTTCAGGTAATCCAATACCCACCCGAATCAGTCAGGATTCCAAGGTCAAGTCTGCTGTCCGCCTGCTTCTTGAATCTTTATCAGTGTAACCAAACAAACATGATATCGTTCTAATATGAACTGTTTGTACATTTGGTGTGTATGTTGATGGGATTAACCGGACACTTTGGGTCAGCTTGTACCTGAGGTGTTCCTCTCAAGCAGAAAAATACATCTTACTCTGTTGTGTGCGGTCACCATGCACGACATGGGACGTTTGGCGCAGTTGGGTTGGCACACATGTTGGATGACTCGTAAGGCTCTTTGAAGCTTCACAGAACACTGTTTCCTCTTAAGTCTCTTGGCTGAGAGCTCTCCCACCCCAAGCGTGCCGCTTATGGGGGTTGCTTACCCATACAAGTCTAATAATGAATTACATGCTGCAGAAATTGGCAGCACTTTTGCTCAACTCTCACCCCACCGTGTTTTATCAGGCTTTGACTTCAGAGCCATATCAATAGGATATGTAAGCGCTTGTTAATGTCTGTACTTGTTCAAGAACAACAATTCGTCTTAGACGTCAACAGTTTTAATTGGGAGGATTCCTAATTACATGTGTATTAAAAAAATAATTCAAATTCAGACCCTCAATAGTTAACACAGGCTTTTAAAATGTGTTTACGTTAATGCTTGGTGCTCATAAGCAAAAAGGGGGCCGTCGATGGTGTGTTGTGAAGTGAAGCATTCAGGCTT
Organism: Isichthys henryi; assembly: GCA_026776945.1. Taxonomy (NCBI): domain Eukaryota; kingdom Metazoa; phylum Chordata; class Actinopteri; order Osteoglossiformes; family Mormyridae; genus Isichthys; species Isichthys henryi. The sequence goes on from JAODJX010000065.1 coordinate 25,057,744, forward strand.
TGTAACTCTTTATTAACCATCCAGATGTACGTCTACAGCTCAGCCAAAAGAGGAGGTTCTAATGGTCACTTGGATGCTTATGCCTGTTAGGTTAATAAGTAAATAATTAATGAACAAAGATCCTTTAAATTTATCATCTATTAATGAATACATTATAAAAATTCTCTAGCTAGCAGAGCTAGCGGGGCGGCATGGTGGTGCAGTGGTTAGCACTGTCGCCTCACACCTCTGGGACCCGGGTTCGAATCCCCGCCTG
>JAODJX010000065.1:25077598-25101652 GCA_026776945.1 Isichthys henryi
GGGTGTGAACCTCTCTTACCCCCCACCCCCACAAAATTAGTTTACTTTTGACCAGAACTGTAGGCAGATACTAAAATTACAGCCCCCCCACCCCCACCATGGAAAATTTTCTCCTGTAAGGGCGACATCTCCATGGTCAGAACATTCTGAGGAGCCTCCCTTCCCCAGCTGGACCCCTGCCATGGAGTTCAGCAACCAGCACTCATCCTCCTGACATACTTCTCTTGTTAATGTTCACCGTTGTTCCGTGTCTGTATTTGTTAACGTCACATCTGCCGGGTGTTTTCTGGGAGTGGGGGGGGGCCCTGAAAGAAGCCGTTATTGTCCTCCCACCTCGCAGACGGCAGCAGCCGGCTGTCCTTCATACACTTCAGACTCCCCACCTTGGTGGCGTCCCCCCAGACCGTGACAGCCTCACAGAGGGCCGCTGTCCCCTCTCCTAGTGTTACCTCCACTGTTTTCCTTTCGTGACTCACTGCACACGATGTTGAATATGGAATGATAAATATTGGAGGTGGGGGGGGGGAGATCAGGGCGTGCCGCTCCAGGCCGGGCCTGTTTTTCTGCAAGCGGCCCTGAGCAGCTGCAGCTGCTGATCCGATGGCCCCCGCCAAGTTTCCAAGAGCTCCCTCTCCTCCTGTCTCCCCTGCTGCTCTCTTTCCTTCTTCACTCTTTCCTTCATCTAACCTCTTTTTCTCCGTTCTTCCCCTCCCACTTCTTTTCCATTCATGTCCATCCCCCTCTTATTGAGGACCTCTCAATCCTACTGCTGACATCTTCTGATTTAGACAACCCCCCCCGGGCATGCACCATCCAATACAAGGTGAAATTAGGTGCCAAAGTTTGCCGGCTGGGGGGTGGGGGTGTGCCGGCAGTGAAGCTTGTATCGAATTCTCCCTCCATCTTCTTCTTTTTCCCTCTCCTCCTTTTTTCCTTCTTCTTCTTTGTCTTATTCTCTCTGCTCTCTTCTTTTCTTATCCTTTCCACTCCCCTCTGCTTTTCTCAGTCCTTCTAATATCTTCCCTGCCTCTATCATTTAAATCCCTGCAGCTAAAATAAAAAAAAACACATTCAACGCACAGGAAGCCAGACCTCTGACTGGACCACTTGGACGTTTTCCATATTCAGACCTGGAATTATTTATTTTATTTGACTTTTCCTTCTGTGAAAGTGAAACAAAACAGTCTGACTCACTGTGGTTCAGCTGTACTGTATAGCGGAGGGAGTTCAACCTGGCCTCCACAGAGTAGCTATTCTCCCCGGAAACATTCCCAAAATTGTCACAATGTCAGGGTGATCATCAGGTTCGTCCAGCATAATAAATATTGTGGGGGAAGTCCTTTCAGTTAGAGCCAAAATTGTTCAAGCCCCCCCTCCCCCCACAGCAGGTAAACACTTGCTTGGGATGGTTGCTGTGTGGCTCGTCTTCGATTCTTTGGCAGTTCTCCTTCTCATTGTCTGTCTCCCCCTTCAGCACGGCTGCGGGAACTTCCTGCGGGTGATCCAACCCTTTAACCGAACTCACCTGTTCATCTGCGGCAGTGGGGCGTTCAGCCCCGTCTGTGCGTACATCAACAGGGGTCGAAGGCCAGAGGTCAGTGTTATTTCTACTCACTTGGCTTTCATTGTTATTGTATGTCTTCCGGAACGTGCAGTGATTTGTGGTGCTCTTTCTAATTTCCTAATCTATCGACAGACAGTCAGTCAGTCAGTCAGTCAGTCAGTCAGTCAGACAGACAGACAGACAGACAGACAGACAGACTCACTCAACCCCGAAGGGAAATTCGGGCCCTACCTCAGCAACAGACAACGGGACAAAAACAGTTATTGGTAGACTTGAATCTTAAATTTGTCATACGAACTAGAAAAAATTGGGGCCTTTGGCTACAGCCCAGGTTGGCACAAGCTTTGGAGCCTATGCCAGGTAGCAGAGGGACGCCTGCCCGTCACATTCTCACACTATGCCAAATTTAGGCATGTCAGTCTGCCTTTATTCGTGTTTTCTGACTATAAGAGAGGAGACTTGTACAAACACAAGAGAACTTCAATGCTGAGTCCATCCCTGGAGGCGTGAGGCCGTAGTCCTCTGGCTTTCTCAGGACCAAGCAAGATTCCAGCCTTTAAGGAGCAGAACTATGCAGCTGCTGTGTCTGAGCTAATTTGAGTCTCAATCAATATATACAACATATATAAACACAACAAACAGACAGATTTATTTTTGTATAGCGCATTATCACAACATTACATCATCTCAAAGCGCTTTACAGCATCCCCACCCAAAGCCCCCAGTGATCCAAAGGCGACAGTGGCAAGGAAAATCTCCCAAGAAGGAAGAAACCTTGGGAGGAACCAAACTCAAAGGGGGAGCCCAACCTCCAAGGGCCGGCAGGGAGAGTCAAATAGGAGAGATGGTTAAGTGCCAAGTTACACTGTCCAAATCATAAGATTTGAGAAATAACCGGGGAGCAGGGAGGTGATGACAAGCTGGTGCCGACTCTCCTTCCAATCGCCAGGCAACCAGAGGTAAGGCAGCGGGTCATACATGGAAGATGACACTGGCAGAAGGGCGAGCTGGATGCAGGGATGTCATGGGTAGAGGTGACGTCACATGTAGCAGGGTGTGCTGGATATCTTGATAGATTGAGGTCTCCAGGTATACCTTTGCTCGTGTCTGAAAGCTGCAAGGCATGCTGGAGGGCCTCTTAACTGCAGTCTCTCCTCCCGCCAGCAGAGGTTGCCAGTCTGAAAGTGAGGCACAAAATAGTGCCAGTGCTGGAAACACCTAAACTGAAGTTAAAAAAAGGGCACGGAACAAAACAGGGAAGGAGCCAAGGTAGCTGTCCCGTGGAAGGTTCATTTGCGTGGGATGAAGGGAGCAACCTCGCGTTGGCCCCTAAGGCAGCCGGACCCCCCCTGCCCACCCTTCTCCAGCCACAGGGTTCTGGAAGTGAAAAGCGAGCCACTTATCCAGGAAGGGCGTGTTGGCTATGCTCGTGGCCACAGCCTCCAGAAAATGTGCCACGTTCCCCGAGTCGGTTTCCAGTCGGGGTCGGCTCCTGTCATTTTGGTTTTGTTTGAAATACAGACGGCTCTGTTTTTCCTTGCCGGTCTGTTTTTCCTTCCTCTGTCGGGATGGAAATCAGCGTGGTGTGTTTCGTCTGCATTATTTCCACTTCTGTGCGCACTCTCCGTGCACACGGTGCCCTGTCTGAGCCATTTGAACAGAGTCAGCTGCACACAAGGCTCCATGGGCAAGCAGCCCCTCCGCTGAGTAAGAAGGGGCTCCCCATTCAGCTTCACAGATCAGTGGGAACCCCCCCTCCACCACCACCACCACGATAACGGCATTCCTCGGTCGTTACGTTTTGGGGCAAGCCTGGGAGGATTTTTCTGCTTGTGGCTGGATGAAATTGAAGCTGCCTGTTCCTACTGAAAGGGAGTATCTGGAAGTAATATTGGAAGCCCCAGTCCCCGGTGGCAGGAGACACCTCCGGTCCTCTTAAGTGGAGATTACATTTAATGTCTCACTGAAGGCCTGTAAAGGTCAACTTTCAAACTGTTTTTTTTGTGGACGCAATTCATGGATCCTGTGTGGACGCCTGGGCTGAGAGTGTGTGACTGTATCTCAACCGGTGGCTGTAACGTCCTGTAAGTAAGATGTTCATTCTCAATGTAGTTGCTGTTTTCTTCTGCAGGAGCAGGTTTTCCACATTGATTCACGGCCAGAATCTGGGAAGGGAAGATGTTCCTTCAGTCCCAAAGTGAATACAGTCTCGGTCATGCTCAGTAAGTCTACGGGGTCACAGCTCTGCTGCCCCACGCCTTCCCCAAACTACCCTCATGACCTTGCCCATCAGGCTGCCATCTTGTATCACTCAACACTGACCTCTTGACCTCTGGCTGGGTTGCCGGTGTCGGGTTCCCGTTGACATGACCTGTGCGTGTGGCGTTGCGTGTGTAGATCGCCTTCCAGACACCCGAGCCCCCGTTGGCCCCTGGCTGCTGCCGTCGCTTTATTAGCATGGCTACCAGCCAGAGCGCCACCCCCAAGCTAGAGCAGGATTGTTGCCACCAGGTCAAACCAGGTGGAGTCAGGTTTACAACACGTTATCCCACTGCTGTATCCAGAGATAGAGCTCCAGGAATGGAGGTTTATCTGTGCTGTTCCACAGTTTAGTCTATCTACATACATGATACCCCACAGCAATGAAATGCAATATTTGATATTCTGGGATATATGACTGGTGCCCATTATATATACACGTTATGATCACTGGATCTTAAGCCAGTTTCCGTTTAAGGTCTTGGACCCTGGTCGCTAGCAGTCAAATTAAATTGGGCGGTAATGATGAGAAGAGGGAGCCCTGCGTCCAACACAGAGGAACCTTGGCTTTGACAGTCCAAAGCTCCTGATCAGCAGGAAGAAGAGGAGCAACAACATCTCCACCATTACTGCACTCATTACTCTATCTATACATCCATCTTACAGGTGCAAGGTTGCAACGTCACTATTTTTTACAAGGATATTTTCTCTCGGATGTATTTTTTTATGCCAAACTCTAAAAAGTGAAGATTTGACGAAAACTATTCATGGATCATGGAGAATCTGTTGTTCATGGTCTCTTAGAGGGTTGAAAGGTTAACAGAGTTTGAGCAAATGGCTTTGTTCAGCTGTTTGACTGGCTGCTTCTCTTATCCCCCAGACCAAGAGCTCTTCTCTGGAATGTACATCGACTTCATGGGGACCGATGCTGCCATTTTCAGAAGCCTCACCCGCAGGAATGCAGTGCGGACAGACCAACACAATTCCAAGTGGCTGAGCGGTGGGAAACCCTGGAGTATCACACGTACCGCTTAATACACACCAACGTGCTTAAACACAATGCCCTCTGTTTTCATCCCTACCTTAATAGACTAATGGAAAGCTTTGGTCCTAATCAAGAGTGTGCCAATGATTTAGCAACAGACACACATTTTATGTCATTTGACGCATCATGTCATGTGACTCAGATTGACATACTTGAGATGTTAAGGCTAGTTTACTAGATGTCAGTGGTGCTTGTCTTACAGAGCCCATCTTCATCGATGCCCAGTTACTTCCTGATGGTTCAGACCCCAATGATGCCAAGCTGTACTTCTTCTTCCGCGAGCGGCTAATGGACAACAATGGCAACACGAAGCACATCCACGCCATGGTGGCCAGAGTGTGTCCAGTGAGTTCCATCTACTTCCATGAATATCTGTGTGAGCCACACAACGGCTTAACTCGCTAGCTGATCTTGGCTCTTTGAAGAATCTCCATGATCAATGAAGAAGCGATCAATGTTTTAAGATGTACCTCAAATTCAAAGGAAAAGAAAACCTGTTGAAGGCACTACGTTGGCACATGCATTTAGTCATTGCCTTTGCCTCTGTGTCCCCTAGAATGACGTTGGGGGCCAAAGAAGCCTAGTAAACAAGTGGACGACCTTCCTGAAAGCCCGGATGGTGTGCTCAGTTGTGGAGGAGGACGGGACGGAGACCCATTTTGACGAGCTCGGTCAGTGTGTCCACTTGTGACTTGCAATGCTGGAACTGACCGTCCTCATATTTGAAAAACTGCAATAGTCGCTGTCACTCAAGAAATGTTTACCAATATGGAAAAATTTAAATGACAGTAGTCAGTTTGAATGATATTGTCTGCTAAGAAAATAAAACTACATTTCCATAAACCTGCTGAACACTAAAAAAGTCCTGTAGATATTAGTTACATTTTCAGATAGCTTATCTGGTTTTTGGGTCTTTCGCCGTGCATTTAGATATTACGCAATCTTTCAATCTGTCTGAAGTTTCATTCCGAGCAATAGACATGGCCTGAAAATCCACCTTGTGTTTTTGTTCCAGAGAGCGTATTTTTGCTGGAAGTTGACCACCCCAAGAGCCTTTTGGTGTTTGCTGTTTTCACATCAACGAGGTAAGCCAACCGCAATATTGGTCTTGCCTTGCAACGTGCAGGACATGGTGGGTTTTGGTGCCGGTGCTTTTGACATGAGATGTTTGTTCTTGGAGATACTTAAGGCACTTGGCTACTTGAATCTCACTAATGCGGTCATTTGTCCCTTCGGTTTTCAACTGTTTTGTTAAATAATGGTGAATGCTCTGTAAGGCTGGTGTATCGATTTCTCATCCATCATTCTATCTGTAGCCAGGTAAATCGGGGTGGTGGGGGAATTTAACATGCTTGCAGTCTCCAATAGCTCAAAATAATTTCTTTAATACCATGGACAAAGGAGACTCACTAACCATCCTCAAGGCATGCAAATAAAAAAATACTTCAGGAAGTTAGTGGTCAAAAAATGGTTTACCCACACTGACCAACATTTCTTGTTTCTAACACGCCACCCACCAATGTATAGTCAGAGATGGAAAGTTCAGGTCCAGAAAGCACAAATGTGAAACTACAAGCACTGACATTTTAAAAACCTGGGATTCATCTTTGACCCAGATCTCAGTTACTTCAAAGCTCAGCTGCACGTGTATTAACTCAGACCAGAAAGAGAGCACACATTATACCAATTTTAAAGTCTCTGCACTGACTACCAGTCTACTGAAGCACTGATTTCAAGAATCTTTTACTGGTTTAAAACACTGTTAATGGTCTTGTACCTACCTATTTTTAAGATTTGCTTTTATCCTATGAGCCCTCTAGAAGTTTCGGGTCTTCAGGTAGCAGCCTTTTAATTATCCCTAAAGTCCAAAAAGGATCCCACAGTGAAGCATCCTTCACTGGACCAGCCATCCTGAGGACCTGAGGGCACCAAAGAATGGTCTTATTTTTAAAAGCAAACTCAAGACATTCCATTTTAATCTGGAATTTATTTGAGTTCTGTTTATTCACCCAAACTTTACTTATTTATCTGGCCGCTTATATATATATATGTGAGCTTTATTTATTACTTATTTGTCTACTTACTTATATATTTGTCCGTCTTATTATTTGATATGTCCTCATTTTATTTTTTTAATATCTCACTTATCTCTTTTTATCCCAGAACATCTCATCTTTCTATCTCTATTACGTTACGTATTTTTTATTATTCTATCCCTAATGTTCTATCCGTACTTTTATCCTCCTTTTACATCCCACCATTTATACTTTTATTTTGTAGTTGCTTGTACTTTTTCCCCTCCTTTATTTATCTTTATTTCGCTATCAGCCAAAACATTATCTTTCCTTTTTATTTACTCACGTTCATAATTTTACTCTCCATATTTTCACCTGCCTCTGGCGTCTCCTCATGCAAATTTCTGAGATCCAAGATAACGCTTCTTCGCTCCTATTTTTATTGTCCTGTCTATTCTTTTCTTATTTACTTATTCATTTGATTACTTACTTATTTATTTATAATCGTCTTTCATTTCTTTTTCACCTTTATGTTATATAGTTTGGGTGAGGGTGGCAGTAGGGGTGGGTTGATATTCTTATTTATTATGTAAAGCACTTTGTGTTGCATTGTGTTTGTAGGAAAAGTGCTACATAAATAAGGTCTCATTGATTTAAAAAGTCTGAAGAGTAAGAATAACACCCCTCATGCAGGTCATTGGGGGGGGGGGGAGGCTGTTTCGTTGCCTTTCTGAAGTACGGGTGGCTACATTATATCAACGATGGCATGCGCCATAATGCGGTCCTCCTGTAACGAGGGTGATTACGGTAATGATGGGTCGTTACTGCAGGAATGCTCCTGCAGTCGTGGATCGGCCTTTGTTCCACAGGCTCTCTCGGACCCTCCGGGAAGACGGCTTCCCTCTCGTTTCCAAATAAAGCTGTTCGGAGACGGCTTTGGCGGGGTATTGCCGTGTTTAGCCAAAGCAAACAGCTGACCGCTTTGCGGTGCCCTGCACGCTATTTATCTTACACACTCAGGGTACTTGTGTCCCTGCCCTACGCAGGTATCCTGTGTCCTTCTGAGCCATGCATCCCTTTAGGGAAATCAGCAAGCTCGCCCCCTGCAGGCAGGTGATGGATAATCCAGTGGGATTTTGCCATCCTCGGGCTGTGAAAATGCTAGTTCCATATAGAAAGCCTTCTTCTTTCTTATTGTGCTATGTTATTGTACCTTAACCATCTTCATTGACCACCTCTGCTCCCCCCCTCCCCCCAGCTCTGTGTTCAAAGGCTCAGCAGTCTGCGTGTACAACATGGCTGACATCCTGACCGTCTTCAACGGACCCTTCGCCCACAGGGACGGCCCTAACCACCAGTGGGTGGCGTACCAGGGCCGCATCCCCTACCCCCGGCCAGGAACGGTGAGATCTAGGGCTGACGCTCTGAGCACGTTGTAGCCCAGTGAGCCATCCTGAATAACCTTCTCTCTGTGCTACTTCCTCTTTCCACCTCCACACCCCAGTGCCCAGGAGGAGCCTTCACACCCAACATCCATACCACAAAGGAGCTCCCTGACGACGTGGTGAACTTCATCCGGAACCATCCGCTCATGTTCAATCCCATCTACCCTGTGGGCAGGAAGCCTTTGGTTGTGCGCACCAACGCCGATTACAAGTACACCACCATCGCTGTTGACCAGGTGACTGCAGCAGATGGCCAGTACCAGGTCCTGTTCTTGGGGACAGGTAAAGCATCGTCTAACGTAAAACTCTCCATCTCCCCTTCAACAGCAGAACTGAACGCTGTATTAATGCATTTTGGACAGTGTTTTACATTCCTTGAATGTGAATCGGCTGGAAACACTGTCTTCTAACTTCCTCTTATTTGTGGCTTTTAATTTGTCCTCTGTTTGTCCTGGAAAGGCTGAGCTAGTGAGAGAATAAGAGAATAAGAACACAAACAGCAGGCTGCGTGGTTAGCCCTGGTCTGAAAACACTGCAAACAATCCATTCTTCTTGCCAATATGTTAGCATTTTATAGTGGTAATCCATTGCTGACAGGTTAAAACTCAAGAGAAGCTTCAGCACAACAGTTAACAATCCTCAGATAGCAGACTGATGCAGGTGGTTCTATTCTACTCTATTTGTATAGCGTGTTTTCACAACATTACAATGTCGCAAAGCGCTTTACAGCATCCCCGCCCAAAGCCCCCAGTGAGCAATCCAGAGGCGACAGTGGCGAGGAAAAACTCCCTAGAAGGAAGAAACCTTGGGAGGAACCAGACTCAAAGGGGGAGGCCATCCTGCAGGGACTCCCTTGACTAAATCGTATTGGGAATGTCTCGACCTGGTAGAACAGGAGTATCTGGACCAAATATTATAGCAAGAATTTGGGCATGGGAGTACAGGCAGTGTCAGAGACTAGCGGCAGAAGGTGTGTCTTAATCTGATAGCACTGGAAATATTTGTACCACGTAGTTTATGAAAAGTTATGGACTGATATTACTGGGAGTGCCTGAGCAGGTGGTGCTGCAGGTATCTGGGGTGGGTAGCACCCAGAGAAGCTGAGGAGTCTGAAATTGCGTAGGATTTCTGAGCTGGGTGGATATAGCGATGATTTTAATGCGGTCTTATAGGTGGATTATAGGCCTGGCTGTAGCAGAAAGAGTCGTGGCCTGAAAGGAAAGGGTGGCACTTGGGGTTAGAGAGCGCAGAAAGTCCAGAGCAGCGAGGGCTGGGGTCACACTGAGGGCTGGACTGCACAGAGAGTCTAGGTGCAGGCAGAGGGGTCTGCGGCTGTTAGCATTTATCAGCCTCTCTCTCCCCCCGGATTCCTGAACGGGTGCCAGCGGTGACAGGCTGGGCCAAGGCTGCCAAAACTATGCTTAGGTGGTATGAGGGGTTTTATTGGGGATTTCCGCGTTGTTTGTATTTAATTTTTCACTGCCTGTACTGGGGAGCACAAGGCTCTGTCCACAGCTGGGTTATCCAGAAGCTTCCATAGACAGTATCCATCAGGACAAGAGCATCCATTCATCCGTCCATCCATCCATCCATCCACCCAGAAATGCATATCCATTACAGGGTTGCAGTGAACCCATAGTAACTCCCAGCAAACAAAGAGCATGTGACAGAGGTACACCCAGGATGGGATGCTGGTCCCTCACAGGGCAGTAACACAGTCACACACAGAGGGCTGTTGTGCAATACCAGGCAACCTAAACCATAAGGAAAATATGGAAAATCCATAGGCATAGATGCAGAGAAGCAAGCATGAAACCCATAACCATGGAGTTGTACGGCCTGTTTTTTTTTTAACAAAATTCAAAATTTTACCAGTGTTTTAATTTAATTATCAGATGTCTGGAACAATTTGAAAATTCATTTAATAGACTTCTGCACCAACTTTCCACTTCCTGGACCATATTTCAACTCGACCTGTTTATTTATTTGGGAGTCTGTAATTCAGGGAAGTCTGATGTCAGATGTAAGTCTGAGTTGTCGTGAATGCACACCCCCACATTTTAGAAAGTGCTGGAATGAGGGCGTGGATGCTGAGTAGTCAGCGTCCAGTGGATGGATATGCTGTTTGTCCAGCTTCCTGATTGGCTAATTGGCTGATTTGTCCCTCAGACAGAGGAAGCATTCAGAAGCTGATCACCCTGCCCGGAAACCACTCCGTGAACAATGATCTGATCCTGGAGGAGCTGCAAGTGTTTAAGGTGTGGAGTCTCCCTCATGCCACCCTGGGGGGAAAGCGGGGAGGGTTTATTTGGAGGTGGTCGCGAACTCCCAGCCAAACGGTTAACTTGTCACAGCCCCCGAAGATGACGACTTGGGGAGGGGCGGACATTGAAAGGCAACATCACTGTTTGCCATTAGCGAAATTCTTAGCATTTGCAGCATATGGGAAATATTTTGAGGTTTTAGGAGATTGGCAGGCAGTCATTATCCATGGAAATAGTGCACGAACCAGTGGGGGCTGTGAATCGAGGGGAACCATAATCTCATTAGAGCTAATGGAATATACAGTACTGTCATAAACCAGCAGAAGCTCTTTCATTTAGATAAATACACTTTTTCTGCCTCTGTGACTTTGCCAGTGGTGTTTGAAGGACATTATTAGTCAGCAAACCAAATACAAAGGAATAACTTTAGTCACCACGCCGAGGATGCATCTGCCAGCCCTGGTTTGTGCGAATGGAGGCTTCCGCACGTGTGTGCTAAACCTAACCCATCATTTAGTGTCACCTAATCCCAACACGTCGACCATTATTCTTTCCAGAATGACACTCCTGTGACAAATCTGAGAATATCCTCCAAAAAGGTGAGTGAGACGCCCTGGAAAATAGTCCCCATGAGTCACTCTTAAGCTCACTGGTGGCATGTAGAAAGACAGAGCGGACTGATACTACAGTGACGCTTGTCGACCGCAGTGACGATGTACGACAGCTCGCATTTCTGCGACTCTTGGTGCAACTGCCCCCTATGTCAGAGCAGTCGTCAGAAATACGGGCTGTCGTACATCGTTGACCACGCCCATAAGCTTCATAATCAAGTAAATTTAAGTTGTAAAGGTATCATTTTTTCAACTTCGTGTTATATGTAAGATTCGTGCTTCGTTGTCTGTTAGAGACTTTGATAGACCAGCCCATGCTTTTATTTCTTCACGATTGAACTATTGTAACTCATTATATACTGGAATTGGGGCTGCATCCTTCTCAAGGTTGCCATCGGTTCAGGGCTGTTTTAAAATGTACTCTGCAAATAAATACTGACTTGACTTGACTAAAAGCACAGACCCGCGTAGATTACCAGGGAATGTATTTACATGCCGTTCTCCCCCACTGAAGGAAGCTTTCGGTTGACGTGTGTAACGGTTTTCACTCCAGCAACAGCTGTACGTCAGCTCGGAGTACGGCGTCTCCCAGGTGTCCTTGCATCGTTGCTATGCCTACGGCTCCGCCTGTGCCGACTGCTGCCTCGCCCGGGATCCTTACTGTGCCTGGGATGGACGGAGCTGCTCCCGTTTCTACCCCACGGGCAAACGGTAATGCCCCACATCGGCTCTCTTACCACCTAATAACCCCGTATTACTTTACATACATTCCCTTCCATCTGTCTATACCCTCATCTTTTCTCAATATATTAATATCGCTATACTGAGATAGTAATTTGGCTGTAGTTTAGCTACTTTTAATCATAAGTAGCTACCATTTTTAACAGCTTTCCCAACACTGCCAATAAACCATACGACAACATTAACGTAGCCAGCACTATATCGGCCCATGTAGTCTGATTAATCGGCCGATGCCGATTGCCATAAAATGATTAGAAATCGGCCATTTGTTTCTGGCCTCTGCATAGCACCTATGGAAATGGATTTGTGACCAAGAATATGCCTGTTATATCGCCTAAGCTACTTGAGCCCATTGATTGTTACGATGTAATGGGGTGGGGGGTGGGGTTATGTTTTGGAACATAATTGGATTGGTCTGGGTTGGGGGCCCAATGTGGTATGCTTTTGTGGGGCCCAAAATGTCTGGTGCCGCCCCTGGTACCAACATTCGTTAAAGTAGAAGCCCATGTCCAAAAACAGCATGTGATGTGAAGCCCCCATACCAATGCTAAATGCACTGGTGTGAATGTCTGACTCCTTTCCTTGCTGACTCTGGCTGCCGTTTGCTCAGCCCGTGTTCAGCACTAGCTGAGCTGAAGCTGCTTCATTTCAAATTCGACTTGATCTTGCACATGTCGAGTTTTATTGTAGCAGTTCTCCAAAGAACTCTGTCATTTTTGGCCATCTTTCTACGTCATACTGTGAAAAAACACGCATTAACATGCATATAATTTGTTGAGCCTGTAGGGTTCCTATGTGGCTATATTGATTTACAGTTTTTTCTTTTTTGTTTTGGAAGGAACCTTTGGAATAACATCTACTGAATTGTTGGAGATGAAATATCTACCTTCTAATGTATGCAATGCTGAGCAGCATTATAAAATACAGGGGTCTGAAGGCAGCGTGATGTAGGAAAAATACAAGAGTAGGACCCCTGCCGTTAGTTCAAGCTGATAAAATGCAACAGCGTATAAAGTTTTTCTCGACATATCACATTCATGACTGTTAAATGACCAGATCAATTCAGCCGTGTGTGTGTTTGCTGTTTCCCCCTCGCAGGAGAAGCAGAAGGCAGGACATCATGCACGGGAACCCGCTGACGCAGTGCAGAGGTTTCAATCTGAAAGGTAAGCCTTGGACACAAAGCCGCCCATTGAGATTTTAAGTTAGGGCAGCATGTCGACAGATGTCACATGCCGTGGTGACATCTGGACTCGCGCCCATGTGGGAGCCGGAGGCAGCGACAGAGCAGCTGGTGCTTGAGATGCGGCCTGCGCCAGACCCTCCTACTTGGTTACATCATGCTCAAGGGATCTTGGCGCAAACATCACTGCAGCAGTCCAGGGCTGGCTTGCTCTGCGTCCAGTGATTCACTGTGGACCACAGAGACCTAGGCAGGAGGGAGGCTATGCAGCTTGGAATCCAGCAGTCCGGCAGATGTGCCTGTCCAGTGTTAATTTTGGAATTCATTAGAGCTGGGAACCAATAATCTCTTATGAATGTGTGATCTTGTGGTTTGAAGCAGATAACTGTGACTACTACTGCTGTCATCCTGGAACGAGAATAGGTGTTGCATCGCAATAGCACTTGTTACCAGTTCTGGAGATTGCCATCCCGTTCCAGAGCATCCAAAGCAGAAGATCGTCCCGCTGTCTGAGAGTAAATTGTTGAATATGTCAAGACACCTAAATCCAAGTTTTTCCTGTGAGAACATGGCAGATGGTTTAGACCCATGAGGATTTGAGAGCATGAATTGTTTTTTTTTGACAAGATGGAGGCCTGTCTGTACTTCTAGCATGCAGAGTGTGGGATTGATTTGGGTTAGAGTAGTAATGATGGGGTTCTGCGTTTGGATTGAGTTTGTTGGTCTAAAATGTCACAGTAGGTTTGTTTTAACTCCTCTACTGTGTCTAGTTTTTGTTCATGTCAAGTGGTTGGAATGTGGTTACAAACACTGATTTATAGAAACTGAATTGATTTTAATTTGACTGATGAAGGCTTTTTGGATTAGGGTAGGCTGTGTTCTGGGTTTTTGGTTAGGCTCTGGGTTCTTGGGTCATGTTAGACTGGGATAGATTGAGTTCGCATGATGACACATCCTCAGTGATGGATGCCGTGTCATTCACAGCCTATAGGAATGCGGCAGAGATGATGCAGTATGGAGTGAAGAACAACACAACCTTCCTGGAATGCCCACCCAAGTCCCCGCACGCCTCAATCCGATGGCTCATTCAGAGGGACAATGACCGGAGAAAAGAGGTGAGATGACCAGTGTATTCTGGCACACCTTTTTTGATCTCTGCATTGCATCACTTTTTATATAGTGTAGCAGGTATCATGGTAGCTGAAGTCATGGTCAAATCCCAGAACAAGGTACTGAAGAAGGATCCTCTAAAGATGTGTTTCTCAACCTAGTCCTTGGGAACCCCCAGACGGTGCACATTTTTACTCCTTCCCAGCTCCCAACACACCTGTGTGCTGGAAGCTTGGAGGGAACAAAAATGGAGACTGTCTGAACATCCCTGAGGACTGGGTTGAGAAACACTGTTCTAAAGGTACTCAAGTCAAAAATGAATCTGAAGAACTGCTTGACTTTCACGTCAATTTGAACAAAACTGTCTGCTAAATAAATTAATATAAAATAACTGCTATGATGTACATTACATTTGCAGATTTGCATTTGAAGTTCACGTTTGCCTCACATCACTGCAAACAGTTCATAGCAGGAAAGTGAAATCACAAATTTCAGCACGAAGGGAACGCCTCATGGATGAAATCGGGGGGTTTTTCTGGATGGATTTACTGTGTGTTTTTCATACATTATGATGTGTGGTGATGACAGCCATAAATATTCCTGCGAAATGGAACTGATAGGCAAATTGACTCCAGAGGGAATGGAAGTTATGGGTGTGAGAAAAAATAAATAAATGAAAATGAACAGCGAAACTGTGAAAGAAATGGGAGATATGAAGAAGTGCTGCATTAGACGATCTGTGTGGGCCTTTAGTGTCAGATTGAACGTCCACCCAGCTGATAAGTTTAAGGTTATGAGATACATATACCAAACATATACAGCGGGACCATCTGGTCCTTCTGCGTAGACTCAAACATTCAGTTCCAAGGCCATCAAACTACATTTGCTCTTTGAGCCATTTCCCTTTTTCAAAGCCAAGGTTTATTTCATTAAGAGATGCAGATATCCAAAGCACCTTATTTAGTTTCTAATCACCAGACAGCTGGTGAGCTTAAAGCAAACCAGGTCACAGGTTCAGTACGTTATACATCTGCTACCATTAGGCATTCTTAGATATATTCATTTATTCATTTTCTAGAAATTACCCTGTATTGGATCACGGTGAGTCTGGAAGGCACAAAACTAGGGAATGTAAAAGACATGTAGGGTTGCAAAGGGGTGGAAAATTTCTGGAAACTTTCCAGAAACATTCCATTCCATGGGAAGTTAAGCTGGAAAGTTAAGGTTCTCATGGGAATTTGGGATATATTCCAAGTTGGAAACTTTCAATGGGAATTAACAAGAATATATGGGACTTGACGGGAAAATGACACGCTGTCACACTGCAGTGACCCATGCACACTAATATAAAGACACTACTTCACCTAACTGCATGTTTTTGGAACAAGCGAGGAAACCCACACAAACATGGGGAGAACAAGCAAACTCCACAAAGACAAATCTGAGGGCACAGATGGAATCAGTGACCTTGCAGGTATGAGGCAACAGTGCTAACAACTGAGTCACCAGTCTTGGAAACACATGTGATTGTGAGCCGATGCTCATAGAGAAATGTTTGTATGATTATGGATTGTTGTGTTCATGCAGGTGAAGATGAGTGACAGGGTGGTCTCCACAGACGAAGGCCTTCTGATCCGTTCCGTCCAGCTGTCAGATCAGGGCCTGTACTACTGCATGGCGACGGAGAACAGCTTCAAGCGTACAGTGGCCAAGATCCGGCTGAAGGTGCTGAATGACCACCTGGTGGGCACCCTGCTGGATAGGCAGCGGCCACAGTGGACGTGGGAGAACGCCGTGCACCCCAAGGCCCTGGCGCACGCCCTGCGCCCTGGCGACACCACAGCCGCACGGCAGTATTGCAAAGCACAACAGCAGCGAGGTGTGCTGGGACCTGCGCGGGGAGATCTGGCCAAGCTCAAGTCGCTGATGGATCACAGGAAAAGCCGTAATCGTAGGAACCATCTGCCCGAAGCATAGGCCAGGCCAAGGACCGGGCCAGGGGTGAGGTGAACCCAGGTGAGTGGCGGTCAGAGAGCAAGTCCGCGGAAATCGCTCATCTCCTCCCCGTTACCGTTCCGACAATGACCGTGTCAAGAATGAGCAGAAGCCTTCCTCTGCTCCCTTGTTGTGCATGAGCTTCCCTGACCGAACGACTGTGAGACACTTGTGCGCACATACACAGGCACACTTGTGCACACCTTCTCATTTCACGTGTACGTTTTGGATGGATGCAGATCCGTCAGAGTGTCAACAATGGATCAAATAGGTTTTTTATTCTGAATACACAGTAATACATGGCATCTTAACTGTGAATACCAACAGTTCCAGGACAAAACAATAGCCTGATGTGTGGCTGAATTAGGAATGCTGTGGATGAATCAATCACAGTCTCCTGTGGGATCCCATCACATCGCAGCTGAACTTTGAAGACTGGGGGGAGGAGGAAAGGATTTTTGTGGAGAGGCTGGATTAAATTATACTTTAATGTGCATATTTTCAGTTGTTGCCAAAATATTCGTGACTGTTTTACCTTGAATATTGAGGATATTTTTGTTGTTGCGTAGTTTGACTTAAATCTGAAAAAAGACTGCAAAATCAATTACTCTCACTCACACAATAAGCATCTTCCAGATGTAACAGCATTTAATATATTTATTGACACCTTTTTTTCGAGCGAAAGGGTGGCTTAAAATAAAAAAAAAACAACCATGTCGGTTTTTTGCGCACATTGTACGTATTTATGTAGCCAATCAAATTCACATAAGGAGTCGCACGGTAAAAAGAACATGAATAGTTTCCTGGTAGATGTTTTATGCTGAGTCTGTAAAGCAAGCACTTCCATTAAAATATGTTCTTGTGGAAAGTTAAATGCATTTTTAAAAAACCTTAAAATGTGGTTTTTGTTCGACGGCCGGCCACGTGTAACCGCTTATACAGTAAGCCAAGCTTCGTTAATATGGAGTCATGCGTTTGCTTATGGGAAGCAGCTACGCATATCGATTTATCAGATTCACAAATTTGGACAGAAATGCAGTAGCGCATCCCATAAAATGTAATCTATGTGATTAAATATACTGTAGAAAAAAAAACCTCTTTCTGTAAATTTCAGTTAGTTATTTTGTTTTTCCCGTCTGAGACGCATAAGTGTAATCGCTTGAATGGGGTGAATCCTGGGAAACTCGTATTTCTAAACAAAGTACCTAAAACCGGTGCATGTAAACTGGAAATACTTTTTTAAAAAAAACTCGAGAAGTGGACTGTGGAATGTTATTTTTATCCTTTGTAATATAGTGAAATATTAATTATGACTCGAAAAATTATAAATTGCCCGCCATTTGAAATAGGAATGCGAAAGAGTAGACAACGTGTATTGTGAAACCACTTTTGTGTCAGAATTTTTGCACACAGCAGCTTAAGAAATTTGCACCAAGTAGCTCACTTTGCCAAATACAGTACGACAACCGTAGAGTTGCTATAGAAACGTGCACATGATGCTATTACGAATTGTGATTTTTTTTTTTTTTTTTTACGTCTGAGCTATGATGTCTTTCTAAATATTTGACTGAAGAACGTGTTGAGTTACTTTTAAATTATTATTATTATTATTATTACCCTTCGTTTCATTGATTATGACTACATGTTGGTCAGGTCATCTAGATTCAACATTTTGTGTCATTTTGTAATATTAAAATGGCGTGATCTAAAACTTGTGAGTATGATGTATATAAGTTTAATACTTTTTGTTAAAAATACTAGACCAGGGGCCCTATGACGAAGCTGGATTCCTTACTTAGCCAGATAACTTGTCGAATTTAAGGTAGTCTTGTCTAAATGTAAGTAAATAAAATCGAAACTGGGGTACCTTAAATCCAGCAAGTTATCTGGCTAAGCAACAAATCCTGCTTTGTGATACAGGCCCCAGATATGCAGAAGTGGCAGAAGTCAGTTACTTTGTTGATGAAATACTTCATTTTCCATTTATTCGCTCTTTTACCATTTTCATTTTTATATACAAGACAGGAGTTCCTGCATTTAAATACAACAATCATGTTTAATAACGCTTTTAATAAAAATACTCCTCAATTAAAAGCAGAAGATAAAACTGTCATAATGGTTATCAATGTATCTTTTTGTGTATTTCAAAACCAAGTTACAAACTTGCAGTGTAGTCTTATTTATGATGTATCATGTTGAATGTCTGATAAATGATGATTTGATTGTCGGCCATTGCTTTTGCAGTATGCTCTGTTTGCCATCAATCCGGTCCTGTATTTCAATGTAAAATAAAAAGCTCAGTGTTTGATTGCTAACGGAGATCTTCAGTAGTGTGTCGTTTGATGGCCAACTGCCCTCTGCCATCCCCAGCTGGCAACGGTGAGACCAGCATGGATCAACTGTGAGCTAAATTTTACTTGTTTGACACAATATTTTGCCCCATGTGAAAGACGTGAGCTTCCAAGACAACCAGAAAGCTGATCCATCCAATTTTATTGTCTTTTTGTGAGACTTTTGTGAGATTTTACTGTCTTTACCATAAAGTATGATTTCTTGCTTAGCTGG
The DNA here is from genome assembly GCA_026776945.1 of Isichthys henryi. Classification (NCBI taxonomy): domain Eukaryota; kingdom Metazoa; phylum Chordata; class Actinopteri; order Osteoglossiformes; family Mormyridae; genus Isichthys; species Isichthys henryi. The sequence continues at coordinate 25,096,396 of JAODJX010000065.1, forward strand.
ATAACTTGTCAGATTTAAAGTAGTCGAGGCTATATGTATGTAAATAAAGATACAGTCTATTTAGCCCAGACTACCTTAAATCCGAAGTTATCCAGCTGTGCAAAAAATCCTACTTTGTGGTATAATAGTTCCCAGGAAGCTGGGTAAGATTTGGAAGTCAAAAGTGGAGGCTGTTTTAGACAAAGTGGATACAAGTAATTCCCACTGACAGTCCCTACGAGCCCTTAACCCCTCCTGTACGGCCTAAGTACGGATGCATAGACTTGAGATCAAGTTCTCTAAGTCACTCTTAATTCCAGCGAAACTGCATTCTCTCACTTCTGGTGGTGGCGGACACGCCCAGGAGTCAAAAAAGGCCCCCTCTCCAGCGAGGAGGGTGGGATGGGGGTGGGGGGTCATGTGACGTGTAAGGCGACTGATGTCGAACATACAGCCTCCAGTTCATGCACAACCACAAAGCAGTAATTCAGCTGATTCATATTCCATTTGGGCAAGCAGTCTGGAGGAGATGAAATGTGGACTGAATGCTTCAGCTTCAAAGGCGGAATCAGACGTTTTGTTCCAGTGGCTAAATACAGAACAAGGATTTTACTGTGCAGACCTGAGACATTGTGACATCACCCTCCCGAGGACCTGAAAACTCATTTGTAGATCTCGCTTGTTTTTCCTTTTCTTATGCGTTCATGTCCTATATAGAAAATAAGATCATTTCATTGTGAAAATAAGATTCATAAGTTTGTCTTGTGATTTGTCTCATGGATTTCTTTAAAAAGCCTCAACAGTGTAACGTCCGACGTTCGGACAAACAAGCAGGGATCAGGAAATCAGGAGCAGGCAACGGAAAGTCAGGAATACGGGGTTTATTCAGGGCAAACGGGGAACCACACGGAAGAAACGTCAGACCTGGATACAGAGGCTTAGACGCGGACTTAAATACACAGGACTGGACGGGTAAAACAGGAAACAGCTGGTAACAGGCGGGTATGAACACGGGGTCCACATGAGGGCCGTACAAGCAGGTCATAACAAACAGGATCTAAAAAAGAAATGCCTGCTGGGCTCAGAGAGCGAACACTATCTCCACAGTACTCTTTGAAATGAGCCTGCTATCCAGCGCCTCCTAACTTATGGAAAAATATGAGTCAGAAACATTAAGTATTTATGATCTGAGTAATTTTCATGCCATTTATTGCTTGTATATCAAGACAGCAAATTTTTTAAAAATGTGGACGATTGTGTCCATTGTTTAAATAAAAATATGCCTTCAACTGTAACTTTTTTTATGGTTTTAGGTATCAGTCACTGACTCCTCTATTCTAAGTCGTATTAAATTGTCATTTCTGTCTACTTAGCTAATGTGACTTTAATATCATACAGTAATGTCCTCCAGGGGGAGCAAAATTATCCTTTGTGAACCATTATATTATTACAGTTCAACGTGACTTATATGGAGATTAGAGCGAACAGTTGTATTTATCACCCAGTCAGAGCTGAGTCCTATAAGCTCAATTATGTGTGATGGAAACATATGGAGACAAACGCCACACAAATCTTCATTATCGACTGTTTATTTCAATGAGAAATACTGCAGAATTTTTTAATATCACCCTTCACAAATCTTAAAACACATACTACCAAAGCCTTTTATCTAATCAAATTATGACATTCCAAACGAAAGGAACATTATTCACTTTTTTTTCCACTAAAAAGGTCAGTGGGGTGTTACTAACCCATTTTTAGAATTACAGCTTTTTCAGACAACTGTAATGTCTCAAAGATATTCCCACAGTATCAGTTCCATTGCACAAGAAAACCAGGATTAATGCAAATTAATAATACAGGGTGTGCATTGCTTACCAACCTACCACCAGGCTCCCAGAGAGATAGCACAGATCGAATCAAATATCAATCTCAAATCAGACATGAACAAACGTAAAACAACTGCGTGGCGACCTGCCACACAGTTGATAGTATGTAAACAAACGCAGTCACGTTAAGATTCCAACACCAGCGCTCTTATTCATGTCGTATTTAAATGCACCATGGCCCACAAACACTGTCAAACGAGTTCCCAAGATACAAAGGAAAGCAATAGACCTTAAAACAAAGTTAAAAGTAATAAAACGATACTAAGAGAGAAAATGTGTAAATACCACTGGACATGAGGTGTGGTGCATTAATTTTCATTGTGTCATCTAAAATTTTTATACCTGTACAGTACATACAGCCACTGTACTGCCAGTGTAGTATTGTATAGTATTTTGTACAGTACTGTACATAATCAATCTCTGTCAAAAGGCAGATACTTATTGTAGCCACCAATTATACTAATATTTTTCAGACTAGCATAGTTATCTTGCAAAATTACTAAGACTTTCTGGTCATGGTCAGTGCTTGCTTCCTGAACCTATGTTCCGGCTGAAAATGTCCCAAATCATGCAATCTGTCTGTGCTTGGATTTCCTGTGAACGACGTAAGCGGCGATGCTGCAGACCACGAAGACCACTGACCCAAGGGACAGCAAGGTCACCTGTACGGTCTCCAGCATCGCGATGCGTGATAACATCTCTGCCTTGAACATGTCCGCCGTCTCTTGATCCAGCTCGGCAGTCTGTCACACAGAGAGAACAGTAAGCAGTCAACACCACAGTGGCTGTGGTAAAAGACTGGTGTGAAGGAGGACCCTGCAGCATCATATTGCATCCGTCGTTTTTCTCTAACCGCTTATCCTGTTTAGGGTCGTGGGGAATCCGGAGCATATCCCCGAAGCTATGGGTGCAAGGCAGAGAACAGCCCAGGAGGGGGGCGCCAACCCATCGCAGGGCACACTCACACACCATTCACTCACACATGCACACCTACAGGCAATTTTTTAACTCCAGTCAGCCTCAGCATGTTTTTGGACTGTGGGGGGAAACCGGAGTACCCGGAGGAAACCCCACGACGACACGGGGAGAACATGCAAACTCCCAGAGGTTTCTCAAACCAGTCCTAGGGGTCCCCCAAACAGTCCTCTTTTTTGCTGCCCTCCAGCACATCTGTACCAAACTATCAACACCATAGACCTGGGCTGGGAGTAAAAATGTGACTGTCTTGGGGTGCCCGAGGAGCAGATAGACAAACACTGGTCTAATTTGATACATTTAACCTCTGAAAACTAAGAACAGGGAGATCAGTACTCAGACAAGTACAGGCAGTCCACAGGTTACGAACAAGATTTCTTCCCTAAATCTGCCTTTAAGTCTAATTTGTAGGTAAGCCAGAAAAATAACAACACAGTACATGATCATCATAACAGAGTAATAATAATAATAATAATCAGTACAGAAACAATAGGGGTCCAGCAACTAATGCTGTTTGGATCCCTGACTAAATACGGAAATAAACTACATTATACCTCAAGTTCGCAAAATGTTGGAGCTGCAAAATATTTTCACAAACATCACAAAGCAGTATGTGTGTTGATTACGAACCATTGTATTTAACCTGAATTTTTAATATACCAGGCTTTATGCCGGTCTGTCCGTGAGTACGAATTGTCCATAAGTTGGATTTTCTTAACCCAGGAACTGCCTGTAGTGTATCAAAGAGGAACTGCTACACATCACAGAAGTGATGTGTAAATTTGAAAGTTAAAATCCACAGAGGTTAAACAGGGCTTCTTTTTGGAGTACTCACCTCATTTAGCCATACCAAGGGGAATATAGTATGCTCTTTAACCTTGTTTAGCACTCTAGAGAATAAGAGGAACACAAAGTGAGTGGCAGGTGAGAGACGGTGCTTCGTGTAGTGCACCAGAGGCCGGGCAGCACCGTACTTTATTACGGCTGAGGAGGTGTACATCATGTTGATCTGAATCCTCTTGGCAAACCTCATTGTGAAGCCGGTGGTCTGACAGAAAGAAACAAAATAAAAGCAGGGAGTCAAGCAATTCTCAACACGGTCCTCGGACACCAACAGACAGTCCACGTTTTTGCTCCCTCCCAGCTCTCTATCGGACAGTACACATTTATGCTCCCTCCCAGCTCCCTATCGGACAGTACACATTTATGCTCCCTCCAAGCTCTCTATCAGACAGTACACATTTATGCTCCCTCCCAGCACCCAATCAGACAGTACACATTTATGCTCACTCCCAGCTCCCTATCAGACAGTACACATTTATGCTCCATTCCCAGCTCCCTATCAGACAGTACACATTTATGCTCCCTCCCATACCAGAACCTGGGAGTGAGCAAAAATATGGACTGTCTGCAGGTCCCCAAGGACAGGATTGAGAAACATTGGATTAGAGCAAAAATATAGCAGAACATTTTCATGTTACACACAATTCTCCACTTCCTAAACCAGCGGGGAAAGAGAGAATTTAGAGACCGTGGGATCAAACTGTGTAATACTCTTGGGAAGGTTTCCCCAGTTCCGGCCCTGGAGGACCAGTTTTCAATACAGTTTCCAGATCTCCCCGTTCAAACACACCTACTAAACCTGTTAATTAGCTGATTAAGGTTTGTTTAGCAGGGAAATCTGAAAATTGTGTTGGACTGTGACCCTACAGGACTGGAATTGGAACCGGGGGGGCCTGTACTACGAAGCGGGGTTACTGGCTTATCGGGGTATTTTGTCGGATTTAAGGTAGTCTGGGCACAATGGAAGTGAACGAATATGAAGTCCATTTAAACTGTGGTACCTTAAATCCAACAAGTTACCCCGATAAGCCAGTAACCCCACTCCGTAGTACAGGCCACTGCTCTAGGGTTTGGTGTTACATTTCAATTGATGACCTATTAACTCAGCTGTCACTTTGACTGGATAATTATCTCCAGGTCAAAAGTCGACCGCTCTAGCCTGGGGTATCAAGCAGACCAAACTGCTGGTCCTTTTAGAAACAAGGGTCGGAGGTCAGAGACGGGAACTACTCACCGGTTCCACATCCAGGAATGTGTTGTGATACGTTTCACTGGGGTCTAAGCCCAGCACATCCTCTCGCAGGATTTCACTACCATACAGGAAGTGAGGCAGTGATATGTAGATGGGCACTCCTGCAAGGGATCCAATTGCTGTCAGTACAGCACTTCCGGTCATTCGCTGTGGACCTGCATGTGCACTTTTACAGATATTTCCTCACACTGCTACAAAAACAGCTTCAATAACCGAAGAAGTTCGAAGAAATTCACAAACGAGAGGAGGTCATTCGGCCCATCAAGCTCGTTTGGGGAGAACTTAACTAATAGCTCAGAGTTGTTAAAATCTTATCTAG
>JAODJX010000065.1:25101752-25111890 GCA_026776945.1 Isichthys henryi
GAGGAGGTCATTCGGCCCATCAAGCTCGTTTGGGGAGAACTTAACTAATAGCTCAGAGTTGTTAAAATCTTATCTAGCACTGATTTAAAGGAACCCAGGGTTTTAGCTTGCGCTACACTAGCAGGAAGACTATTCCATACTCTAATTAGACACTGTGTAAAGAAGTGCTTTATCAAATCCAATTTTAAAATGCTAATTTCTACCTATGGCCATGAGTTCTAGTATTTAAATTAGGTATTGAGATAGACAGTTAAGCTCTATTTCTCAGTAAAAATGACAAAATTTATAAATTGCTATGGACAGAGCCACAGCGACAGGACAGTCAAGGCAGGCAATAGACTGGGTTCACAAGGGCGGCTGATTACATAGTACATTTTAACGACAAATCTGCTTTACTTGACTATTCTGTTTTTCACAAAAGGGGGAAATAAAAGTCTTGTGGTTATTAAATTCTCTTTGTTGATATTATTAATTTTACCATGCCAGGGGAGGGGGAGTTGGGGGGCCCCATGGAGTTTTTTTTTTTCCTAAGGCTTCTCCCCCAATACCTAGAATCGCCTCTGCAGAAAGGCAGCATCCAATCAGAAAGAGAATAGCCAAGCTCATGTCAAATAACTGCATACTGATTACTCCCACCAACCACTGATGCAGTGGTCTATTTTCTGCTAGCGTTGCTGAACTTTAAACAACTTCATGAGTAGCTGTAATCTTCACTGACAGTAATTAACTTTCCCAGTGCCAGTTAGCAATACTAATACTCACCCTGTCTACAGCTACTGGTGTCCAGTACCCCAGCCACACTGCAGTTACGGGTGGTGTTCTCATTCTGGCAGTAGCATTTGTTATTGGGGTTGACCGTGGGGGCTGCGAGCGTTAAAGGGGGGAGCATGTAGCGGTACATCTCGATTCCCTTCAGGTCGACGGTGTCGGTGAATTCTGCCGAGACAGACCTGCGACACAGAGCGTGGCTCAGCTGGTGCATACTGGCCTCTGGTGCCTGTTCTGTGCAAGAGCAGTCACTCCATAGCCATGCTCACAAGCTACCCTGGACTCACTCCAGTTTGTAACTGCGGAACACACACGTGCAAAAACACCCAAGTGTAAAATTGAAAACAGTGTTCTAATAATTAAATATTAGCTTTTGTCAGAAAGATGGAATTTAAATTAGCTGCACGATGCACAAAAACAGTTTGGCCTTCTTACATTATCATTAATCTGTTTAGCAGATACTTTTATACAAAGTGATGTACGAAAAAGCGGTGTCACTCCATCCCTGGAGTGATTGGGCTTAAGATCCTTCCCCAAGGACCCAACAGTGACATCACTCTGCCAGCCACGGGGGCAGTGGGTAGCACTGTTAAATATTCCAATTTCCTTCCACGATCCAGAGACCCGCAGAGCTCCCCCCGCAACCATGTATAGCAGTTGTTTTTAATAATTTTTTTTGAGAGGGCCCCCGCTACGGCTGATATATTTGTCTTGACCCTGTCCAACCCACACACACACACACACACCAAACAATATCTCAGATATGTATCGTCATATTGTATGTTTTAGGTGTTGCCTTATCATCATATTTTACATGGTTCCTCCAAGTATGTAACTATTAACTGAGCAACTTTCCCACTGTAAACTACATTCCTACTTTTATGTATTTTTGAAGGTTGCAATCTCAAACTAGATCTGCCCCCACACACACATACAGTTCTGCTTTTTCCCCTCACTTGCACCCCTCCCCACAATTCCTTTGTGCCCCACCAGAAAGGCCCACCCCACTTTTTGAATACCTTTGATGTATTGGATAAGCATGTGGAAGACAGGTGGATGGATAAAACAGATTAATAAAGTTGCAGTTTTATTGATCGTTTCACACTTTTCAGTGCATGGAAGGTTTTACCTGCAAATATCTGAAGTGAAGAAGAACAGGTGCTTTTTCTTGTCCAGGAAAGGTGCAAATGCTGAAGCATCTGTTAAAAATGAAGCAAATCACCGTGATTCTTCTGTTTTTAAGCACGTTGCATTGAAAAATACCCCTGTAACAAATCTTCTGTAATTCTTCCTCCAACCACAAGGGGGAGAGTTTTTTTCCCAAATCTGTGCTTTTTCTGTGTAGGGGTGTAAAGGAAAGTAGACAAGAGGGAAAATGGGGTTACTCTGTCCACACATGTGATGCCTAGTGGACTTGTATTCGATTCAGCTCAATTGGCTGAGATCTTCAGTTGATATCCTCCTTCCAGGAAGGTGAAGTACTAGCATACTGATTGGTGAAGTCATCCCCTATTCTGGGCTTTCTGCACTGCCCTGGATTGATATGGTGGATTTTGTTACCAATGTAGTATTTCTGCTTTTTGCATTGATTGTTACTTTTGGGACTGATATTGTGTGGACTTGTTGCAGGCTGAAAAGGCATGTGACTGAATGATGTCACTGTGAATTGTTGTGTCTATTGTGTAATGTTTCTTTTTAACATGGTATTTATTGTTTATGTGAATGGTAATGCAGTCATGCCTTCTGAGTTCTACAGTGTGCGGTTTGTAAAGTTTGTTCAAATCTCTCAGTCTATTAGTGGCCAGCGCACGAACCAAAAATCCCCTATGTTTTTTTTTTCCTGTGGCTGATCCCAGGCCAGACCCAGGTGTGACAGGCGGGTGGGTGGGTGTCACACTGACCCCTTGCAATGGCAAGTGCAAAATAATACAGGAGAGTAGAAGGCCTTGCTCCTGACCAGTTTGCATTAATCATATTAGAGTCAAAAAAACAGCACAAGGCTGTCTCCTGCGTGACTCGGAACTGATTCCCGTTAACTCACAGGGTGAAATCGCAGTGCAGAATCATACACAGGAGACAGACTTCACACAGAGTCCCCTGGATTGAACCAAAAATCAGATTCTTAGCCACAAACCCCCTATTTTTCCAACTCAATTTATATTCATGACCTCAAGGGATATCTTTAAATGCTCCAAACTGGGACTTTCATTGAGTCTTTGTTAAAACACTGTTTAGTTCACAGGTGTCAAACTCCAGTCCTGGGGGGCCGGAGCCCTGCACATTTTTCGGTTCCCCCTCATTTAACACACCTGATTCAACTCCTTGTACTAATTACTACACAGCTCTTGAGCTGAATCATTTGTGGTGGAACAGGGAAAGAACTAAGCTAGACTGGGCTCCGGCCCTTCAGGACTGCAGTTGATTAGGAGACATGAGTGTTTTTTAAGCATGTATACGGTGCCTGACCCTCACAGTGGATGATGCAGGATCCATGAACCATGCACATAACACAGTTAGATCACCTCTGCACCCGGCCCTTGTTCGGCAGCTGTGTGAAATATCTGCCACCTGTAGCCAGACCAGACTAACCTGTTCCATTAATCATGTCGCAGTAATTGTCCTTCCAGTAGGGCAGTTTCCTGAAAAAATGGAATATGCATCAGTAAAAGGTCTGCCATGGCTGGATGTACGGATGGGTCATCTACAGTACTGTATGCAGTAGATCAGGGGTCTCCAACTCCGGTCCTGGAGAGCTACTATCCAGTAGGTTGTCTGTCCCACTTGACTTCTGATGAGCCACACCTGTTCCTGGTATTCACCTGAGAAATAGTGTGGTTCATCAGCAGCCAGGTAATTTATGAAACCTACTGGATGGTAGCTCTCCAGGACCGGAATTAGAGACCCCTGCAGTAGATGTTTAGGTTGGATGAAGACTGCGTGCTGAGTGTGTTGTTTTTCATCCACGCTGTGACCAAGCAAAGGTGGCCCACTATGAATGCTACACCGTGCACCAGTAACACAAAAAAGCTGTGGAAGGTGAATGGTCACAGCCACTCACCGCTCTCCCTTCCACCTGTCGATAACCCCGACCTTAGATATGTCCTCCTTCCCAGTGTGAACGTTGTAGTATCCATCAAATGTGCCGTTGTACTGCATGAAGAAAACCAAGATGAATAAGAGGGGGTTGTCTCCTGTGGAGAGGCTGTAATTGCAGTGTAACGAGTTGTAAATGTTCATTAAATCCCCGTGTAGATCTTGTATTAAATGGAGCTTCGTGCATGACAGAGACGTGTGAATGAGAGACTCACTGGCTACTGTGCTGTACTTACTGGGTAGAACACACCAACTGTTTGCATCGTTACGGGATCGTAATAACCCCATAGGATCTCTTTGACAGTCCTGCTCTGGAAGAGTGAGGCGTTGTTTCTGTTGATCAGAAAATTCAGGAGTTTGTGAGATTTTTCGGGAAGCAGAGCATGAGCGGCCTGGAATAACAGAAAAAAATAGTAATAAGATTATTATTATTATTCAATTTACATTTACTCATTTGCCTGACACTTTTACCAAAAATGACTTACAGAAGACGGAAGGGTTATCATCTAAGTGTGCTCCCTGGTATTATATAACATACTATACAACAGCAGATCCCTCCCCCACTGGGCCACACATCACCCCCATGTTAATCAATAGCGTGTTACACACATACCATGCACCCAATGTCATATGTATGTTTCTATGGGGTGCTTATGAGTATATAAGCCTTTCTGTCTGTCTGACATGATATTAATAAAGCAATTTACATCTGTTCAGCATTATCAACGTTGTAAGGCTATGAAATACCCCAGGTCATAAAATACTGTACATACGATCTTTCAACCTTGAGTGGAAAATAAAATTTCATAATCATTTATAGCATGAACTTTTGGCACAATCCTAAGTGATAAAATGAAATGGGGAGAGGTTTTGGAGAATGAGGCTGAGTGAACTAAGAGCGTCAGGTGAGCTGAGAGAGTCTGATTTAATTCAGGCAGGATCAAAATGTTGAAGGTCGTCACCTTTATGGTCTTGCAGCAGTGAGATGGAGAGTGACAAATCTAATACACAGGACCAGTGAAGCAGAGGGCAGTGAGTCTAAGGTAAAGCTGCAATGAAGTAGAGCCTGATGCATCTAAATCAAAGCTGCAGTGAGGCACAAGGAGGTGAGTCTAAGGTAAAGCTGCAGTGAAGCACAGAGAGGTGAGTCTAAGGTAAAGCTGCAGTGAAGCACAGAGAGGTGAGTCTAAGGTAGAACTGCAGTGAAATAAAGCCCAATGCATCTAAATTAAAGCTGCAGTGAGGCACAGAGAAATGAGTTTATGATAAAGCTGCAGTGAAGCATCAGGAGCTGAGTCTAAGGAAAGCTGCAGGGAAGCACAGAGAGGTGAGTCTAAGGTAAATCTGCAGTGAAATAGAGTCCGATACATCTAAATTGAAGCTGCAGTGAGGCACATGGAAGTGAGTAATGTACGTGCAGAGAGGTGACTGTTAACATACAGCTTAGTATAGAAAAATGACTTTAAATAAAAAGCCTGGTTACTGAGTTCACCTTCCATGCACTTACCGGTATACCCAGGTTCAGAGCTGTGATTCTATCTTCCTCCTGTCCAATCGACATTGAGGGTTCAAATATGGCTCCGGCTGGAAGTAAGAAAGCGATGGTACCATTGCTGTGTACTGTGATGTTCTCTTTGGGCAGGTATCGGGTTCTGGACAAAATAGCCAATGCAGGAAGAACATGTCAGAACTGTCTGGGTCTGAAAGTTTTCTGTCCACCGCCAGGAGACAGAAAGGTTGTGTTACTTTCCAAAAGAGATGTGTCAAAGAAAATTTGAGACCTGTAGCACGGTAAGTTACTGTAAAGCCATATATGGTTTTGGGATGATCCTACTTAAAACAAATTAATGTCTTGCTTTTATTTTTTTTTTACTGCTAATCATATGATCAAAATTAAAAATGGGCTAAAAAGTTGACAAATATATGCACTCTACTTGTATGTATACGGCCCCCTCTCCACTACCACTGGTGTTGACCCATTTTCTACAACTTCCAATGGATTCTGGACATCAAACAGCCAAAACTGCCGATACACGGGTGCCCCTGCTGACGCCCAGATTTCATAAGCAGTGGTTCCCGGTTCGATGACTACCTCCTACAAGGACCAGAGATATACAGTGTTACGACTGGCAAAGATAATGCACTCTTTTTCTCAGAATATCTTAAAATGCTTCAGAGCCTTTCAATGCCTGTAGTTTTTCATCCTTCACAGCTTTGACCGGTTTCCATAGCTTGGATTCGGCGTTTCAAAGTAAGGTGTGTGGTTGCATACCTTCGTGACGGTGTCCCTGATGATAGAATCTCCCACTGGAATGAGGATACCCCCAAGAAGAGCCAGAAGAGCTCCCAAGACAGCTCCGACAAGGAGCCAATGCTTGACGTTGCAGCTGCACCCCATGTTGGAAGGTCCTCAGGTTTCTTATCGCGCTTTCGGTCATTGATCACTGTTGATCGCTTGAGTTCTCTGGGTGCAAGTGATCTGAAAAGATCCTAAGTTGTGCAAGCTTTCATACCTGGAGAACAAGCGAAGCCATGAAGCCAGTGGCAGCGAGCACCGCTGTCAAGATATCTCAAGGGGTGTCTAGTGATGTGGTAACACCCCTGTCCATTGAACGACAGGGCAGCTGAGAACCATAAACTGGCATGGAGGATAAAGTCTAAGTGCACATTGGCGATTATCTCGCTGGAGATTGAGGCCTTCGGGCATGTAGGGTGATAATTCGGTCCATGTGGGTTTGCCCAAGGTTTCATATTTGCTGATAAAACATCTCCCAGCAGAAGAGCAGAAGGCAGTCCTAATGTGACCATTTTCAGTGGTGTGCCGACTCCATGCTGAAAAGAGCAGAACCTGCCCCAGTTGCACTGTAATGCTAAAGCCGTGATTAACCAGTATTATTCCCAGAGCTGTCCAGTTACCCCAAAGCAGAGGACTGCAGTTGTATTGCTGTTGTTATTTGGGTTCACTTTTGGACATTTTCCGTGTGAAACCTGGGCGCTTGGTGATTTGGTCAAAGTGTAATCACAAAGGTGGAGAACTGTGTCCATCTGCTGTAAAATTAATCCAAGATTATAAACGTAAACAGGCTGAAAATATGTAAAGCACAGAATATAATAAAGTTTATTGCATTGGAGTTTCACATTCGTCAGACACGCAGGGTTCTTATCAGAGGGGTGGGTTGGTGGAGGAGGGAGCAGTATGTTTTTCCAGGTTCTGGACTGAAGGGGGTGCTGGTCAGCTAAATCTACTAAGAGTGCCCAAGCTCTCATTTTTTTCAGGGTCTTCCCAGGGAACATGAATCATCCCGCAGGGAATCAAAGTGAAAATAAATATAGGCCGGGCTCTCGGAGACAGTCGGGGACATCCCTTATCAGATAGCAACCGCAATGTTGCAATTTACTGCTGCCGCTCCATGACACAGTTCACTGCGAACTGATAACGGTCGCAAAGTGCAGCGGTGTCCAGGTTTTTAGCATTTTCTAGCACAGGAGAATCGGTGGATCATAACACTGCCCTAGTGCAGGATGAAAAGCTCGCAGGGCCTCTGTACGCACATGCATGGAGGTGAGGAACCCCTGATGTTAAAGACAGTTCCTACATGGAACAAAAACTTTACTTTAAATTGCTTTTCAGTTACAGAACTTTAGGATTCCATTTATTTTGGTTACTATTGATTATCATTTTAGACATTTGGTACCACAGATGCAACCACACAGATAAATCAATAGAAATTAGATTGTCAATGTTTGTTAGGAGGTTGGACAGTGGGTAGCACTGGGGCTTCACACTGTCAGAGTTGGGGGCTCAAATCAAGTCCCTGATCTCTGTGTGTGGAGTTTGCATGTATTCGTGCTGTGTGAGTTTTGTCTGCAGCCCAAAGACAGCAGTTGGGCTGATTGTCTTCTCCTAAATGTGCGTGTGCCCTGTGATGGATGTACTGCTTATGGGTAGGTTCTAGGCCACCCCCATATTCGTGTACTAGAGAAGTAGTTGGAAAATTTTTGGATATTACCTGTGTAGTTGCTGCCCCCTGGTGGTAAATGAGATTATATAGGAAATTATTGCTTCAAGGAACATCTTCAAAAGAGCCTCACAGTATATTTACTGTTATTTGTTGCAAGCGAAGTGCTTATATAGAATAAAACTGTGAATCATGATGAAAAGTTACAGCGCCTTAGCAGTGTGTAGTTTTTATAGCCTAGCATCTATATGGCTTTAAAGAGAATAACCTGACCGGTTTGGATATTCATTGTGTTGATGCTTTAAGAAGAGGGAGAAAGTTCATTTCAAAGTTTATCTCTTAATCTGCCACTGTTCCATCAGAGGAAGAGACAGACAGAAAGAGAGAGAGAGATTGTATGATGGTGATTATGCTGTTGTGTCTTTGCCTACGTTATGCCTCCAGGGGGCAGTGCAGCACTACCTCCCCGTCCTCCACTGACACGCAAGGGATCTGGCACAGCACTTCACCTGTGCTGACACGGCATGAACACACACACACACACACACACGTCACTTGCAGTCTGTTCCCTAATGACCTCTAACGAGCCGCTAATTGAGACCCTGGCTACGTTTAAATGCATAGCTGTACCAACCAAATACGCGAACCGCATGTATAAACATACAGAGGATTATAATAACGACGCGATAATTCTTTAAGCGCCAATGCAAAATCTCGACGGTCTTTTATCGTAATGCATGCACCACGTAAATATATTACAATACATGAAACAAATTAAACGCCGTATTTAAAAGAATAATTTTTATTTTGACTGAGACTTAAAAAGCTAACAGGATTACCAAAAAGTTTGTCGCTACTGGTGACTTTCATGCCTGAATTACTTAGTCGCCTTTTTCTGCATAAGGCTGTTCTCATCTTTTCATTTGATTTGCATATATCGCCATCAAATACGGAGCAGCTCAGCCTCAGCATGCAGAAGAATAGAACGGTAATGAAGGAGGACTCTGAATTATTTTGTACATAAGACACAAACGTTTTTTTGAAAAGTTGTTAAAAAAAAAAAAAAGTTCAAGGAATGGTAAGAAACTAGGAACCTCGAAACCTGTCTCCTCCCTATAACCCAAGATGCTGTTCCGTTGCTGTGTTAGGAGAATCTGTCCTGATGGTATCTCTCCTCCCTAGTGGAGCATGTCCGTACCTCCCTACTTACTCGCAGCACCTGTGTGGCACTCCAGATCATCTTCGGTTACCATGGCAGCAAGTCAGGCCTGAGGGGGCGGGGCTTTGCTGGTGTGCTGCTGCTAACCACAGTAATTAAACCACCCCTGGCACAGGTCATATTAAACATGTCATAGAAGCTGCACAAGATGACAACCTGTTGATCGGGCCTTGGTTTTGGTATGATCGATCTGCTGCTCTGATTTCTAGGCCGATGGCCAAATCCTGTGTTTTTCAAGCCTTCAGGACGGAAGCAGCCATATTAGATTCCATTATCCTCAATATAGACACCAGCGAATTTCATAGGATAGGGGTGAGGCACAGATATGTGGCACTACAGTCAATAGCAGGGGCCACCAGATGCCCCAGGGATACTTAGGATGAGGGCAATTGTGGTCTTAGACATCATTTGCACCTGGCGTGTGGTCGCCCAGGGAAATCTTGCCACAGTAGGAGACGTGAAGGGCTCCCTCAGCAAGTTTTGCATACTCCACCTGCAGCTTCCATTCGAGATGGAAATATTATGCAAAGGGCTGGAAATGGAAAATGTGAATGATTCCACAATTCATGCTGCTCCCCTGCACGCCACCACATCCCCACAATTACTGTACAGGTGTGGATCCAAACTGTGATTGTGAGCTGGGGAGTGTTGGGGGACTGGGGGACCCCACTGAAAAACTTTAGGGCCCCCTGTAGTGTAGTGACTGTTTGTGGCCAATGGGGGAACCCAGAATTGCAGGGGCCCCAGGCAAATGCATGGTGTTGTGCTGTTAAACACCGCTAACATTGAGCAGGATGTTGACCACCCCCTCCCCCCCTTCATTTGGCTTCCAATTGAAGCTGCAAGGTGACATCACTGGACGCCAGTAATTACCTCATCATGTAGCTACTCTAGCCTATGATTGGTCAATGCCCAGTTCCCATGCATCAAACCCACATCTCCGATGGCTCTCTTCATATTCGTAGGGTTATTTTGGGTCGCACTGAAGTCATTTGCTATAATTTCACATTCTTAACTCAACATCATTAATTACAGATAAGAAACAAAACATTTTCTTGAGAATCCTTGATTTAGACAGTCAGATTGTTTGCCTCCCCCC
>JAODJX010000065.1:25111990-25132414 GCA_026776945.1 Isichthys henryi
TCATTAATTACAGATAAGAAACAAAACATTTTCTTGAGAATCCTTGATTTAGACAGTCAGATTGTTTGCCTCCCCCCCCAACGCCATTACTTTTGTTTGCTTTTTGTTTAATATTTTTGTTATCCTATCGCAGGAAACCTGAGCAGGCATCTCATCAATTCAGAGCAAATTATCTTCTGCTCCATGGACCCCGCCGAGGTGTTTTGACACATCCTGAATTGGCATCATTCCCTGGGTGTCGTCTCTCCCCAAATTCCATTCCAGAGTTATTAACTGTTCTGATGAAGACCACATATATTAAAAAATAGCGGTACATGCAATGCATATTGCCGAAAAATTAAGCTTTCCTTCCAAACGAAATGTCGTCATGGTAGGTAATCAAATGAAAGTGTTTCTCTGAACTATTCTGATGTACCAGTTTAAAGGTTGACCGTGATTTGCATTTTACCACTTCAGACTACTGACATCATTACAAAATCCAAAAAATAGTAGGACATTGTGTTTCTGTTACGCCAGCTCAGTAGGTGTATGGACTACACAGTTACCAAAGAATTAAGATATAAGTAAGTCACAGCCCACCGGGACCAAAGTCTCCACATTTTTTCAGGATGATCATTGTTGATTGCCTGACTTCTCTGGGTGGAAATGGTCTGAAAAGAGGCTAAATTGTACAAGCTCTCACACCTGAAAGACAAGGAAAGCCATTTTCTCTGGAGCAGCAAAGGCCCAGGCGGTCGTCAGGACCTAGCTGGAAACCCGCAGTGATAAAGTGTCTCCGCTGAATTCACTGCTTCCGGACAGACAATTTACATGAGCAGTAACTGGTGTGCAAAGGGCACATTTACATCGGGATGTGTGACCTGCAGTATTCCCACCTGATTTGGGGGGGGGGGTGGGGGTTGCACTACTTACAGTGAGTCAAATCCCTGCACTATGCTACGCTATTTACTCTGAGGCACAGGAACCACCTGTGAGACAATAAGGGGTCAGGTCAATCACACTATGAAAATCAAATGTCAGCCAGCAAGGTCCAACATCTCATTCCAAAACCAAAGGTATTAATATGAAGTTGGTTGTTCCCAGTGTTGCAGTGATAGGTTCTGCTCTTCTGGGAAGGTTTTGCATTAGATGCTGGAACATTGCTGATGGGATTTGCTGCCATCCAGGTTGGGTGTTGATCTTGGGAGCTTGGGGGGGGCCTCCTACTTTGCGACTGGACTAGCGCCCAGACATTGTGACATTAACAGTCGCTTCACTTGCTGTTGATCGGGGCAGCTCCATCAGGGCAGAAACATGGCGACCTGACATGTTGTAAAGATGCCGTCGTATGACGTCGCAAGGGCAAAGTCACTAACTTCTTCAGTACAACCACCCATTCTGCTGCTAATGTTTGTTGACTGTGTGCTTAATTATACACCTGTGTCAGCAATGCGTGTGGCTTAATTTGGCAATTACTCTAAGTAATAGGGATGTCCACATATTTTTGGCCATATAGTGTATCTCAGTATTTCTAATCTAGACGCAGTATAATTAAAATGGGAAACTTGCTGCCTTGGTATGCAGGCTGAAATGGAAATCGAGGTCCAGCTATTTACAGCAGATGTATTGTTTCACATCCTATATTTCACAGTTTTTTGTCTTGTACTGTCTTGTCTCATTGCACTGCTATTAGTCCTATTGTCCCCCATGCCCCTGTTCCCTACCCTATACCTGCGGAATAAGAATTTCACTGCATTCCTCGGAACACACAACAATAAAAACTGGAAACTACAGGGACGCTCCTTAGTGTCCTTTATCAGAATTTCTGCCAGGAAAATGTCCAGATATAAACAAGAGTAACATGTAGAGCTGTAAGTTATCCTGGCTTTTTCAGATACTCTATTCAGCGTTAACCTAGCTAGTTCAATGCAGGGCTGTCATGGGATACGCATGGATGTTAGGAAAATATGACAAAAAAACCATCCCCTTTGAAAGTATACCACCCTCCCAGGGGCATAATTCTGGGGCCCCTAGCCCAGTTTTCGCCAGGGTGTCCATACCCTTCCGAAGGACCTGCCTGCCCCCTCGTTATTGGCCCTAAATTGTCTTCTCTAACTGTTAGGCATGTAAAATTTAATGTACCGACTACATCAGGGGTGCTCAGCTGCTGGATTCTGGACCGAAACACGATGTAATCTGTGCCACGCAACCTCCTCCCCAACCCCACCTCGAAATATACTTGCGCCCATGGATTTTATGTTATTGGTAATTGGAGAAAGACAAGGGACTGTGGTTTGAGGGAGTGACCCAGTGGCGGTTAGACGTGACTCCGGGATGAGGCTGACGTGTGATGCTACGACCGCGGGCTTCACCGCTTATGTTTGTGGAAAACATATGGGTTGTGTGCCATGAGCACACATGGACAAACCATCCCACATGCAAATGTGCAGATCACCGCCAAGATCCGAA
The DNA here is from genome assembly GCA_026776945.1 of Isichthys henryi. Classification (NCBI taxonomy): domain Eukaryota; kingdom Metazoa; phylum Chordata; class Actinopteri; order Osteoglossiformes; family Mormyridae; genus Isichthys; species Isichthys henryi. The sequence continues at coordinate 25,114,439 of JAODJX010000065.1, forward strand.
CGGCCGCCAGGCCACTCGTGAGACCCAACCTGGAGGGTGTTCTCTCTCAGATGTGTGATCAGGCTTGGACATATTCAAACAACCCACTGTCCCCGACCTCTGAGACTAAGCACAAGAGTTTCATGAAATGGAAAACAGTCATTATATAATGTGTCAAATGCTGACATTTAATTTTCAAAAATAGCACTGCGATAGACTAGTAGCCCATCCAGGGTGTCCTCTGCTAGGTACCCTGGGCTTCCTGGGATAAGATCCAGGGTTCCAGTCACCCTGAACTGGATAAATGACATAAAAATGGATGGACTGATGGAAAATGTGCAGATATAAAAAGTTAAGTGGAAGGTGGCTGAATAGGAGATTAGCATATTAAAGGTAACTCAATAGCAAATAGCAATGACAGAACTGAATGATAGTAATTGCACGTAGTTATGGATATACTAAGGTCATATAGAGACAAACACTCCAAAAATGCTCACAGGACACATCACGTCTTTCTGTGATAACGGAAAAAAAATAATTTAAAAAGTTTTTCTGTGCAGTTTGAAAAGACGGGTGAGTTCATGTCTGGGATGTCCCTCATTCTTCTGTTATTGTTGTGTTGCATCGCATGTAATCAGTACATATTAGCCTGATTTGATCTGTCTGTCACGTGCGTGGCTCTGGCACCACAAAGCTCATTTGAATGTTCCAGATTCTGCTCCGTTTCTCAAGCGAATCATCCCCCAATTCTCATTTTCCCTGAATTGTCTAATTCTTCAGTAAGTTTGATCAGCTAACACTCTCGCTTAGCACCTGCTGATGAGTCTAGTTCAAGCCTTAACCATTTTATATGTACCATTTTTTGTAAATACATCCAGAAAAGCAATAGTTGCTATTTGATCTATGACCTGTTCTGTCACCCGTTTGTCCCCGTTCTTCCTGTTAGACCACGTTACCCTCCCTAAAAATGCTCTGTATGCATTATTTCTGTGTTTGGCCACCATCCAAAAATCAAGTGTCTTCAAATAACTGCAACATGGAAATGCCTTTTTTTTTTCTTGGCCTATTGGCGTAACGCAGAGCACTGGAAGAACAGCGGGCTACACAAATCTTGCAGCATAGCTTTTCCTGGAACTCGCTGCCGTTGTTCAGGACGCCAGTATAATCTCAGTAAAGTCCCTATCTGGTGCCTGACTTCTTTTGTTTGACAACCAGAAAAAGACATACGTCGAAAGACATCAAATTTAGCAGGAAAACGGAAACGAAAACGGAATTTGGTGGGTGGCTGCTGGCTCTTTAAGCACACTGACTGTAAACACAGGCTTAAGGGGTGAACAAACAGCATAGCTGGCCAGTCACCATGGAGACAATGATAGTAACTTGGAAACAAGAGACCAAGATATCGCAGTCCCTACTTACCGCAGACACAAGCAGAGGTCACACGAAACCTTCCTTCATTTGAGGATCGCACTCGATATAAATTATGCCCAACGTATTGGAAAGAGCCCCTTAAACACAGAAGCCACTAATACCTGTAAGTCGATAAAATAGGAAACAAATATGGCTACTGTAAAAAAATCCACATAGGAATCATTGCAGGTATGATCGACATTGTAAAGAATGTTTGCAGACATACCAGTCACAAGATGCGATATAGTAGCTTCACCAAGTAAAGAGTATCCTTTAGTGAGAGGTTGAGTAAAGGCTGCAATGCATAAGCTATAGGTCCTCGATATTAATGTCAATATCATGCTTCAATTAGCTTGGATGTTTTGAATCTCATCCCAGGATACAGCCGACCACATTGTCTAATATATAAAATGTCTGACAGATTCAATTTAGTGACATGGGCACAAACAGGATTTCTAAAAATCCATTTGCTCTGAGATTCATTCGAAGGATATTATTAGCAAGTAAAATATTATGAAATTTGTGTGTGAGGTTAAGGGAAACACACGGAAAGCATCCCGAGGTATCATGTTTAAGCAAATGAGATTATTGTTCTTATAACATGGGAAAAAAATACAAACATCTCACAGACTCTGAGATCTTGTGGAGTGGGAAAGGATCAGGTAGTGAGATAAAACAGTTTGCTGTTGGGGGTTGTTTTGTTTGAAGATTAATAAGCCATCTACCCAAACAGAAAAAAGAAGACGATGTAAAAAATATGACAGGATATGTCCAATTTATCTATTAAACATGCAATGAGATCAGTTACAATGGGAATACTTTATTCAATCTATGAGATCAGAAATTAAGATTATAAGATCAAAAACAAAAGCCGAAGCTTCTCAATCCATTCTCTAAGTCTGGTCAGGGCTGCCTGCAGCCTATCTCAGGCAACAGGAAACAAATGGAGGGTTTGCTATTCTCCCACAAGTATACCAAGGCAGGGATCTCGGTCCATCACTATGCATGTAGGTACTGAGTATAAGGGTAGTTCGGAGTCGCCAGTTAGCCAATGAGCGTGCGTTTGGACTACAGAGGAAAACGTACATAACAAAGGGAGAGCACACACACACAAAAGTTGGGCTTTGAACCTCAGACCCTGCAGATGTGAGATAATTAGTACTAATCACTCAACCGCTAAATGATGAGGCGCGCGCATTCGTGGAAAACTCTATCATGCCGCCATCACAACTTCCCTTTTTATTGCGACAATTTTTCTGTGTTATTTGTATAGTTTGAATAGAAACAAATATGGACTCGGGCCAATCAATCAATTAAATCAACAAACAAAACAAAATTTATCCATGACAAAATTGTAAGCACTTTATTAATTCTATGCGAACTGTTGAAGAGGAGCAAACAGCAGAAGCGACTGATCCTATGACATTACGGCAGCCTATCCTTCTAAGCTGCGGCCACAGTTATCTTAAAATTCCAGAAATCATCTAAATGAAGCAAAATTAATTCACTGCAAACAAATCTGCTCTCGAGATTCTCACATCTGTTTTGCGAAGTATTACTTGTACGATGCAGACAGATCACATAGACACACTGTGTAACGATGCAAGAAGGAAATATGATATATATTTTTTTTTACTAAAACCCTCCGGCTTATTAAGCAACTATTACACAGCGGCACGTACGCCCCGAGTCAAACTACTGCGGCGAAGACGGGGGCGCGCCTGGACGTGCCCGGGCTCGTGCGCGTGCGCGAGCCCGCGTGTATGTGAACAGGAAGCGCGTTTAGTCAGCGCTGGAGAGCGGAGTAGGACGGTCGTTCTGTTGGGGTGTCCGCCGCCGCCCCGCTCTTGGTTTTTACATTTAAAGAAGAGAAATAAAACATTTTGATGCTGTACCGATAGGTTGGGCGAAGGGGAAGATTAACTTTATCTTTTGATATCTTTTAGGAAAGTGACTTAGATTTCTTTTCCTGAAGTGATTTTCGTTTTTTTTTTAGTCCGAAAGACAAAAGGGCGTGTGTGGGGTTCTGAGGAGGATCTCTCTTTTAACTCTTGCATGTTGGTACTTAACATTTTATACCTTTTCACTTTTGCATCGCTTCGAGAAGTCGCTTAAGGATGGGGTGCACCTTAAGCACGGAGGACAAAGCTGCCGTCGAGCGCAGTAAAATGATCGACAGGAATTTGCGGGATGATGGCGAGAAGGCTGCGAGGGAGGTGAAGCTTTTGCTCCTGGGTAAGAAACGGACTCTAATGAAACTTTTCTGGCTGGGGGCGGCTTGATGCGATGAGTCGCCGCCCTGACCCGCTGCATGCACCAGCGGTAGTAAAAGCCTTTACAGTAGGTACGACATACGGGGACGGGGTCGTGCATGTGGATGGTGCATTAAAGCACGGGTGTTGTCATCGGGTTGCGTGTAAAGGCTTTATCGCAGCTGGGTTAATAGGCAGCGTGGCTGGTCGAATGTAGCGGAACAAAGGGAAATGGTGCAACAGTATGGGAGGCGGTTGGTGAACCCGACTCTTGGGTGGGGGAAGTAGCAGCATGCACGTATGTAGAGTGGAAAACGGGCCGATTTAGTCGCTGATCGGGGTCTTAACACCATACACGCCGGATCGTGCCTTTCCACCGCTGCTCCTTTCGGTTAAAGAAGCGGAAGTGCATTTTTTAAAAGGCCCAGGAATGTCAAATGTTAACTCTCCTCCTCGGAAGAGGAGGTGAAATGCCAGCCCCTCCACCATCTTAGCGCCGTGGTAGCCGCCGGCTCCGGGCGCTCGCCTCATGTCTACCTGTTGATTCGGGCGGGTGTCGGTCGGTCGGAGGCGGCCCGCGGGCGGCCGCTCGCCGGAAGAATCCGGCTGTTTGCTCGGCCGTCAGTTGCCGTTTCCCGTCCCCGAAAAAGCGCGGGGGGGGGGTTACTACCGGGAAATAAGTAACGTAGCGCCGCTGTTGTGCAAACACGCACCTCGATTGCAATTAAAAATCACCTTGATGCAACTTAAAGGCTCTTTAAAATTCGGACGGAGTGGGTGCGGAGCTGTAATGGGGGAGATCTGAGTCACTCGGCTGCTTTTCGGCTCATGTCGGGTTTTTTTTTTTTTTTTTAATTTAAGTATGGGCTATCTGACATTAGGGTGTTTGTCTGGCCAGTATAAGTTAATATTGTCATGAGGACGGGTCCTGTTTGGGTAGTTAGTGTTGCCATTACTAGGTGGACCTCGGTGTCTTGGGAGTTGTTAAGTGTAACGGTCACCACTGAAGAACAACAAGACATCACTACTGTTTTGGTGAACTGAAGGAGCTTCTTCCACTTAATGCTCTCATCCCCTCCCAGTTTCCACGAAAACCTTTGCTGTTATGGAGAATTTAGCCGCACATAAACAAACAAATAAATTCCTGAAACATCCAGTAAAGACTAATCTGGTTTCCAGCATTTCTGAAGGCATTTTTTCCCCCCTCTTGTCTCATTTATCTTTGTCATACTTCTTGATTTCCCTCAGATGCGTCACTCATTACTGGTGAACGGATGGAAGCTGTTTGTTGATGATCCTATTTTGTCAGCTCTGTCTCCCATAATAGAATGTAGGGTTTGTACTGGTTTGCATGAGGTCCCATGTTTTGCTTGCAGAGGATGGTCGTCTGCAAAAAAAGCGTTTTTTTTTTTTTTTTTTTTTTTTTTTTAAAGTGCTAGATGCTTTGGGTTGGTTTTCTAAAACTCTTTTAGTAGGGCTACAGATGTTGTCTTTTGGGGAAAAGACATACGAAGAGCATTCCTGGAGGGTGCAGGTCCTCCCTGGGCTGCAGGAATTGGTCATTGGAGAGAGTTCTCAACATAATCAAACCCCGAAAAGCGTAACTAATGCACCTTTTTGAATATTAATTGGTTGAATAAATCTTGGAAATTGATTTTATTTGCTTACATTTGACTTTACTAGGTTTGATCTCTGCACTTTCACTTGCACCATGTTTTTTTGACATCTGCCTGTTGAGAATTTTGAAATTTTAAATGTTCTCTCCGGGTTTCGCTTTCCGATTCGCCTCTTAAGCACCTTTCGCTTCTGCGTTTTGGGGCTGTCAGCGGTTACCGGGTAACGCAGGTAACTGGTTTAGATTACAGGCAGCGTCGGAGGATGCCAAGCAAATGCGATAGAGGCCCTGAAAGCTGAGTATGCGGCCCATGTGATCTCTGTTTAAAAAATTGAGTAGGGCCCTTATTGTGGCAGTCTGCCTATGACTGTGTGGCAACCCGTGCGCTTTGCCTGCCGACTGCAGTGCACCCTGTGCACACGGGGCATCATGCTGTGTGTTTTTCAGCCTCGTTCTAAATCGTGCGCAGACCGAAAAGTGATTAATCCTGGTGGAAATTGCGGACTTTAGAGGCAGTAGAAAATACAGAGCGATGCAACAGGAGTATAAGCACAGTATGAATGAAAGGTTCAATCACGAATCATAAAACCAAGTATGCAGTGATGTACAGTTCAGTCAGCCCAGGTGGTATTGCAGTATGGTGACCAGAGGGACATTCTGATGGTGGCTCTCAGAAATGACTGTAGGTGACGCTCCCAGGACAGCACATATAGGTGTACATAGGCGTGCTGTGCTGAATCACCCATGGGTCTCTCTGGCATCCTCTCCTGGGCCTGACTTCAGGGGATACATTGGCGTTTAGGGAGGGAGTGAGTTTGCCCTATCAGTACTCTGAAGAGGTTTTTTTTTGCTTTTTTGCTTTGGGTGTGATTATGCCCGTTTTAATTGGCTGGCATTGGCTGGGCCAGCCGGAGGTGGCATGTTCGTGTCGGGGGGGCGTGACCACATGCTAATTAGCGCTGTTTTGTCAACAGGTTGTTGGCAGCGGTTGTACGAGTCGGAGCCCACGGCAGTGGCGCGGCGCTCAGATCTTGCGGTTCCCCTATCGGACGAATGCTGAACGCACAGCATGAAATGAGGAAGGATCCCAAAATTCTGTGCCGTTTATCTTAGCAGCTGTTTGTGCATCTGTGGGCAGGCAGGGGAAAATAAGGCTTAGATCCGTTAGCCTTACATTCGCGCCATTGTCTGCGCTCCAGACTTTTCACTTCTAATCTCCGTTACGTTCGCTTATTTTCGTCTGCTTCTTCAGAACGCCTCGCGAGAAGCGTCACGCATGAATGGATCGGATTCCTTTGGCCACTTTCCCCTGAATCGAGGCGGCCTGTGCCAGCTCCCCTTTGTGTGTGTGCGCGCCAGTGAATGGTGGCAGTTCACTGAGATGCAAACACTTCCACAACATTTATTTATTTATTTATTTTTTTGGTGTGAAAGTAACCAGATCGGCAGAAGGAGACTCGCTCCCGCTCTGTGAGCAGTGGTGTGTCTTGCGGGTTAGTTCATGTGTTTTTGCCACTTAAATCTGGATTTCATTTTGCATGGGAAGAGCCGTATAAACAAACATGGGCAACATCGTGTGATTTTAAACTTGTGTTTCTACATTCAATGTGGGTTTCATTGTATTTCAAGCAAATTTGCCCCTTTTGGCCCAGTGTGCCGTTGATTCAGATTCCGTTCGTCGCTGAGGTGCCGGGGAGGTCGTGCTCTTTACTTGGTTGCCCGCTCTCCTCACCGTATCCAGCATACTCTGCGCCGGCGAGTCATGTGTTTGTGAGTAGTCTTGGGGAGGGGGGGGGGCTGCCAGCTCGTAATGTGGCAGCACTAATGCATTCGCCACATTGTACTGCTTAGTGCTGAATAACCTGCTGCAGTTCTTTCTCTCAATGGAGCGGCCAGATAAAGAATCTCCTCAGAACTGCTGCCTCGCCCCGATTGGCTGAGAGGGCAGCGGCTGGTCTCGCGTAGTCTCATCAGATTGTATTTTAAGCAAAGTTCTGTGCCGTCAGTCACTGGAGATGGTGGGGGGTGGGGGGGTGCTATGTGGCTCGTCCGTGTGCTCCTGGGCCGGGCTTCTGTCATAGTTACAGCCCAGTGGGTTGACTTTGGGGGCACTTGATCTCAGGGGGGCACTTGAAGCCTGCCTGTTCTCTTTATCAAACCTCAGTAGTTTGGACCGATCTTGGGGCTTGACAGATACAGCTGGTCGGTTAGTACAAAATATGTGTGCGTTTTCCCGTTGTGGGAAGGCTTGGTTACGGCTAGAATACAGGAACGAATGTAACAAAAAGCCAGGCACGCAGAAGGGGAATGCTCTGATTGTTCAGCAGACGAGTGCTGTCTTTATAAGCCAACAAGGGAAATGTCGAGCCTCAGCCATGAAAGATGCCGGCGGCTTGGATTCAGCTGACGTTTGTTGCTGCAGGAAATCTGTATATACTGAGCAGTGTCTGACTGGGTATTTAATAACACACTAGTACTGGATGTGTTCCTACTATACTCTCCGCTACTGGGAAGCGGCTTGACTGTCACTGGATGCACGTAGGCACAAATGGATCAGCCTGCAGTTCCGATCATCTGATAATTAAAAAGCGATGAAGGCTGCCTGCCTTTGCAGAAAAGACCGATCGACGTACCTATAAACCACAGTATCCCATCGCTCACTTGGCAAATATGCAAAATGTCTGGGGAGAATTGGTTAGATTACCCGCCTACAGAATGCGCACATTATTCAAATGTGTGTATTGAAAATTTAATACATCAGAAAATGACCTGCAAGAAAACAGTCTGTAAAGACAAAATCTGTAAATGGAAGTTGCTTCTATAAAAAATCTGAGAGCTTCATGTGGCTTAAAAAGCGATGCGGATGTAATATGTAATATAAAAAAAAGTCTTTTCCGATTGTTTATTAAAAAGTCTAATTATTTTGCTTGTTACTTTGCAATAAAGACTTTATCCCTTGAAATTTCAATGTTTAAAATGTGTGACTGTGTAGCCTAAGGTCTCTTGTTCCTCTGTTAAGAAATGGTGGCTTATTATCTATACGGCTTGGGATGCCTTTTACATCCTTTTCCAGCTACAATCTTGCAATCAAATTTTAATCTCTGTGCAGCTTTTCTTTCACTATTATTCTAAATGATGTGTAAGGCTGTGCTCTGTATGCATAATTGTCCCAGGCACACATTCAGTATAATCCCTTGCTCGCTTATGGCTGTGCGAGTCATGTGTAGGCCATCATTAGACATTAATCAGTTTGCCTGACCTTTTGCGCATCCACTTACGTCCATTAGCCACGGAGAGCTGTAAAATGGATACACGCGATGCTGCCGTCCCTTTATAGCCTGCTGAGCATGACACGGTAAACAGAAAACGTCCAGACAAAGTCTGGGATAGTGCTGTGCAAAATAGCGACACGTTTGGGTCTTAGTAGGAACATTGCTCACTCTCACGTCTTAAACGGCTGTATTACAGTCACCTCCTGATCAGATATCACCATGAGTTTAATCTCTTGTCTGACAGTGCTGGGTGTTTGGGTCCCAAAAGCTATCACTATCTGTGTATTTTCTGATTGGTCACACAGTCTGTTTTTTAATTGGTAAATTCAACTCTAGCTATTCTAGTACTTCATTAAAATTTTCCTCTAGATTTTTGTTTACCTATGTGGCTTAGAGGTGAGACATTGCATCATATGACTTAACTGTATACATAGTAGTTAGCCACTTAGAGCCCGCTTGTTAGAGAAATGATTTTAGGTCTATTGACACTTATCATTGTGCTTTCGAAGTGGCCCTGCTCACAGACTATTAAAATGTGCTGAATAGTATTTATATAATCTTGAAATGTCCAGCTGTTTTCGTTCATTCATTCTGTCAGACCTTCTCGGGTATTGGTGTAAATGTTTTTTTTTTTTTTTTTTTTTTTTTAAAGGGTTAATCATTTCTTGATTGACATTTGCCAGTAATTGTTAATTGGCATACAAAGTGATAATTACCAGCTGACTGCTAATGATGGATATACTTGATACTGGCACGATCGCTGTGATTATCAAACCTTCTGGTCAGTGGTGAATAAGGAAAAATGTCCTGTTTGTCAGTCCGGGCTGCGTGTGCCTCTTTCCACAGTTTGGAGTTGAATCCCTTAAGCTCTTAATGGAGAACTTCACATTTAATGTCTTATAAAAATTATTTAACTCTTCTTTATTTTGGGACCTATGAAACGTCCTTATGGTTGTGGATCAGAAAATCCTGGTTGTTATCTTAACTCGGGAAATTAATTTGAAAAGCTGTTGGTGCGAGCAGGGCATGCCAGTCGGTACCTAATAAGTGAATCTGGGAGATGGGGGGTGCATGTGGCTTGTTTGACTGAAATTGGCCTGCTTTCAGACTGGCCCCCGAGGGCCATTTAGTGCTGTGTTTGTCATCTGTGGGCTGAGCCCGGCACCCTCACGGGATACCTGGGCCTCACTGCTGCCGCGTAATTAATGAGATGTGAGCACAGCCGGAATCATCCCAATTACAGGCCTGTTGAAAGTCTGCTCGAACGGGGCTTTGAGTGGGTACCAGCAGGTACTGAGGGAAAGTGGAAAAACTGGCCTAAAACGCTTCACGTTCAACTTATCATTTTTCTGCTCAGAAACGTCACGTTTAAATGTTTTTTTTTTCTCTAAAATAAAGGATATTTCTCACTCCTTTTGGTAACTTATTCCTTGTCATCAATTTTTTCCTACATCATTCAGCTAAAATATTCGTCAGTTTAAACCTCAGCACCCCCCACCCCCACTCCCACCATTAAACTAGTTTTAATATAAAGTTTGAAAACTCTTCCAGGAGATTTGATGAGCGAACCCACAATCAGTAGCAAAACACCCAGGCACCACCCCAATAGCCATAACTGAAAAACCTTTACAGATAAATAGCTTGAAATTTGTGTGTTTATTTAGTGTCACAGTAAAGTATCCTAATTAAATATACCCTGGGTCAATTTTTGATTTTTACCTGCCGTTACTTAGTCTTAAGTGCCTTCTGTGGTCATCGGCACGGCTTCTTGAAATCCTCTTGACCAACCTGGAAGTCATGGCACACAGCCTGTGCCCTCACACTCGTGGCGTTTAAGGACGTGGTTAGGACGTTACCACGAAACCCATAACACAAAAACGTTTTCTGCCGAAAGATTCATATCGAATGACCCAATGTGTGCCTTTTGCGCTTGGTTGTGTCATAAGCGTTCGTCAGAATGGGGTCACATGCTAACAGAGTTGGCGAGATCTCCGCTTGGACAAGTAAGTAAGTGAGTGCTGTGACAACTGGTCGATCGGCTCTGCAAAAATCAAGTTCTCCTTTTCGTGTCCTTAACTGTCTGACACCCATCTGAGGCAATGTACCACCCCAGCCCCCTCCCCCCAAAAAAAAAAGAAACCAGGAAAAGACACCAGAACAACTAGCATTTGAGAGTGAAATGGATTCACCTGCAGCCTCGGCCTCAGTGAGCAACTGATAAGTAATCAGCTGGTTAGTCTGGTTCTTGTTCTCCGTCTGAGTAAGAACGGCCTTTGTACTGTAGTGAGCCTCCAGCATCCTTTGTTTTGAGATTTGACCTTTGAGTGGGGAGTTTTTTTTCCCACGCAGAACTTGAATTTCATAGTGTGGTTTTCATGCCATGAAGCTGCACGTTCTGAAACAGGCTAAGGCCCCATTCCGACTCTGGCCGTATGTGCAGCTCACCCACCGAGGGGGAGTGGCCTTCAGGCTGGGCACATCTTTTAGCAAGTGGAGCCAGTTGCCATAGCACTGTGACGCAATCGGCCGCACACAGCTCTTCCAGCTCATTTGAGCCTGAAGTGTCAATCACTTCTTGCTCTTCTTTTCATTTGCCTCCTGTCTTATTGTACCCCATTCCTTCCCTCTTACATTTCATCGCCGTTTGCTTTGAGATACCATCTTCAGTTGACTTTTTTATGGTGGTGTGGTTTCTAAAGCCTTTCGCAGGCGGGGCGGGCCCTGGCCCTGGCCCACACCTCTGTTTATGCCTGTGACTCAAATGTGGACTGTCAGCAAAAATAGTCATTATATCGCAAACAGTAACCATGCATTAATGCTCAGAGGGTACTCCCGCCAGAACCCAAAAACATGGCATTGCTCGGTCCGCTTCTCGCCCTTCGGCTCGCTCGTGGCACCGGCCCTTGCCAGCTTGATCCTGTTTCTTTTCTCTGCTCCTTTTTGAGGTCTGAAACGCTCCCTGCATTGGGATCCATTGGCGTTTGATGAATGGAGTCTTTGTGTAGCCCTGCCAGCCTCCACACGCACTAATAAACTACAATTTAATGACACAAGTGACGTAAATCTACCCCTCTGTGTGTGGATGAAGCAACTCGGCCGAGGTAACATGGTTAAGGACACCACAGCAAGAAATGAGTGTCTGACTGGGGTTTATGAGATCTTGCTAGTTATGGTGTGAGGTCAGGAACAGAAATGCCTTAGTATCTGTGTGGGGGTCAGTGACATCATTAGAGATGTGTTGAAGTATTTGGCATTTAAGGGATGATGTGGCCTTTCTGTGCCGAAGCAGTTTCGTATGGAGCTGTAGGTACATACTGGTATGTTTTCTGTACCCATGTTCAAAGGGAAGGTTCTCCATGCAGAACCGGAGACTGCATGGGACCGGCAAGGTCGACGCACGTGAGGTTTCCTGTCCGCACTTGCGGGAACGTGATTGCATGTGTCGCATCTGCATCGTGCTGTTGTCTGGGCAACAGCGTCAGGAAGGCATGCACAGCCTGTCTGGCTGCTGAGCGTGCCTGCGATCCTAACCGCATCCCGCTGCGTGGCCAGGATGGCCCGTCATGGCTGAGTCGTCGCTTTTCGATTCAGTGTGACACTTTTCCTGGTTTGCCTGTCTTTTTTTTTTTTTCCATCAGGACACATCTCTCCCCCTCCACCTTGTGGTTCTTTGCGGTGGTCAATTATTTTCCAAAATGAGGGAATAATTGTCCTTTTGGGAATCGAATGCCTCTGATAAATGTTTATTGAAAGGAAAACGTGCAGCAGTTCTGTGTTACTAAGAGGGCTTGTCTTTGTTCAGTAGCTACAGCGCTGCTTCCTACAGTAACATAACCTCTATGTTCTATTTTAAGCTTAAGTAGATTTGATTTTAGGTGTTTCTGTTGTGTTGCCATTTTTGGTTCAGCGTTGCCCACTGATTAAACCCTGTGTTTGTTGTTAGCTGGATAACATCGTAAATTTAGAACAAGAAGCTGTTCGGTATACATTTCATTTCTATACTTGCAAAATCGTGGTTTAGGCTTCTATCCTGGCAGTTTTTCTCCAGCGGATTCTAACACATTATCCTGTAGATAATAGCGAGACTAAATCCTCCACATATACGCACACGTTCAGTTTGTATATTGTGGAGCCTGAGGCTAGATTGTTCTGGTGTCACCGCTGTGTCATCTGTGTAGATACTACACGCTGCTGGACACAAACAGCACCTCTCTCTCTTTCTCTCCCTCAGGTGCTGGGGAGTCAGGGAAAAGCACTATCGTCAAACAGATGAAGTAAGTATCAATATACTCGGCCTACTTTCAATGCTCTTTGCAGGTATTCTTGGCCTGTAGAGCTCCTTGCGTTTCTCTGAAGGTAAATGTAAAGGCGTTTCTGTCGTATGGCTGTGATATATTTCTTGATTTGGCGTGTTTTTACCTAGGGATGTATGTGAGTGACAGCAGACATATATCTGTCATAGCAGGATCTTTACGAGAACAAGTAATAGGATTTTTTTTTGTGAGTGATGAATGGAGAGGTCTGTGAAGAGATCTAAAAGCAGCTCCTGTATAGCTGTGGCTTTTGAGCTGTGGAACAGGGCTGTAGGTCTCATGGTCATGAGGTGAATGCTTGGCTGTGGTCACCTTGAAACATTGATGTTTCGTTTCCCTTTTCACCGACATTTCTGTAATCGGGAGGAAGTCACAAGAAGGTTTCTGTGTAGATATGAGTGAAAGGAAGGCATCTCTGTGACTGGGTGCAGGTGAACTACCTCCCCCATGGAAACTGACGGGAGGCTCTTAAGGGTTTCTCATCGTAAACCTCCTTTCCTCCAGGATTATCCACGAGGCAGGATACTCAGAGGACGAATGCAAGCAGTACAAGGCCGTGGTCTACAGCAACACCATCCAGTCCATCATCGCCATCATCCGCGCTATGGGCCGCCTCAAAATCGACTTTGGGGATCCTGCCCGAGCGGTGAGTGGATGCAGGGGGATGAGTCGTCAGGCCCTTCAGTGTCGGTGGGGCTTGACTTCATTTGACACTTGCTGTATCCTAGGATGATGCACGGCAGCTGTTTGTGCTGGCGGGTTCTGCCGAAGAGGGATTCATGACCACTGAACTGGCTGGAGTCATCAAGCGCCTATGGAAGGATGCCGGCGTGCAGGCCTGCTTCAGCCGATCTCGGGAGTACCAGCTCAATGACTCTGCTGCATAGTCAGTACCGCTTTCCGGCCGCTCCGAGTTGCCCAACTCATTACATGGGTTGCCCTTTGGGGTGGTAACGTCTATCTTTAAGATCATGGGACCCCTGCTCTCAAGAGTTTTCGTTTTCAGTCAGATTTTGCTGTAAACTACTGACCACTAACTTCAGCTCAACCGGACTGAAAGGGCGCATTTCCACCGCACCAAGTACCACACTTTTGGTACAGTACTTTCAGTACTTCCATTATTCCATTGATTTCCGGGCCAGTAGTACCACCAAATGCATATAGCCTGCAACTGAAACACAATGCAAACACCGCCTTGAAAACAGTCGCAAACTCAGGGGGAAAAAAAGAAGCATGATTGATTGAAAGAACGTATGTAGCAGTCATATATAGCAATATAAATGATCTGGATGGCACGACGAGAAAGTATTTTGTTTATTCTAATACAGCATACATATAGCGTGCTGTCAGCGTTGTGGTTTTCTTATAGCAGTATTGGGGTATTTATAAAACGAAAAAGGATTTCATGAATTTCTCGCAAACCCGTCTGAGTGATTTAAACTGCAAGGATGAAAATAACTACAATCACCTCAGAGAACACAATGCATTACTTATGCAAAGCAGCAGAGAGAAACTTTAAACTGATGTTTACCCATCTTACAATCTATAAAAGGAATTATTAAAATTGCAAGCTTGCTACGTTTTTCCCTATTAGAGTAACAGAGTAAAAATGTTTTAGCAAAACTTTAACCCCCTGTGCTATATTGTCCATACAGAATCGAAAGTAAGGAAACAGGTTTATTTTAATATAGCTGACTTGTGATATAAGAATTGTGTCCATAACTTCGCCAAGCAGTGTAATATACTACAACGAACTCGGTACAAAATACCCGCCTCGAATTGTGATGTCATTCGACGCCGGCCAGTTTTTACGTCAGTGGAAAATCAACACCTTGAAATACTGTGTTTTTTCTACGTACTGAAAGTGGAGTATATGGTGCAGTGGAAAAAAACACCCAAAATGTCAAATTAGTGTGTCTGTGTATTTTTTTAAAGTAACATACTGTTATTGAAAATAACGGAAAAACAACTACCTACTTGTTGTTCGGTATTACTGTTCCGTAGCTGATTTCGACAACTTGACTAAAATTAGCCGCGCACATGCACATATGTTGCAGACACACAGAGCACTTGTTTGACCAACGCCTACTTGCGAATAAATCTAGATGCAAAGGCTGCCGTGGTTAATTATTTCTGGTTCAATTTTCTCACCCCTTGTTTCGTCAGCAAACGTTTTTCCCTCCAAACACTTCGTAAATAAAAGTACAGGATCTTGAGCTGTCGTGGTGAGAAGTGCCAGTATCTCCTGTTGGAGTCACTGAGATATTGAACTAGCCGGGAAGGATGGACTGAACATTCGTTGCCGCCTATCTTCATCTCTAAGGTCACTTGTCAGCTGGGTCTGCTCTCTTTCCACGGGGTTTGTTTATGTCCGCGTCCAGCAGCGTTTGGTCCTCCTAGACGTGGCCAAGTCAAAGATCTGTCAGGCTTTGCTAGAATTTGAAATTCCGTAATGATGTCTTGTCATCAACCACCAGCAGTGTTTGTCATGGGCTGTTTCCTGCATGAGGCAAGGGAGCCATTTTAAAATGTCAAAGTATGTGGTAGCAAATTCTAGTTCCCCATTACATCTGTTCCAGGACTCCAAACTTGCTCAGATTTGCAAAGCAAGGACATGCGCTCCATCCTGAGCTGTGACTTGGTGCTGACCGCATTAGCCGGTGCATCTCTAATGGACTGTGGCCCTCTCTCTCCACAGCTACCTGAATGACCTAGACAGGATAGCCAACAACGCTTACGTTCCCACTCAGCAGGACGTGCTCCGGACCAGAGTGAAGACCACAGGCATTGTGGAAACTCACTTTACCTTTAAGGACCTGCACTTCAAGTGAGAACATTGCTTTAATGGGATGCAAGACCTTTATGGCTCTGGATGTGTCTGTGTGTCTGTGTGATATGTGAGAGAGGGGGAGAGAGGCACCTGAAAGTCTCTGTTATCCTCTATCCGGCCAAGGGTCAGTCTGGTCCAGGTCTGTGCAGAACAAGCTTAAAGAGGGAAACTAATGTCTTGGTGAGATCAAATGATTAGCCAACGATGATTAAAGGCTTCTTTGACAAAGAGCCTTTATTCACATATGCATATTTCGGCTGGAGGGGATAAGGGTGACCTGCGCTGGACAGGTTCCCATTTAGCTGTTCCTGGTGTCACGTCGTACCTGCCCATCTGTCAAAAAAAATTTTGAAATAAATCTGGGGGACCAGGCTTTAGTGGGAAGTGGGAATTGCACTTGTTGGCTTGCTGTGGGTTGATTCTTTGTGCAGGGTTTGAATACTCCCCAGTTAACAGGTTACTCTTATCTTGTCAGGGTGATTTCTAAAGCCTCCTGCGTCCAGCTTTGGTGGCCCGTGTCCACACTAAATGCCAGTATCTGCTAGTGTTTGTTTCGGAGAGGAGGGTCTGCATGGGCACCTCATCACCTGTACTCAGGGGCCCCTTTCTGCCCTAGGATGTTTGACGTGGGGGGTCAGAGGTCAGAGAGGAAGAAGTGGATTCACTGCTTTGAGGGTGTGACAGCCATCATCTTCTGCGTGGCCCTGAGCGACTATGATTTGGTCCTAGCTGAGGATGAGGAGATGGTGAGCAGCCCCCGATCAATAACACGTACACACACAGTCATGGTTACCCTGCAGTTTACTTAATAAATCATATTCATGGTCCCCACCAGTAAGTGCTCATTTTAATATGCACAGAGGCTCCTTCACTTTGAATTTTTATTCTCTATTTCAACCATTAATTCGCAGTCATATTTCTGAACATGCTTACAAGGCAATCGGCAACATAAATTGCTGAAAGTTGGCTGCTACGGTATAGGCTTTTGACTTTCAGCCAACATTAAATGGGCTGTTTCGAGTAAAGGGTGCATTCCCTGCCTTGACTGGCTGGAGACCCGCATTCCCTGCCGTGACCCACTGGAGGACCCGCTAGTCCGTCATCTCTCTGCTTCCCTAACCCACAGAACCGGATGCACGAAAGCATGAAGCTGTTTGACAGCATCTGCAACAACAAATGGTTCACGGACACCTCCATCATCCTGTTCCTGAACAAGAAGGACCTGTTCGAGGAGAAGATAAAGAGAAGCCCTCTCACCATCTGCTTCCCGGAGTACGCCGGTGAGTCCAGACTCTGTTCTGTTACCGCGGTTGTGGGACCCCTGTTCCATCAGGAATGGTGACATGTGCCAGAGTTTCTCCTCCACTTCTGGGTAAGATCTCCTCTGGTGATCATTCATTCTTTAGAGGCAGGAGGTCCTTCAGGTATGACAGACTTTCAGCTGTCTGCAGAATGAGAGCTTGCTTCTCAGGTCATGGCGACCCTCGATTGCCCGGGGCATCCGTGTTCATTTATAAGTTTGCTTACATTGAGCTACCTTCTGCAGCTGATGAGGTGGTGTGCCTGGGAAGGGGTCGGGTGTTAAGCCCACGCTCTCACCTCGCTCATCTCGTGTCTCCCCATCATGTACTAGAATATTCTTTTCTCTGCTCTAGCTCTGTTATGATCTGCCAGATTTTTTTCCCCCTTCAGTTTTCGTTTGTTTCGTGTTGGTGCCGAAATGGCTGCCTTTTGTTTTCGTTACGCCCATCCCCTGTCGCCTGCTTCTGTCTGCTGTCCTTCACAGAGCAAGTCTAGCATGGCATTTTGCTGCTCTTGGGAACAAGAGGTTGAACCTCGTCTGGGATTCAGTGCTACTTTGTGTGTGTGTGTCTGTGTGTGTGTCTTGTGGCCCCCATAAGCCAGGTTAATCTGGTTAGGCTCTGTTGAGCGCTGCCATACACGATCACGACCACAAAGGACAACAGCGTTGCAGGATCTTATTCATCCCTCCTCTATCTGTTCCCACTTCGACTCGTCGTCATGGTGATGTGTCACCTCGCCTGCCTCGCAACGTTCTCGTCCTTGAAGGGGCCCTGGCGTTCAGTCTGGGGCTCGGCGCTCGTGAGCAGCATAGCACCGTGCCACCGTGGGTGACGGAACCATCCTTAAAGTGAAACGGGTCCGGTTATGTGCATGTCGGCATAGTTTGGAAAGATGCTATCTCAAGCATTCCCGGCTGTAAACCCCCGGGGGGGGGGGGGGGGGGGGGGGGGGGGGGGGGGGGGGGGGGGGGGGGGGGGGGGGGGCGGGGGGGGGGGGGGGG
>JAODJX010000065.1:25136919-25173118 GCA_026776945.1 Isichthys henryi
GCCCATTGCTTCCGGGATAGGCTCCGGACCCCCCGCGACCCAGTAGGATAAGCGGTTTGGAAAATGGATGGATAGATTTTATGGTCCTTCATTGTGTAACAAACTGACGTGTAATTTGAATCGTACTTAATTGTGCGTGTGTGGCTGTGTGTGTATGTGTTATATTGATGGCTAGCATTAATTACTATGCAAAGTTAATTCTCCACGGCGTTTTGGTTACAGACTTGCTCTCCCTGAGCCGGCCGACTTATCCGACGTAGGGTTTAAAATAATGTTGTCTTTTGGGTGTGGATACCGTGCATTATGAGCACTGACTATATTACCGCCTCTAATATAAAACACACATGGTAATATTTATTTTTACTCTTTTTCTGTTCACGTTTGTGGTAGTGATTGTGTTCGTTATATTATTGTGCGTGTTATGTTATGTTATTTAAACACTTACTGTCTTTTTCACTGATAACTCGGTGAAGGAAATACTGTCCGTAAGTGGTGGATTCGTATCAAAAGTTCAAATGAAACACCAAGGCGTCTGACTCGTGTTAGTTGTGAGTAAGAGCGACACCTGCTGGCCACGAGAGAGTCATCGTGCACTTTAGGCGCGTGAACGTCCATGGTGGTATTTGAGTGTTACGTGCACAGGGGCGCCCTAAAGGGGGGGGGGGGGTAGTTAGGACGATAAAAAATTTAGAACAATATAATTGGTCTAGGTTGGAGGCCCAATATTGCTAATGACACCCCTGTATACACAC
The DNA here is from genome assembly GCA_026776945.1 of Isichthys henryi. Classification (NCBI taxonomy): domain Eukaryota; kingdom Metazoa; phylum Chordata; class Actinopteri; order Osteoglossiformes; family Mormyridae; genus Isichthys; species Isichthys henryi. The sequence goes on from JAODJX010000065.1 coordinate 25,137,672, forward strand.
ACCCATAGTTGGCTTATTAAAAATTATTTAACATGTTTTTAAATTTCATGATTTCCTGAATGCTCACGTCATATTGTCATACAATAAAACTTAAGAATCCGCTTTAAAATCCCGCCTCAGTCCAAGCTATGCTACGTAAATTATCTGCTATGCAGATCGAGGGTTGGAGTTTAATTAAGTTCAAAACTAGTTCCATTTCTGGTTAAGTGTCTTTCTTGGGGTGGGGGTGTTCTCGTCCAAATCTTCACTCCTACCTTTTAAAGGAGAGCAAGATGGGACATGAGAAAATCAGACAATTCCTCTGTAGCTGTGCAAATGGCAAGTAAAGTATGATTAGTTGTAGTTATAATCATTATAAAAGTCACACTGATGGCAGCTGTACTGATTTAATCTCCCGTCACTGTGTTTTGTGGTGAAAAGACGATCGACAATAGCAGCGCGGAGCTGAATGTAATTAACTCTCCTGGGGCAAAGCTTAACGCAGGGGTAAGACTCAAGTGCAATTAATGGACATTGTTACAACCAGAGGAATGACACTGAAAGAATGTCAAACGTGAGCAAGCTGGCAATTTTCATTTCAAGTTAAGCCCTTCAACTGACAGATGGTTTGCAGCCAGCATTTCTTTATTTATTTCTTGGGATCAGTCTGATTTAAAACTCCGCTGTTACTGGGATATAAAGGCTTCCTGCGTCCTTTGCAGTGGGATTTTTAACAGGCTGCTAATGAAATCCTAAAAATGGAAATAAATGAGAAAAGCCTGCGGAACGTAATGGCAGAATTCCGCAGTGCACGACAATGGCCTGCCGACAAATACGCATAAGAATGGAAGCTCTGCATCACTTCGCCGAAGAATCTTTAAATGCTGTTGTATCGACAGGCTATTAAAGCAGCAAACCAGTCACCTCCATTTGATTCACCATTGACGTTTCTCAATACCAAGACGCGAAGATCGTACTGGCGGTCTTAGCAAGACTGATCTTGCAAACTTGCCTCCCAAGAACGAACTTGGGGCTCAATGAATCATGGGATTGGTCTCGTTTGCTGGTTGGTGATCGCTGTAGAGAAGTTGCGGTAACGGGCAGGGATGGATTAACTTCTTTGGTGGCCCTAGGCTGAAATGGTTAGGAGCCCCAACCCCCAAGTGGGGCACTTGGGCTGTTTTTTTAAGATGAGAGAATTAAAAACGATGCAACATCAATAATCCGGTAATCAGCGTGCTGGGTGTCAGTGATAAAGCTTGAGGGTGTGGGGGGTGCTTTTCCAAGACAGGGCCCGTGACTTCAGTGGGGCATTTGAGCTGTAGCCTGTGCGTTAATGATTGGCTGGACGCAGGGGTGGGATGCTGTTGTCAAACTACGATTTTTCCTGGTTTCAGCATGGTGGAAGTTTTAAGGTCACTGTCAATGGCTGGTATCTGAATTTGGTGGCCTTTTACGGAAGCAGGAAGCTAAGGTGCCCTATTTGCAAGTAAAAGTGTTTATTTTATTTTCCCCCCTAAAGGTGACGTGTTGATCATCCTCAGAGAATCTGAACTACATAATAGTGAATTAAACGCACCTGCTTAGAAAATAATCCGCTCATGTTTCTCTCTGGCAGATGGAAATTTATTGTTCTTCAGGCTCCATCGGTGTGCAAACTGAGCTCCATCATCTTGCAGGGATGCTGATTACCCTGCATTCATGCTGCCCTGAAAAAGGCGAACATTCTATATAATTCATTTATCTGAGTTCAGAGCTCAGAACACTGTTTTGCCTTTACGTAGAACATATAGGAATCCGTTATGGATTTTATAGAACAAGAAGCATGGACAATAGTAATATATACACACACAAAAAACAACAGTTTAAGAATCATCGCCTGACAATTTTACTCTATAATATGGTGCAAAACCAGCAGTGCAGCAGGACTGCAACATCAATGTGTAAAACAAACATAGATGTGCAAGAGCATAGAATTGATCTGATGTATTATGACTGAGTAAGGAAGTTCAAAGTGGTGGGAATGGATTCCAGCTGGGGGTGGTGTGTAGCTCAGTGGGGTAGGAATCTGTACTCATGTTCTGGTCATGGGTTCAAATCCCATGCCGGTAGAGGTGGTATGTAGCTCAGTGGGGTAGGAATCTGTGATCATGTCCAGGTCATGGGTTCAAATCCCATACCAGTAGAGGTGGTATGTAGCTCAGTGGGGTAGGAATCTCTGCTAATGTCTAGGTCACGGGTTAAAATCCCATATCAGTAGAGGTGGTGTATCATTTGGGTGCCCATGGGTTTCTCCTTCCTCTCTTTGGCAGTGTGTGAGTTAGGACGCTGTGTTCAGACGGCTGCCAGTTCAAAACCCAGGGTCAGTATAGTAATCTCGTCGAAGGACCTTTGAGTGAGGCCTTTATCTCTCAGTTGCACTGGAGCTGGCCGACTCTGCTTTCTCTGCGTCGCTTTCGATAAAAGCATCTACTAATGTTATGCAATTAATGATGGTTCTTTGGATTAAATGTGGTCATTTGCTGGAATGAGGGGGATCCACACCCCCACCTTAAGGTGCTGGTCATGGCTGGCCAAAATTTAAATGACTTGCTTTTGATCTCCAAGGGAGAATCTCTCTAACGTGTCCAGGAAAGACATATTCTCTGTCCATCGGTTATGAGTGTTACAGCCGAGTGAACAGTTCTATTACTGTGCAAACTGAATGCTGGAAAAAAAACCCCCCATCCATAAAAATGACTTTTGAAGATGACTTTTTTGTGTTCAAGGTTTTACAGCTAGTTGAGCTTTAAACATCCTGAACTCATCACAAATTGCTTCGTTACGTGAGAAATTTTAATCCAATAACATTAATCTGCTTTGAATACCTTTTGCTCATTTATTTTAATATATGCTCATGTAATCCAGTTTAACAGGAAGATTAAATCATGTTTATGCTTTTTGTGTTTCTCCTACTTTTGCTGCATTAGGGACATCCCTCACTGGCCTGATTCACCTATGATTAAAGGATTGTGCACGTCAATCCAATTAATGGCCTGCAGGGGATTTTGTTTCAGATGATTTCATTTGGAAAGACTGACAACATTATTTATATGTAAAATCCCTTTTATTTGCAGTAATTCTCCTTTATGGCCCATAATCCACATTTTTAAGAATTCTTTTTGAAATACGCAGAAACATCGGCGTCCTTGAAACCTTTGACTGTCCTTTGCGTTTTTAGTATGAATTCAGTACACAAATATCAAAGGCATTTTTTGCTAATTCTCTTTCTATTAAAAACGGGATTTTTTTTAGCTCCGCGCTCCTTCTTTTAACCCTTTCAAGCAGGGATGTTATGGGCTTTCTGTGCATTTCAATAACTGTTATGTCTCATTAATTTGTGCTCCCATGTCGCACGCAGCTCTGCCTTTTCCAAGTGATGGGTTTTTCTCACTGGGACAGAGCTCCTTACGGGCGTTTCCGCTGTCCTTGATTTCACATTCAGGGCGTCACACAGACGAAGAGAATTTCACTTCAGCTGCGTCAGTCCACAAAAGCGTAGCTTTTAACCCACCATCCCAAAACCGCACCCTTCCCAGCCATCCTGAGGGCTGGAGGCTGCTCAAGGCCCGTCACTGAACACAGCATTCATGAGGCCTCTGTGCTTTAATCTGAGGTCCTTCAGAGCGTAACGATAGGAAGTGTCCTGGCTTCGCTTTGGAGCTTCTCTGTCTGGTGCTCCATTACTGCAGGCTGGTTCCCTGTCCGATGTAGCTTGACCTGGAGATTTGTGGGTTCCCCGGGACAGCCGGTCCCCTGGCTGTGTGTATGTTTAGTCATAACAGAATACGAGTTTTGCCTGTTAAATCCCACACACCTACATCTCCCTGCCAAGTGTACGGTCAGCATGACTCTTTCCTTAACAGTACACTGCCTGGGAGCTCACAGATCCATCACAAATGCCTGCACCACAAGGACAGCGGGGAACTAATCTGCTTTAATTTTCCCTTTAAATCCACCGACTGAAGGTTTATACTCTTTCTACTTTTGTGAGCTTTTAAAATCGAAAGGCAAAGTAGTTTATTCCGGTGATGCTTTGCAGTCTGGCATCACATTTCAGGTGTGCGGGCGATATTATTCAGCTGTATATACCTGGGTTTGAGTAATGCCATTCATGCTAGGGTTATAGTATTATTACTCTGGTAACTGTTAAGGTGTAGTGTAGCTGCTAAGCATAGGATTTGTAGCATATTATGCGTTGCTTGTAGTGTTCCTTGCCTTCTGTGTTTGTTCATTTCAGGTTATTAGTCGCTAACAGGGGATCAAACGAGAGTAATTTTCTGAGAGTTGTTTTAAAGAGTTGACTGAAGTTGCTGCTTTCTGTGAGAAGCTCTGTCGCCCTGGAAACGTCGTCGTTGTTACGGACCAGAGCAGTAGTCCCTTACATCCAGGGGATAGTGAGTCGATTGTGGAGGGGGGGGGAATTATAATCGTGATTATTTTTGGTTAATATTGAGATCACGATTATTTAACATGATCACTCATTGACTACTCATTGGAAATATCATGTATCTGTTGAATTTTTTTTTTTACAACTTGTCTAACAGTGTTATTCTTTGAACACTAAATATAATTTAACTGAGAAACAAATAAAAAGGGGGCTTGGAAGGGTTGCACCAGATTTACGACAAAACGGGAGCATTATCGCGAAACGAGATGCGACGCAACGATCATTTTATCCCGATTGTTTTGTTTTGATGATAGATGGAAGCCAAAATTGCAACTGAAATTTTAATTTGGTTAACTGCCCAGCCCTAACTTAAAGGTATCACCAAATTACTGTGCTTGAGATTGTTTGTTTGTTTGTGTGGTGAATTTTCAAAGGGAAGTTTGTTTTGATGGATAGTCACTAGGTGTCTCTTTTTTCATAAGTGTAAGGGGCCCCTATTTGACAGCACACGGGTTAATTGCAATCCAGAATTCTCTGTCCATCCATCATCCTCTAACCTCTTGAGGGTTGGAGGGGGTCCTGGAGCCTGTTCTAGGAAGCGTAAGACTCGGATTGTTAGTTCTTTGCAGAGCATATATGCATTCAGACCGTAAGGCAATTTAAATGCTCTAATTAGCCTGTCTTTGTGTTTTTGGATTCCAGTGGAAAACCACATGATCTCATACATCCCACACCCACAGAGGTGAGCTAGGGTTTGAAGCTCCACCCCCACAGACTAGGACTAACGGTGCGGGCCACTAAGCCACAGAGATGTCTGCTGCTTAAGCAAAACACACGAAAGCACATTAGCTGTTTTTCAGCTTTATGGCTGAGCTCCCCCCGCCCGTCTGGTGGGATAAAGGCATCTAACGTGAGTCCATGTCCTGACAGAACCAGAACCGAACTGTGACGTCCCATTAAATCTCAGGTTTCAGGAGGAATTCCAACTGAAGATGCAACCCACCTCCTATCCCCACATCCTGGGGGCAGTTAATTTTATCTTTCTCAAAACAGGATACCTTCAATTTACACACAAAAAAACTAAGTTTAGCATTAATGTCAGCATTTTATGCAGAAATTAACCTTACGTATATCCAGAATCACCCTGGCCAAAGTTCCACTTGCCCTCGCGTTGTCATTAGCGACCAGCACTACGGTCCACAGCTGAATATGTGAAACGACACAGTTAATAATTTATTGGCTCCACCGATTTGGTTTCTGTGCCTCCGCTTCCAGCAGAATTCCCCGGAGCGATCCCACCCAGAGACAAACAGAAACACGATCCGTCTTCACCAGAGGCTCGTCAGCGGAGGAATCTATCGATTCCCGCCTTGTGTTTGTTTTTACTCAGACTTCTTCATTGATCAGAGGGTCAAGCGGTTATCCGGCTGAGTTTCTCTGTATCAACTCACTGACTGCATCCTCAGAAAGGCTTCTCCATTCAGTGCATGTTTGATGTACTTACTGTCTAAGAATGTGGGAAGCTAAGTAGGATCCTTTTGTAATTCCACACTGCTCGTCCTGGATTGGCAGGATGCCGAGATCAAGTCTCTGGTACAGTGGTAGAAATGAGCCAGTCAGGGGGCTGCAGGCACATGCAGGGCAAGGGTGTGGACCAGCTTTGGAGCTGCTCTCTCAGGGGCCAGGCAGCGGGTGCTGTGTCCACACCCATGTTCCTCTTTTTGCACCTCAGACATGCTGCCTGGTCCTCATTATCTCCTGACACGTACTGTTGGCCACTTTGTCACCTGACAGACGGACCATGAGGAGCCCTCCATGATCTGCTGGGCCTGGGGCCGCCTTGCCCAGAAGGTCTACCTGACGGGGCTTGGCGACCGAGCCATGGTGAAGAAGCCTGGAATTCCCGCTCTGGCAGCCAGAAAGCTGCAGAAAGCTGTTGGGCTCATAAGCGGAACCCCATAATCTGGGCCGGTACTTAGTCAGAGGCTCCGGGAGGCCCTACAGAGTGTGTCTGTCAGGCGGGCATGAAGGCAACTGGGGAGCGAGCTGGCTGTTCGTGGGAAATGTGGGAGGTAAGTGGCCGTGCGAGACTTAAGGCACCAGCAGTGGCAAACGGCACCTCTTACCGACTCTCCTGATTGTTAGCCGTGGCACGTTAGCATTGTAGCTCGTTAGCATTGTGGCTCGTTAGCATTGTGGCACGTTAGCATTGTCACCGATAGGTGTGTGTGTGTGACAGAGAGAGAGAGAGAGAGTGGTTACAGAAGGTGAGTTTCGATTCAGACACTGGAATATGACGTGTGTGTGTGTGTGAGTGGCTTTCAAAATCGAACATTCTCAGAAACCTGAAATAGGTAATTTTCACTGGGGCAGCAAAGCGGGTTCTGCCCTATACTGTACGTTTGCCCCTCCCTAGAAGCAGCATAAATCTTCAGAGATTCCACCCACGCTTGAGTGAGGGCAGCAGAGAACGGGGGGGGCGACTGGACCAGATGGAGGGCTTAGCTCTGGGGGTGCACAAGCAAATGGGAAATGGAAATGAAGCCGGTTTGGTTCCAATCCGTGAAATAATGTACCTTGTGCTCATTGTAATCCATATCGTCATAGTGTGGAAATTTAAACATCTTCACAAAAGATTTCACACCATTACATTTGTGGTTTCTTTTATGGTTTTATATAATGTGTATTTTTGCATTCATTTATTCATGGTATTTTTTTTTTGATTCAGCATAAGTTGGTAATCTATGCACTGTATAGCAACATTGGCTGTTAGGAAGTCCTGACCTACAGCCAGACATTAGCTGGTCGTGCGTGTTTCCAAATCACATCTGACCTGTAGCTACACATCATTACACCATGGTGACCTGAAGTTCTCCTCCTGTAAGCCGTCTACAACCCATGCCGATCCGTCTCTTCCTCAAATTTCCGGGTCTGTTTGGTGGTCGAGCTGGAGTGTACCGCCATCGAGTGTGGAAACGCCATTACGACAAGAGGCCTGCTCCTCTTATTGTCTGCATTATTCAGTGATGAACTACCCTTTAACTGACCTCCTGCTGTAATTTTGCAGTCTTGCGTGTTTCCTGGCCTGTCAAGCACTTGCACAACATGTTGGCCAGACCTCGGCCGCCATAGAGGCCGCTGGGTCCTGCGAGACATTAATGGGCGGACAGCTCCGCTCGGCAGTGACAGTTCTGTCATTATTGTACTGTGCAGTCCTGCCTGGTAACCTCCCTACATTACCGAGAGCCCCAGGAGGGCTAGAATGACTCTCCACACAACCGAGGGAGTGAAATGGGTTTCTGCTCTCAACCTATACCTTCTGCAGTATGGTCTTAAAGCTGTCATCACTTTGACTGATGACCTAGATGTGCCGATCGATGACGTTGAAGAATGATCCTCGTTCCTAGGGGAGATGCAGTACACAGCAGACAGAGATGGAGAGAGAGAAGCATACATACACACTGAGATGTTCAGCTGGCAATTTTAAGCCACGTATGCAGATGAATTAGCTGTTGCTAACAGTGGGGTTAGCCACCTTTGGGTTATGAATTCTTGTCCTTAATCAATACTTGGCTTGGCCCTGTGCTCCAGGACTGGGTCCAGCTGGAAGAGTAGGGCTCATTTGTAGTGTCCGGCTAAATGCAGCCTTCTTCTCTGAGTTTGTGCACTGCACTCACGCACACTCGGGCCACACGTGAAAGCGCGCACCCACACACACAGACACACACTATTTCGAAACCCGCGTTCCCGACCAACAGTGTGGCATTCCATCCAGGAAGCCGCCTACTGAGAATTACACCATCCGGAACTAAGACGGATTATCCGTAGATACATGGAACACTGGCGTGCAGATGCAGGCGTGCGACTCGGTGTAACCTGGGTCTGCTGGGGGAACAATCCTCCCCTTCCAGGCCCAGCTTCCTGTAGGATGGGACCCTGTCATGTGAAACAGGAATGGTGCCCAGAGCTGCTGGTGGAGGTTGACATCGAGCTTGCGGTGCAGAAGGATGTGTGTGTGTGTGTGTGTGTGTATATATATATATATATATATTATATACATACACACAGACACAGTGTGTGGTTTAGTGGGCTAAGCCTCTGTGGTTGCCAGTGGCTCCTTGAGCAAGTCCAGGTGCTCTGGGTGGCTGCCCTTCATGGCCAGCTTGCTGTTGGGAGATTGGTGAAGAGAATTTCCCCATGGGAATCACTTAAGTGCCTATTATTATTACATCATTGTTAGCCAAGGCATTTTAGCATCATAGCACATTAGCATTGTCACCAAAAGGCCTGTGTATATATATACATACATACATACATATTCACACACATGCATGTTTTGCATTTCATATTGCAGTTCATTTGCATGACACCCATCATTAGTTCGATACAGAGTCTTGTACTTAGCATCACAAATGAGGAGACTCGCTTCATTACGCTTAGTGTTTCATCAGAACATTCTCTGTGTTCCTCTCCCCGAGTCTCCATCCATACTGGAACAGCGGCGGCTTCCTGGAGGGAGCATGCACCTTTCTCCATCAGCACTTGTGTTTCCCAGGTCCTGGGCAGAGATTGAGGCCAAGCCTCTGGCTTGTCAGGAACCACAGTTGGCTGATTAGTATGTATGAGACACTTGAGGTTTCCGGCGAGAAGCAGCAAAGAAAATCATGGCGCACATGAAATGAGCGCAGCCTCGTCAGGCGGCGGCGGTGAGCAGCAACCACGGCCAAGTAAATTAGTTCACAGTTTGAAGTTATGCATTACTTTTATCGATCGGGGCTTTCAAAATACTCATCTCTGCTGCGGGGAGGGAGTTGGCTTTGTACTTCGATGGAAAAGGCTTTTGATGAGACTCCTGAAGCTGAAGTGTTTAGCTACGTTCATCAATCAGCATGACATTTCCCCGTAGCTGTGTTTGTGACACAAATGTGCCTGTTTCCCTGTTGGAAGTGTGTGTAATGCAGCCTACAAACAGTTGTTGATCGCCCTTTGCTAGGATACATCTGTTGCTAGATGAGGTGTGACGAGGCCCTGGCTGCAGTCCTTGATGACAAAACCCTCCGCCCCTAGAGTATGCCGGGCCTCTATCCATTGTTCAAAGCCACCATACTGTCTGATAACCTACTGAAAGGCAGAAAGGCTCCCCCATTGGTGCCTTTTGGGAGGCAGGTCACATGGCTATATGCGAGCGATCTGATTGGAGGAGGGGAGCATCGCTTATTGCCGGTACAGAGGCTTGTGCATGTGGCAGCTGAGGTAACGAATGTTTCTCGTTTGATCAGAGGGTTCGGAATGTGAGAGTCAGCTTTGAGCATCAAGAGCTTTAGTCGAATGCGGGCGAAAAGAAAGTGGCATGGGTGCAGAGACTAAACGGAGATGTCCGTCAACACAGGTGACTGATGTGCAGGTCATCCCCATGATGCGTGTGTGTGCGTGTGTGTGCGTGTGTGTGCATGCGGGCACCCTCCTGGACCCGCCTTGAATTTTCTGTCCTTTTGTTCCTGGGCCTGCTTGCTAAGAAGCTAATGCATCAGCGCCCCGCCCCCCACTGTTTAATCTGTTTCTTCCTCCTCCATTCGGCTGTGAGTTTTCACATATCCCTGCTTTTTCTCTGTCTTTCATCTCTCTTTTCTGTCTTTCTTTTCCTCCATCCGTTTCTGCTTCTCTCTCCTTTTATCTTTGTCTGACCGACTCTTCCTGGCTCTGACTCTCATTCAGTTCATCTCACTCATTCTCTCTCTCATTTTTCTGTCAGCCTCTCTCTCTCTATCTTCTTCTGTTTATCTTTCTTGCTCTCTCTGTTCCTGTGTTCTATCTGCCTTTGCATCTCTCTCAGTTCCTCTTTTTCTCTCTTTCTCTGTTCATCTTGCTCTCACTTCCTTTTGTCTATCTGCCTCCCTCTGTCTCTCTCTCTCTCTGTCTCACTCCCTTCTGTCCTCCTGTAGCCCCTCCCCCTGCCTGCTTATGAGCCCCAGCCCCTGATGTTCCCCCGTCGAGGTGCTGACTGTGCCCGTCGTCAGGTCCTGCATAAGCTCCACAAGTGCTTCACACTCCCCGTGATCTCAGAGCAGCGATCTCATTTAAAGCAAGGCGGTGCCCCAGCAGCCAGCACTTTGCCTTGAAGATCTAGGATCATGGGTTCCAGCATGTTTTCCTGATAGATTGCAGCCAGGGTGCTCAGCCTTCCTAAAGAACATTGTGCTGAAAGGTCCAAGCTGATCTGCTTCCTGTACTTTACTTCCTGTACATTTTAACAGCTATCAGTCATGTGACTATTAGCATATTTATGAGGGTTATGAAGGGTTCAGCTGAGCCTTTGCGATGAATCACCATCCACACTTCCGTCCCCTCACTGATGGGTATGCGTTGAATTGGCACAGCTGTCCTCCCCCTGCTGAAGAGTAAAATTAATCAGTATTTATTGTGGTGGCAGGTCCAGGAGGTAATTACCTAGCCATGCACGTTTGTTGCCAGGCTGCGGGAGCATCGGCCCGGCCGTTCCCCGCAGGTAAGAGCGATTTGTCATCCCCAAACCTTCCCGGCGTCACCAGGAGACAAGGACACGCATGGCCGGGAATGCAGACGACTCGGGCCATCGCTCACTCTGCCGTTCCTCTGGAGGCGGAAGTCTTGCCATGCTTAAACTGCTTTACCGTCACTTTCTGCGGAGGTTAACGGGCAGGGTTACCTTCACTCAGTCACACCTCAGAAGGTCCGTGCTAGGCAGCCTCTGCTGATGTCATTCCCCAGGGAGGTGTCTTCTCTTCTTATTCTCACATCTTCACTATTACTCCTCTGATGTTATTTACATATCCATCCACCGGCAGCACAAAGACATGGCTGTCCCCCCCCTTCTCCAAACCAGAGCTACCATTATTCACACTGACACATTGATGGGTGCCCGATGGTGTCTGGGCCCCTGAGAGTTTTCCCCTTCCTCCTCCTTATGTGCGACTCTCCATCCATCCATCCATCTTCTATAACTACTTACTATCATTGCAAGGCAGAAGACCCAGACTGCCAGTCATTACATACCGTACATGCATGCTGGTATTACATGCCTGATACCGGACTCCTTCATACACTGTATAGACGCTGCCCCATCAAAGTTCAAGACCCTGGTTCCTGGTTCCAAGTTCCTGGGCTGTGTTGACTGGGAACTTTTGTAACATTATCCTGGATATACAATTGTGCCGAGTTCCGGCAGTGGGAATGCGACAGAAGTTCCTGGTTCCTGAAAAATGCTTATGTGTGGGAAAGAGTTTAATGAGAATCTCTAGTGGCATCCTGGATACGACATCGATACAGGATCGTGGATGGTGAGGAGGAGAAGCATGCTTGGAGGATAGGACCAGTGCCACTCTATTCAAATATATGGAAGTGAGGTCACAACTAATGATGTCACTTCCTGTCAGGAGGCCTGTTGGAACTCCACAGGTCCTTCACCTAAATGAGCTGCAGATTCTGTTGAACCAGCTTTTGAACCGCAATATCCAGGCATCCATGGCTGGACTGGCTTTTTGGCATACTGGGCTTTTCCTGGTGGACAAAGGCTTAGTGGACTGGCAAAATTTAATGTGGGGGAGCTCCACCCTCCAATCTGCCCAATTTATCATGGGTATGTGTGCAGTGAGTCTGTCTGGGCAGGAGTTCTGCCCTGGCTAAATCCATCTTTATTGTATTATCGCATGGGTATAACTGCATGCCTGGATGAGTTACATTTCCAAAGCTTTAACTAATCATCTTTGTTTTTCCCTGTATGTAAATGTGACATGGGCACCGCTTGCTGTTTTTCAGCCTTTATTTTTGTGTTTTATGAGGGTTTCGTCATGTGCCACCAGGTGGCACCCTGGTCTCTTTGGAAAACCACACACTTTTTTCCACCTTGGTAAGCGAGCTGGGTAATTACACTCTCACTGGGTAAGCGTTTGCATTTAACCTTCCTGTCTAAATGAAAAACGTGCCTACGCGCCTCGTAGTCCCACCCCACAGACTGAGGTCTCTTTGCAGCTCATTTAGGCCGGCGTTTCCCAAACCAGTCTTTGGGAAGCCACAGATAGTCCACGTTTTTGCTCCCTTCCAGCTCTCAGCAGGGAGCAAAAATGTGGACCGTCTGGCAGGGAGCTCGGAGGGAGCAAAAACATGGAGCGACTATGGGTCCCCGAGGACTGGATTGGGAAACACTGGTTTAGGGAATTATATAATTTGTTGTGTTTATGCGGAGCCCTGCAAGGACTGTAGCTGTTAAATAAAACAAGTACGATCTACGGCATAGGAATGATGTTTGACAGGCGCCTATAAATGATCTCCTCATCAGTATTCAGGCTCAGAAATGCCCCACAGACACTAATGAAACCGTTGCTTCTAGAGAAGAGCCGTCGTCGGTGTACTGCGACCTGCCGACAGCTTTTTAAAGCTCTCTTCATTCGCATGCAGGGGAACGCTGTAAGCGGCTTCGTATCTTTGCCCTGCGTAGCCGCACTCCATGGTGTGGCTTTCCTGTCCAGGCTTGTCAAGACAGTAATTTTCTCATTGGGTTGCGCTCGCTTGACAGAATGCCAGTGAGCCGCGGGCAGAGTCAGTTAGCGGAGCATGTTTGTTTTAGCTGGTATTGTCTACCTGAGCCTTGCGTTAGACGCCCCCCCCCCACTGTGGCGGGCCGCCCAGTTGACTTTGATATAAAGGATGAGGTTCATCAGTCAACAGTTGAGCTTCAGGTGTATTAAGTGGGTTTAATTGGAAGGAAATATGCAGGTTACTGGCTGCAATGAAAACCAGAAAGCTTTGAATGATGCCATTTCCCTGATGGTCTGATGGTAGTGGGGTGTGTGTGGTCCAGGTATACCAGGTAGGCCTATGTCCCCACAATGTGTTGAATATCCGTTTTTTTTTTTTTAACTGGTCCCCGGAAAGCTCAATTTCATAAAAATCTGTAACTGCAATGAAAAAACTAATAATGCAAAAACTCTTGTATTTTGCTTGGTTACTTATGCTTATGGTTTGGGCTGGGTGGGGGTTAAGGTTGTCATAATTAGCATTTTTCCCATAGAAATGAATGAGTGGTCCCCAAAACGATATGATTATATGACTGTGTGTGTGTGTGTCTGCATAGATCACATTTGGGGACCAAAATGTCCCAAAGCGCGGTAAAACCTGAAACTTCTTTACTTTTCAGGACATTTTTCGAGTCCCCATTTGGCTAACCTGAATTTTATATAAATCTGTGAATGCAATCAAAAAAGTTAAAATGGCAAAAGTTTTGTATTTTGGTTGGTTATTTAGTTACTTATGGTTAAGGTTAGGGCTGGGTAGGGGTCAAGGGTGTCGTGATATGGATTAGGGGTTTTCCCGATAAAGATGAATGGAAGGTCCCCATTTAGATAGGTACACCAACGTGTGTGTGTGTGTGTGTCTGTGTCTGTGTTTCTTTTCCTGCCTGCGTGCCTGTTTGTGAGCACGTTGACTGAGCATGTGATAGGCTGGGTTTGACACTTCAAAACGACTGCAGGAAGAAAGGTATGATGAGCATCGTGGACCTTCCGTTAACAATCTACAGAGTATCTCACTGAAAGCCCAGGTCCTCTGAATACTCCACTGCCTTCAGCGTCTTCTCACCACAGAAATCTTTCAACAGCCCCTCGGCATCCCTGCGGGTGTGGGTACCAATCTTACGCTCGCAAGGTTAGCGGAGGACCACCTGAAGTTGATGGACCAGTTTCGGTGTGGTCCAGTGCGCGAATCAGAAACTTCCAGCTCAAAAAATGGGTCAGGTGTACAGCACACAGAGGTTTCGCGTTCCAGTCCATGTGAGCATCTTCTACAGTACAGAACAGTACAGCTACTGTAAATAATGTAAGAGCAGCATCTTACCGTTCATGACCAGCTACCCCCTCACTCCTAACCCAGTGCCCTCTCTGCCAATTCCAGTGCGCCTTCTTTTCACTGTCCTCTATGCCTTCTCCGGAACCTCCCCTTCTGTCACGTCTTGGGACCGTCCTGATAGTTCACGCTCTGAGCTGTGTGCAACATAAACATGCACACCAGTGAACCCATGCCTTCAATAACAGTTCTGTAATCACATTGTAAAATGCTTGTTACTTGGTTATTAACTCACTGCCTGACTGCATTTCTGTCTGCGTATGGCGTCAGTCATTTCTGCGCCCTAGGTGTGATTTCGGTCGAGTGTTCTCTGCTCGGATTACACCACCTCGTACGGCCGTTTTGTATTTACAAGCATGTCGCCGGTAATTGCGACTATACTGCACGTAGTTGTGATTTGCAAGTCGTGTGGCTTGTGTTGTTGTGCAACTAAGGTTACATGAGTTGCCCTGGATAAGCCGGGCTGCCACGCTCATGAATATTCTTAGAGGGGGACTTCAATTAAAAAAAAACATCAGTGAATGCAATCAAAAATGTAAAAATGCCAAAAGTCTTGTATTTGGGTTGGTTACTAATGGTTAAGGTTAGGGCTGGGTAGGGGTCAAGGTTGTCATAATTGGAATAAGGGTTTTGCCCATAGAGATGAATGTAAGGTACTCCAACGTGTGTGTGTGTGTGTGTGTGTGTGTGTGTGTGTGTGTGTGTGTACATGAGAGTGTGTGTACATGCATGTGTGTGGATCAGCCGCCCTTCCCCAGCATGACCGGCTTCCTCTCCACGGGGCCGTAATTAGATTTTAATTGATTGTGTTGAGAACAGTGGACTCACACCGAAGAAGGCTTCCTGTCCCCAGCAGTGTGTCTTCGCTCCCAAAAACAAACATGGAGCACCGGCACACTGAGGGCATCTCGCAGAGAGCTAGAGCGCCTGCGTCTTAACCAGCGGCCCGGGACTAGAATCACATCCCGCTGTGACACTGGCCCGTTTCCATGTAAACCAGGCTCTCAAAGCAGACGACCGCGTACGACTTAATCCACCACCGAAATGCATTATTCCTTTAAGAATTACAGTAAGCAGGCTAAGATTAGCCTTGATCTGACTTTTTTATTTCTTTCCCCAAACGTTGATTAAATTAGAAAGCGTTTTGTGTCCAAATTCACTCTTTGTTCATATCTGAGAGCATCGGGGATTCTGGCAGAATTCCCTCCGTGCTGCGTCAGTGCAGCCGATGGCGGGTTGGTCCTCTTGGGCCTGACCCAGGGGAAGCACTCAGCTCATCGGTGTTTCCACCAGCTTCCTTCTCCAAGTAGGTCATGCCAGCTATTTTGATTGCCAAACAAAAGATGTTCCCCAGCCTCACCCCCCCCTCAGAGCGGTTTCTTTTAATGGTCCTCCACATCGCCACCTGCCAGCGATAGAGGCCAGCATGTGAGCTGACGCAGATTAAGGCCGGGCACCCCCCCCCACCACCACCACCCCCCACATTGCTCAGCAGAAGCAGAGATATGATCTGAATCTTCTGCGTTTACCTCGCCGGTTGCCTCGGAGTGAATAACGTACAATGCTTCTCAGATGAACTCCTCTGTGTTCGTTCGATCGACTCCTTTGAGAGCGGGTTCTCTGGTCCGCTGGAGCATGATGGCACCGGGCATGCTTTTACAGGGAAATTAGGTTCTTTGACAACTCTTTTTTGGGTAAGAAGAAGATAAGAGAATGGAAGTCGCTTTCCACCTCAGTCTCCCTTGCCTGACGTCGGGGGAGACGGCGATAGAGATTTGCTGTTGTGGGTGGTACAGAGAGCAAACTTTCAGGACATTATTAAGGTTAGAGATTGCAGAATGTGAGCTGGCCACAGCTGGGTCACGAGGAGGCTAGAACGGTGAGCACAGCGATTTTCAAAATGGCTGAACATAGACGTCAAGTGCTTCCACCCGCAAAAACATGTTATGTTACTATTCAATCTAAGTAATGACTTTAATTAGTCATCTTGGTGCTGAAATGACAACATGCAGACCTAGTGGCCCTAGACTGTTCTGGTGCTGAATCAAAACCTTTGTGGCATGATAACTATGTAATTTCACAGTTGTTTAAATGATCACCTCATAGTGAATCATGGTAAGTCTTCTTTACAGAACTATCCATCTACAGTATTGGTCTTGGAATGGATTGGAGCCCCTCCCAGGAAGCTTAGGGCACAAGGCATGGAAGACCTTGGAGGGGGTGCAAGTCTGTCTCAGGGCACATGCATGCAGTATGGGAAATTTAGAGGTGCCAGCTTGCGTAGCTGCATGCTGTTGGATTCTGAGAAGAGACCCACAAAAAACAGGGAGAACTAGCAGAAAGGGGGTGGGGGGGGAGGATATAAACCCCCCAGCCTTGGAGGTGCGAGCCTTAGTGCCACCAAATCATGAAAAATTCAGAACAGCCAAAAAGCGTTAATGCCAATGCACCGACTTCCGCTGAACTTGCTGAAAAGGTAAAAGCACTTGGACGAGAGTTCGAATGCAGACATTTTTCCAAAGCTGATCCAACGGTTTACCTTTGAGCAGTTAATCTTTGTTACTTTTGCTATCACTGTTGCCCATTGCAGGCTGTCGCCCTTGGCAACTGCATCAATACCATTGTAAAATGGGATTTTACTCCAAGGAGGAGGACAGCATCTGGACTCCAGGTAAATCCACCTCTTTGTTTGACTCTGAGATGCACAAAGAGCATGACCTCCATAAATCATACCACCTTCGAACATCCCTGTCTCTGAAAAATGCACTTTCTCTATTATTGATCAGGACATGCAGACTGCAGCTTGATGCATGCTTGCAGGAAGGGTGTCCAGAGACTTGAGTCATGAGTAACGCATGCTGCACAGGTCTGCGTATGGTAGCCTGGATTCGCCCTGCAGTAATTCACAAAATTATATTAGTAAACGACAGAATCTGCTTGCCTGGCGAGTTTGCGGTTTCGCCCGTTTATGAGCCGGGATGTGACTCTGTAGCCTTATACACGGCAGAGCATCAGGAATGCCAAACATCGTGAACCTCCACCTGTCCCACGGGACCGTGCTGTGCTTCCTCCATATTCTCGGCTAATTTGTAAACATGAGGCGCCCCGGGAGGTGGTGTAATAAAACTGTCTGGACCCTGTCCTGCTCTCGGACAATGAAATATAACCAGCGAATACTTGGTTCACCCTTGAAGGCGAGAGAGAGAGAGGACATGTGTGGTACGCGCGCGTGCGTATTTGAGGTGAGGCCCATATCGACTCCCAAGGCCCTGGAAGGGGAGGAGGCCGGGACAGGGTGGCACGTTTTACGTCTCTACCTCCCCCAGGCTGTTCCCACGGCCAGGTGCATGATCTGACACTCAAGCTCGCATAACAAGCCAAATTCCTGCCGTTTTGCCCAAGGCCCCAACCCCATTTGCAAAGTACTTAGCTCTTCCTTTATTTCTTTTTTTTTTTTTTTAGCAGCACAGATGATTACAAGCAAAACGTCTCTCCTCTGCATGTATGGGAGGATCCGCTCTCCGTGGATGACTGAAATCAACAGGGATTGGAGGCGTGGCCCAGCAGCCCGGGCGTCTACTGGAGCACGACAGACACATGCTGCAAAGGTCACGCTTTACTGTTCGTCTGGGTGACGTGCCTCTTATCAGAAGAAGGGCTGACGCCCAAGGCGTAAGCAAAGGAAACGGCTGCTTAGGGCCCCCCCCCCCATATAATCAGCCTGTCAGAATGGGAACGAAGATGATAAATGACAACTAGGTTAATCAAATTTAGCTTTGGGCTTCAGATAAGCTTTAGGTCAGCTTTGAGCACAACCATCTCAAGTGGAGTCAGCGCAGGTCTGGAGGAAAATCACAGACGGTGAAATGGGAAGCTGATTTACCTCAGGTGTCCTGTTCACCTGGTACATGGCATTAAGATTTAAAAACAAAATAAGACGATAAAATAGAGGGCAAGGGTATCTATTGTTAAAGATATACAATGAAAGTTTTGTTGTCGTCGTGGTCGTGTTGAATGCGGGAGTTTTGCCTCCCTGAATAAACTGTGAATGTTTACAGGCGTGAAGCTTTTTATCTAATTATGATAATCAAGTCCTTCTTCCCGCAGTTAATCTAAATGTGAAGTTGATGCAGTTTCCCCACTGCAGAGGAGCTCTGGTCCTCCCTGGCATGCCCTCAAATCAAAAGCTTGTCAGTTTGAAAACGCCAGTTCATAGAGGAGCACGACTGACGTACAGCGACGCGCCTCCGTCTGTCCGGCAGCTCTGTGTGAATTTGTGAATGATTTTTGCCATGGTGTGCGAGCCTGTCTTTGCACCCTTGATAAGCATTTGCTGTGATGTAATCCAGCATTTCAGTCCAGTATTATTTCAGGCATCAGATCGCTATTTGGCATATAATATGCCTGGCAAGCATATTGAGTGAGTGAGGGGCACGTGTACTGGAAGTGTGTACTGGGAGCCAGTGGGCCACCGAAGTCCCAATCCCAGTAACCCACGTCTTCGGCTTCAGGGAAACCCTTCCCATTTTCCTGGCTTCTATGGCATCTGTGAACAAATTATTTCTACAAGCTGAGGACACCAGACATCTGGGGAGCAGCAGCCCCAAGTGGACAGGCAAGAGGAACCCAACTGAACGCAGATAAATATGGCTACACAGACATTGTGAATGCAGCTATGTGCAGACAGGTACATATGCACACACAAATACGACACCCTGATAGGAGGAAATTCTACAAGAGAACCCCTACACCACCCCGCCCAGCTTAACACTCTCACCAGTCTGGTTCTACAACAGGGGTCACTGTTCAGCCAAAGCAAATCCGTCAAGGTCTGAAAGCGAAAGATACAGTCATGCATTTTCCGAATCTTGGCTAAGAAAATATTTATGGAGCGGGGTTGCTGCCCCGTAGCGCAGGGGGTGAGAGAGGAAATCCAGGTATCTGATGGGGCTAGGAGCCCGGCGATGGCCCATAAATGACCTTGTCTCTCCAGGCGTCGAAACGAGAGATGGAGACAGAGACACGTCTGAGCTAAGATGGAGAATTTCTGGAATCAGGCACGCATGGGAGAGCGATGATGATACCTGGCTGGCCTCAAATGAGGCCATTTTTCCCATGAGGCGGAACCTTATTGGAATAAGAGACACACAATGTTCCAAAAATTACACATACTATACATACTAGTATATCAACAATTATGCGAAATAATCGGGGTATATGCTTTATAGGGGCAATAAAGGTACAGTCAATTGCACAGTTCATGAAAGCAGAAAATACTCTATTCATCTGTTTCATTTATTTAAACACTAGAAGCTTTTTGTAATGACAAAAGCAAAGCAGTCTGATGGTGGGCTCAAAGTACGAGTCCTGCAGCTCTCATACTTATTTAATAATAAGTTGGGGGGGGGAGCCCTAAGTGCAGATATTACTCTGCCTGAGGCTTAAACCAGCAACCTCCTCGATCACAGGCCCCCTTATCTCCCAAACCATATGGCACCCCCTATCGGCAACACGTGGCATAAGCATATATGTTATATGGAGATAACCCCTCGACCAATCAGAATAAGAGATACCTCCCACTTATGACGTCGGAAGCGGAGCCAAATTTAAGCTCCGCCCATTGTACGAGGTAACATCTCTGCCATGTGACTTTTCAGTGGCATTGTAGAATAAGCCTTGTTCCAAATACACAGAGCTTAATAATGATTACTAACTTCGATGGACTGATCAGGTCAACTATGTACTATGGCTACTGTATCCAGTGTTTGTTTTTTTTTTAATCAAATGCAGGTCTCTGAGAGGTTTATTTTGCTGTCTATATAAAGACTCAGACATGTTAATAGAGTGTTAAGGGATCCGTTCTTGTGGGATTATCTGTCAGAATCTTTGGCTAGTAGAGTTAGCCTGGAATGTTGTGAGCGACTTGATGGATTATGGGAAAACACAAGAATCCCTGTGTGCCTTTTACAACTGGCAAATGAAGTGTAAGTTAGATGGCGGGGGGGAATAAGCCTTAATTACGCAACATCTGCCAATCCTGATAGCACACAGCAATTTTGTCTTAGTCCAGCCAGATTATGACAGAACTCCAGTTGTGCGGCGGACGGACGGACATGCTGCAAGACATGGGGGTCGTTTAAGGCAAAAGTGGCGAAACTGTGTCATCTGTGAAGAAAATAAGGCCGTGAGATTGTTGGCTGAGGAAGCCTGGGGAGCGGAGAAAGTGTGATCAGAGGCATTCTGCTTTAGATGCTGATGATCAAGGCAGTGTTTAATCGTGGGAGGCGGGTTTGGTGCCGAGGCACCTGCTGTCCTTTGATTGGGCATTAAAAGTAAGATGGAGATGTTGGGGGGGGGGTCTTTTTTCTGTGTACAGGAAGAAACTCGTGTTCCACTTTGTGTCTTGTGGTGACAGGTGTCTCCAGAGCTCTCTTTCAATGGAGGTGTGATTCAGTTCAATCACTCACTGAAAAAGCCCTAAATATATCCTCTGGTGTGCAGTGAGGCGGAAGGCAAGGGGTAGGGGGGGAGCACTGCAAGTTGATCATTTTGTGTCATTTTTCTGTGTTGAGTGCTCTGTATGGAGATGCTTGCGGGGGCAGAGTGAGTCTTGGTGGGTTATGACACCATACCTGTGATCAGAAGGGCAACTGATTCAAATCCCAGTGTCGGCAGAGTGATGTCACCACTGGGAACTTAACCCCCAATTGCACCACGGCCAGGGATTGTCTGACTCTGCTTTCTCAAAAAAAAAAAAAAAAAAAGAGAGAAAAAAGTATGTCACTTGGGGGGGAAGTGAAGTGTGAATGTAGGTGCCCAGTAATGAGAATACAGAAAGAGATATGTGTTCCCTCCAGAAAGAGCTGGAATAACACCCTGTGCTTAAGCGTTAATCTGGAGTCTGTCTGTTCATTCCACTTTCTGCCAAATTAGAGTCACCCTGCATTGTATACACACTAAATCCAGAGTCATTTTCATCTACTGGAGCTCTTCAGCTAGCATTTAGATCACTAGCTCACTGTCCTCCCTTCCTATTGGGCGACTCGGTGAGTGAAGCAGCGCTTCAACATGTCCACTGCCAGTTCTCTTAGCTCTCTTGCGCGGCACCCTGAGGTCCTGGTTCCTTCCGGGATGCCTGACAGTCCACTGGAGAGGACTGTGCCCCTCTTACTCCACGGCTTCCTGCATCCACGTCCGATGTTTTTTTGGCCGGCCCCAGCTCGCAATGTTCTCCTTGGCACAGGGAGATCCTCGGTGCAGAGCCAGGGAGTATGGAAACCTCAGGCAGCTAGGCAGAGCAGATGGCGTCAAATAAACACTCGGTATGAAACTCATGTGGATGGCCAGCCTGCTGTTTCCTTTCCCCTTTAAATCTTACATCTCCTTTAACAGTCTGCACTGGGGACACCCTCCCAATTGACTGTGCTTCCCATTTGATCAATGTCTTGGAAAGTTCAGTCGCTGGGCATTCAGGGCAGAATGAGTGAAACGGCACTGAAAGACACAAAGCGATCTGGTCAGCTCCAGTTGGCACATCTTGGTATCCCCTGGGAAACCTCACCATCGCTGGGCGGCTGCACCGGGCCACAGGAAATTGCTGTAGAGCACTCCCCTCAAGATGGCCGTACTAGGGATTAGTGCAACATGCCAGGATCTCTGAGGCTACGCCACTAAAGTGGGCAATGCATCCCCATCTGGAGAAGTGCATAGTGTTGAATTAACATGCAATTTTGGTTAGGCCCGGATAGGCGCCAGTCCATTTCCCAAAATGCACCTGGTGCCCCGTTAAACCAAATCACAGAGTTAATGCGCAAAGTCATTACAGGGGGATTTTTTCTAATGGCAGGGGGCACAGTGGGAAAACGGAACAATATGCCGCACCAAATGTTTTCAGATGCAAGATGCACTGTTTTTACAAATGCGGCTAATCTGTGAGCACGGGGCAGGGGCAGCCAAGGCCCTTGCATTTGAGTCTGCTTGTTAGTGGGGGCAAAAAATGCATGGTGGGACGTGGATGTGATGCTGGCGAAATCAACGTCGGATCGTTGTGTGACACAATGAGCCATACTCGGTATTCCTCACCTGCGCTGCTATAGTGGAACTGGCAGCGGCCTGCTCCGGGTCACACCCACCCATAGTGTTGTTCCAGGGGCCCCCGCACCCAGCCTCCGACGGCAGCCCCACATTCATTTTCCACCGCCCTCATGGCATTCCTCTCCTGCGAAAACACTCCCCGTCCACGTTTTTCCCGTCGTCAGGGTTCCTCCCGCTGCTGGAATGCGGGAGCGGCTGGCGTTGCTTGCCGGGAGGAGGCTAGTCTACAGCGGCTGCTATCATCGCCTCCAGGAGCCGCCATCTGACTGGATTCGCTCAGAGACCCAAACCCAGGAAGTGCCACACTGCATGTCACAGGAAACACTTACCAGCTGCCTTTCCGTGGGCTGTTCACTTGATGATACAACCAAAAAAGAAAACTTTATTAACATTATAAACATTTTTAGGCTGCTATATTTTATTGGTTCCCTTTTAATTTCCCTGAAATGCTGCAGTGGTAATTAAACAGAAACCTATAAACCCCATCCAGGGTGTCCCACACGCTGTGCTCCACACTCCCCCATGTTCCGGTCCAGGATAAATGGTTAGGGTAAGGATAGATCCCTAAATCCCTGGGGGTCCAGACCCTGGAGAAAGAGGATGCATTCAGCAGAAGCAGCTTGCCTGTAAAGTGCAGGCAGTGCTGATATGATGGATTTACTCAGGTGACAGAAGAGAAAGTGTCAGGTCGCTCAGACTGGCTGTTTCAAGGGAAACCTGTTTCTTTCTGCTTTCTCTCCAGCGTTGTTTACCCTCAATCGGACATACCCTGGTATAATCTATATAACAGTAATCAGATGCCGGGAGGGCTATTTGGTGTCCCCTAATGGGGTGGTTTTATTGTGCCACATTTGATTGTGATGTACAGTAGTATACTTGAGAATTAATTCTGAAGTTAATTATAAGTAAATATTAATGCAGTTAAGTATGTTATATTTATGATGATTGTTTGTCCATGCACCCTTTAAATATCGCAATCCGTCTACTTATTAGATTTGTGGTAATTGGCCATCAGGGAAACCTAGCAGAATGGGGAATAGTCCAGTAGAAAATATGAGTAGAATAAATATTTGTGGTGCTGCAAAAGAAGATTAATGCTTGCTTCCGAGAATGGCAACATATGGTGTTTAAGCCGGCTTTGACTGTGTAATCGAAGGACCTTCCATTGTGTGACAATGAGGTTCCCTATTTTGTAATTTATTAAGACACAGTCCCATAAAGAAGTTTCCATCTGTACAGCCGTGGCTAAAAGTTTTGAGAATGACACAAGTATGAATTTTCAAAAAGTCTGATGCCTCAGGTTTAATGATGGCAATTTGCATAAACTCCAGAATGTTATGAAGAATGATTAGATGAATTGAAATTAATTGCAAAG
The DNA here is from genome assembly GCA_026776945.1 of Isichthys henryi. Classification (NCBI taxonomy): domain Eukaryota; kingdom Metazoa; phylum Chordata; class Actinopteri; order Osteoglossiformes; family Mormyridae; genus Isichthys; species Isichthys henryi. Next base: position 25,161,425 of record JAODJX010000065.1, read on the forward strand.
TCCCTCTTTGCCATGAAATGAACTTAATCCCAAAAAGAAACCATTTCCACTGCATTTCAGCCCTGTCACAAAAGGACCTGCTGACATCATTTCAGTGATTCTCTTGTTAACACAGGTGAGTGTTTACGAGGGCCAGGCTGGAGATCACTGTCATGCTGATTGAGTTAGAATAGCAGAATGGATGCTTTAAAAGGAGGTTGAGGCTTGAAATTATTGTTCTTCCTCTGGTAACCATGGTTATCTGCAAGTAAACACTTGCAGTCATCATTTCTTTTGGACAAAAAGGGCTTCACAGGCAAGGATATTGCTACTAGTAAGACTGCATCTAAATCAACCATTTATCAGATCAAGTACTTCAAGGAAAGAGGTTCAATTGTTATGAAGAAGACTTCAGGGTGACCAAGACCATCTCCTAAAGTTGATTCGGCTGCGGGATCAGGGCACCACCAGTGCAGAGATTGCTCAGGAAAGGCAGCAGACAGGTGTGAGTGCATCTGCATGCACAGCGAGGCGAAGACTTTTGGAGGATGGCCTGATGTCAAGAAAGGCAGCAAAGAGGCCACTTCTCTCCAAGAAAAAAAATCGGGGACAGACTGATATTCTGATAAAGATACAGGGATTGGACTGCTGAGGACTGGGGTAAAGTCATTTTCTCTGATGAATCCCCTTTCCGATTGTTTGGGGCATCCGGAAAAAAGGTTGTCCGGAGAAGAAAAGGTGAGATCTACCATCAGTCCTGCTTCATGCCAACAGTAAAGCATCCTGGGACCATTCATGTGTGGGGTTGCTTCTCAGCCATGGGAGTGGACTGACTCACAATTTTGCCTCATAAAAGCCATGAATAAATAATGGTACCAAAACATCCTCCTACAGCAACTTCTCCCAACCATCCAAGAACAGTTTGGTGATGAACAATGGCTTTTCCAGCATGATGGAGCACCGTGCCTCAAGGCAAAAGTGATAATTAAGTGGCTCGGGGAACAAAACATCGACATTTTGGGTCCATGACCAGGAAACTCCCCAGACCTTAATCCCATTGTGAATTTATGGTCAATCCTCAAGACGCGGGTGGACAAACAAAAACCCACAAATTCTGACAAACTCCAAGCATTGATTATGCAAGAATGGAGAACCATCAGTCAGGATTTGGCCCAGAATTTGCTTGACAGGATTCCAGGGAAAATTGCAGAGGTCATGAAAAAGAAGGGCCAACACTGCAAATATTGAATCTTTGTATAATTACTTAATGTAAAAAAAAATGCAAAAAAAAATACACTTCAGTATATCATACAAACATCTGACAAAAAGATCTACAAACATTGAAACAGCAAACTTTGTGTCATTCTCAGAACTTTTACTGAAAAGACCATTATTATTTAATAATCTTGCGGTATTATTTACAGGACACAGTAACCCAAAGCGACATCCCACAGTGGGACACTTGTGGGGAGATCCCCCGGGAGCTGCTTTGCGGTATACGCCGCAGAGAGGACACTATATCGTGTTGTCATTCTCGCTAAACGTCTACCATCTCACTTTTCGCTTGATTAATATTGAATGAGGCCACGGTGGCTAGTCAAAGCTGCAATATGTGTCCATTAAAAATAATTACGACAGAATGATATCCGTTCTCCCCCGAGGGCTGATGTTTTCATCATTATATCATTATAAAACAATCTGACGGATGAGTTTCACCCATGTAACTGCTGGAGGCAGCAATACTTCTGACGCTCGTTTATTAATGGCACCCGATATTTGTAAGAATTTTTGGAAGCGGATTTGTAATCTACGGCACAGCTCGCACGTCTCCTTACAAAAAAATGTTTTTCTTATGGACAATTTTTTGGAAATCCAGACATTGCATTTGGAGCACCGAGGTGCAGACTCTAATGCCTAAACGTTTCGTAGGTTCGGAGAAGGCAGAAGTTTTAACCACCCAGTACTCGATTATAAAAGCGTGCAAAAATAAGAAAACTTTCCGCAACCACTAGGTTTTCCCTCCTTTCCTCGAATGGGCGTGTTGGGATGGATGAAACTCATCCCAAATCCCGGAGGCGGCGTTACGCCTTTCCCGGCTGTATCCGCGACGCACCCGGCACTTCGCCAGGGAGAAAATGCCGACACTTGATCTCTCATCGCCTTTTATTTTTCCTCCAGTCTACGAAGCGATCGACACTCCGAGCTCAGCTTCTCTCCTCCTCCAGACATCACATCCGGGTCAGTTGCCTGGGAGTGTGTGCGGAGCAGCTCCTCCAGCACGGTCAGAGTAACGCAGCCCCAGCCAGCTGCCGCGGGAGCTCGCTGACATGGACGCGGCCGCCGGCGCGCAGCGTTCCTGAAACCAGCAACTACTTCACTAAGTAGCGGGAACAGAGACGGGACTGGCAACTTGATGCCCGGACGCCCCGGTCTGATGGTATTTTGTTCTCAACCATGTCAAAAAGCCTGAAAAAGCAAAACCACTGGACCAACAAAGTCCATGAGATCGTCCTCGGCAAGAGTAAAGAAGGGGAGCTGGGGTTCGAGCTGAAAGGCGGCGCCGAGAACGGCCAGTTTCCCCACATCGGGGAGCTCCGGAACGCCAAAGTGGCCGTTCAGAGTGGCAAGTTGTCCCAGGACGAGCTGCTTCTGGAGGTCAATGACACGCCGGTGGTCGGACTGACCACTCGGGATGTGCTGGCTGTTGTCAGGCACTGCAAAGACCCCATCAGGCTCAAGTGCGTCAAACAAGGTGAGGCGGAGAGACAGCGTGATCCCGGGCGTCTGCGGGCGGCCAGGGGAACCTACTCGGTGCGCCCGACGGGGCTCTGCACTTTCGGTGCCGGTGTGCTTTTCCTGACCCGTCGGGACATGTACGATTGCTGTTTCTCAAGAAGGCGGCCAACTCTCCTAAGGAGTCGCTGAAGTTTCGCAGATCCCCAAAGCTGGAGGAGAGGCCACGCAAAACTTTGCTTTGTCCCGTTTCGATATAGTTTTATTTGGTTTCTTTCGAGGGGTGGACGCGTTACAGAATAGTGGAGGTGCGATCGCTCGCCGTAACATCGCAGGATCAACTCGACCGCGAAGTTGTTCATTGTCGCCAAGTAGCGGATCTGATGCCATGATTAAAGGGGGTGTGTTCGCCCTGGGAAGGAGTAACCGGAGCCGGGCGGCGATCTGTGGCTTTCCCTGTATCATTCATGTATCTTTCTTAATGTATACACGCTTCCCCTTTCCTCTTACCCTGCAGGGACTCGAGATTTATGCCATTTGTTGCTTTTAAAGAGGTTTAGCTGATCGTCTGAGGAGTGAGTTTGTGGCCCGTATCGCACGTTAGAGGGCTGATGGGTGTGGCGCTTTCTTATAAGTTTTCGTTTATGTGAAATATGAAAGTAAAACGAATCGCCAATAAAGTACAGTTTAGTTTAAGTAGCCTAGTTACGAAGGGGGGGCGCAGTGACCCTGTACTTCCTAAAGTTAGGCTGCTGAAATGTACCCGAAGGCTTCGCGATGAGCAAACGGCTGCTGACGGCCAGGCGGCGTGGCAGTAATTAGTGATGTGTAATTCTTGGCTTTATGGGGAAAAAAGCAGGGACCCTGGAAAGTGCCCGGTGTAAAGACCGGCGCTGGACGGCACGGAGTTAACATCACGATGCATCTGTGTACTTTTCAGGAATAATATGCAATAAACAACCAGCTAAACACACAATAAATTTATTTCATGACGAATTTTTATCATCATCATCATCATTATTATTATTATTATTATTATTATTATTATTATTATTGCCTGCTAATTAACGTTATTATTGGGTTATGGCTAAGTACTTAAGATCTCCATAAGATTGGTGTGTGTGTTTCAATAAAACATCCGCAAAATCTATGATATATGTCACATTTTATATTTAACATACTAAGGTACATATTATCTGTAATGTCAGGGTTGTGAGAGATCTTACAATCTACAGCCTTCTGCGTCGTCTTTATCTCTGGATGAGAAGCGTGTCTGACACGGGCTTTGGATTAAAAGCACGATTTCTGCACTAAGTGGCTCGAAAGCGGCTCTTCATTAGAAGATTTGCTCGTATTACGGCCAGACGCGTTCAAAGCGCGACACCTACGCTGCGGATGTGGGTTCGGCTCCCGCGCGGTGCGTCTTCCAGGCATAGCACCGGCTCCTTCCTCGTGGATCTGGGGAGCCTTCACGAAGCTTTCATTTTCCCTCCGTTGCGTTGGTTTTTATATTTAGATTTCACACTATAAACGCTCTTCAGTTGGAACAACATTGGCTAAGCGTTACCCCCCCCCCCCCACACACACACACACACACACACGTAGGCGCGCACACCTATTCAAGTTGATTTTTTTTGTCATGGTGCAATACTCGCTATTTTTAGTACTAGTAAAGATGTCGGATTCAGTGACTGTGTCGAAGCCGCGCTCGGGGTTTTAACCATCTTCCTTGAAGGAGGCAGTCTGGTTTGCAGGTGCACACAAGGGATGCGACCCCATTACCCGCTCTGAAATCCGATACAGTCAGCAGGAGCATTTCTAAAACCGTTTTTTTTTTTTGTACTGTGGAGAACTTTAAACCTCATTACCTGTTATTGTTGAATAGGGAGGTTATTTTTGCACACAGCACATCACATCTCCTCTAGCTCCAAGCTTCTGTGGGGGGTTTAACTTTAACCATGTCAGTATCATTATTATCTGATGAGACAGATTTGTTATGGTTAACCACCTCCCCCTCCACCGGTGATGGACATGCCCATAAAAGGCGGGACAGACCCATAGAAACAATGTTCAGGGTTTTTGCATACTGGAGGCATTGGGGATCTTGGCGATTTCTCCATGGGGGGGGTTGTTCATCTGAGCAGCCAAGCAAGTTTGATTAATCGTGTCATTAGTGTCTTAGGGGGAAAAGGGGCAAATAGTCATATTTGGGGCTAAAGTGTGTCCACAGAGGGCCTGAAAAAAGTTGTGAAATTCCAAAAATGTCCCTATGACTTGGGGGAAGCCGCACAGTTCTGTATGATGTTATTCAAGTAATGTGATACGCAATTTACTTCGATGGTCTTTTTTTTTTAATGTGATGGCACATCCCTTAAGGAGCTGTACTCTCTTTCTCCTCCAATGCTGGTGTGGATAAATCAAGGCTTTGGGAACGCCGGGTGTTTGTAATCGATCTCTCTGCATGATTAGTCCTGCTCCTGTGACCTACCCGTCTTCATGCACGGCAGCTTTGCCCACGAGGGTCCAACAGCATTGTCCCACCAAGGGACCACGAGAAACGTGGGAATCGAATTCCCATCAGGAGGCATCGTAGACGCCCGATCCAGCGAGGACCCACAGTTTTATTCCTCACGAATATCACCCAGCGACCTTCACAGACAAATCAACACCTACGTGTGGTTCATGGCTCTAAGAAAAACTCCTCTGTACCTACCTCTGAAATAGCCTTCAATCCTCTCACGACTAAAGCCTTTAAATCGCATGGTGTTCAATCTGTACATGAGACTGCGCCATTTATTATGTTTGGGGGTTATTTTTGCCGTGATAGTGGCTAATGTGGCTAAAGGTTATGTCCCCTGCAGCTCTGGTTGATTTCCTATGTGTTAGTGTGTTTTTCTTGCGTGGGATGCTCTGCTGAGACTTACTTGACTGGCTGATGGAATGAAAATGAAAGAATCGGCTTTCGTGCCGGGTCAGCAGATCATACACCCAGCCCCCGTTTTTCTCTTAGTAGTGGGCCGGCCTGGGCACCTCCTGGAGTTGAACTCGAACTCTACATGGTTACGGAATCTGCTGTCTTTCCAGTTGTGTGATGTAATGACCATGAGCTCTCAGTTTGGAGTCCCACTGCAGTAACAATACCCTATGATGCAGAGAGGCTATGGCCTGCTAAGAGCCTGGGGACGGAGTAGAAACTGTCCGCTCTTGGGTTTCTGGTCAATGTTAATGACATAGGAAACATTTGCAATGTTTCTTCTGTTTGCCTGGGGTTATATGTCCCCTGTATTCACGCTGCGATGCTATCTAAAGGTCTTTCTGGTGTGATGTAACTCTTGTTCTGTCTGCATGTGTGGGCTTTTCTGTCTATAACCGTGAATTAGAGTCCGACTTCATCACGGTACAATGATCTGGGTTTTTTACGTCTGATATCCCATCCCTTTAGTTTTCAGACAGCGGACATCGTGTTTGTTTACTCGCGCCACGTGAGCTGTCCTGACAGTGACGGAGCTGGCTCTGAGAGCATTGAGAAGCCGGTCTAGTTTAACGGCAGTACAGAGTACTCGCTTCCCGGTTCAGCCCCGCAAGTCAAGCCTGCAGTAGTCCCTCTGTTATCTCCAGTAGCTGCTCACTTCAAACACACAGCCTGCACCTCAACTCGCTCGGCAGTGGAAGCCGAGGCACGACCAGAGATCACGGTGGAAAAAAATGTACTATAGTTTTTGCTTGTTTATGATCTGATTTGAAGGCTGCTCAACACACAACTAGGAATCGTACCCTATGAGGATCCACCCAATAATGCCTGAATGCTAGTGCAGCATTCGTATGTGGATCCAGCCAGGAACGTCTAACCCCCCCCCCAGGTCAGCATTTAAATGTGGATCTGCTCAAGAACATTTGAGCACCTAATTAGCATCCATATGAAGAACTGCCCAAGAACATCTGACCATGGCATCAGCTTCTATATGAGGATCCATTCAGGAACATCTGAGCACCAGCTCGGTATCCGTACATGCTCCTGTGCCTGGTTTCGAACAGCATTTTCACATTTTAGAAAACAGAAGAGGGTGAGAACTCCCCCCTCCTGCTCTATCACACAGTCTTTTCAGTTCTCCAAGTTGTGTTTTTTTTTTCTTTCTTTAACACATTGGGATGCTAACCCACGTAGCGCAAAGTGGAAGATCATTTCTAGCCCTGGTGTAGTCGATCTAGTACTATTGCTTTTTTCCAGTGGTTTTTATTGTTTTAGCTGGGTCCCTGTCTTTATATTTCACAATTTCGTATGATATTCAATTGAGTATAGATCTGTTTGGCTGTTATCCAAGCACCTCAGAATGTGTCAGAATTTACAACAGGAAATCCAGTTCTGAGAAAGATGGTCTGCTCCCTGGATAAGTATTTGTGGATGTCTGATCTGGATGCTTCACTCAGACCATCTGGTAAAGCCCACGGGTCCCGGTTGCCCAACATCAACCATAATATTACTCAAAAATTTCTACTGGGGACTTAAACTGACTAATGATACAGTCCATTATCATGGGCAGACCCTGCAATAGAGGCAGCAGATAATGCTGTTGGGTCAACACAACCATGGCATGGCCAGCCTCTCAATGATTTGAGCAAAGACCCAGGTGGAGGACCAGCTATCACCTTGCATCAGCACTGCTGCAACCTGTTGATAAAGCAGATGTGAGTCCTGCTGAAGGTTTTTGAAAGAAAATTCTGGTGCCATAATGACCCCGAGGCACAGTACTGTTCAGATAAGCAGGTGACCTCATTGCATGGAAGATGGAAACTGTATAGGGTTTGACATCATGCAAAAAATATCCATAAATCTGCAAAGAAGAACCAGTTCACTTGGAAGAACCCTCCTCTTTCCCCAGTCTCTCCCAGCTCTAATCCATCACTTTTCCTCGGTATACAAAGCTCACCCTGTTTAAAACCCAAACTGATCTGTTAGTCCAATCATGGTCAGCCATCTGTCATTCCTTGGGCTTCCTGGGCACGATGCACACCGCACTATATCACAGTGAATTCATCACAGGCCTGTTTTTCAGGATTGTACCGTGTCATCTGTCTGCCAGGTACGTGATGTCCTGTGTGACTGTTACAGCCCTCCTACTCCAATACCTCTTTTATTCTGCTTGTTGAGCCAATGCACTACGTTCTTTCTTGTCCTTGTAGATGTGATCAGGAACAGGCATGTTCTGTGTCTTCAGCCAGGATGGGAACCTGAATCTCTGCTTCCCTTCCTTGCAGGGGGAAAAAGTGGTTTGTCAATAATAAGAGCAGTAATGATATTTTGTTGCCCGAAAGCAGCTTTTCCATGAAATCATCTGATGTTTACCACCTGGTAACAGTGAGCATGTAGGCTAGCAGAGGATGCTATTTGCTTCCGAAGGCCTGTAGGATGCACAGGCTTGTGCTCTGTAAACATGCAGCCTTCAGGGTGGACATCGGGATGCGGGTGCTAAGTTGGGTGGGCCTACAGCAGATGTTGATTATGATGGAAGATGGGGTCCGAGGGTGTGAGAACTCCTATCTGCAGTTGCACAGAGTATGGTACCCCCATAGGCAGTCTATCCATCAAGTATTCCCCCCCCCCACCACCACCTCTGCAGGACTTACATGTGTGATGGCTGGGTTTGTAAAGAAGACTTGCATCCACACACTCTGGACCAGAGTGTGGAGATCCCTATTCCCTAAAGCCTGGAGTCTGCAGGTTTTGGGGGCAACATTTTAATTAGGGACTAATTTGCACTCAGCTTACAGCAAATGGGGGCTTTGGTCGAACAATTAGCACGGAATTAAAGGCTGTGCAGCCGGAGGTATGAGATCGGCCTGGGTCTGTTCTGGCTCTTCTTCACACTGCTAGCATCCCCGACAGTCTGCCGGGAGGTTGCAAGCATGTGCCAGGCAGAGGAGGGAAGCGTGTAGGAATTAACGAGTCACGTCGAGCGATTAGAGAGAGAGACGGGAGCTGAGACTTCATGGCATAGAAGAATGAGGCAGAGGAAGGGAGAGAGAGAGAGAGAGAGAAAGAGAGAGAGAGTTCAGCTGGAATCTCAATAACCCCATCACTGCCAATAAGAGGAAGCGACCAGCTTTGTGGGTGTCATCAATCAGGCAAGCAGTTCATCACCCAGGGGCATCGCTAGAGATTTTGGGCCCCATGAAAGCACATCATACTGGGCTCCCAACCCAGATCAGTCATATTATGATCCAAATTTTTTGAACTCTATTGCTCAGGGGCCCTTGGTATCATCCCAACTGTCCAACCGTGCCCCTGTCATCACCCTGTCAGTTACTGCACAAAACTCCCCGACACCTCAACATGTTTTAGAACAAAAGGAATCGCTGTAGCGTGAAAGGGCAGGTCATGTGACACGTATACATTCAGCTGTGGAGGGACTTGCCGTCTCAATGGGCAGAGTGTACATTATGCTCCTGAATAAAATGCCCTCTCCCTGCACAAATTAAGGATTTATTGGTATTTTTGGTGTTACTGCTTGGGATAGAACTATTTTTATAACTATTCTATTTGCAACTTCTAATGGCAGTAGTGAGACTGCTGTTTCATGCCAGAGAAGTAGATGGAAATCAACAGTGAGACTTAAGTAAAGCTGGGAGAGTGCGTGAGTGAGTGCGTGAGTGAGTGAGTGCGTGAGTGAGTGAGTGAGTGAGTGAGTGAAGGGGTTAGACAGAAGCAGTATTAACTTGAGCTGATTGGCAGAACAGGGCAGGTGATTGGGGTGGGTTAACAGTAGGTTGATGGGCATGGCCAGTTCTGTTCAGTTGAACTTGGCTGCACCAAGAGCAGTGGAATTTGGTTTATGGGAAGCATTTGCCACTTTTGGCTGCAGTGTCTCACTCTCACCACCAGGGGATGCCCCCAGGATCCATCTGCAGGCATCTGACAGACCCTATACATGGTGACTCGAAAATTATGTCTTCCTCAAAGCTGGGGATCAGTTAAAAAATATTAATTCTAAAATAAAAGCCTTATGGGATGTTATATACCCAGGGGATTAGCAAAATCTAATTTTAAGGGTTAGATCTGTTAAACACAGGGTCCCATCTGAACCAGGCAGGACTGCACTCCTACCAGCATGCATCTCTGCCAAGACGAAGAGCGGCAGGGCAGCACGCAGCTAGCGGAAGCCGGGCAGACATCCTCCTGACCTCGTTAACACCCATAACAAGACTGTAGACGCTGAGCGGTGGCATCGTAATATCGGGGCCATTTAACACTCTACCTGTCTAGACAGGGGACGCTGTTTTGGCGGCTTGACCCAGCAGAGACGCTCAGAACGCTGACAGCTGAGGGATCTCTTTCTCTTGACCCTGATTGGTGGTTTGTGGTGGGACAGAGACTTGTGGGATGCGTATGGGAATCACGCAGATTCTCCCAGACCCTGGCTGAGGGACTCGCTCAGCTAGAAACTCGGGGCCATTTCACTGATGGTTTCTTTTGGGTGACGTGGTTGATAATTAGAGAGTCTTGCAGCTCGAAACATTCAGGATTTGGGATTCAAATGAGTGTGCAGTTTCTCCATTAGTTTGTATGGGATTCCTCCCACACTCTAGAAGGTTGCTGTTTAGCTGAGTTACTATCTCTAAACTGCCAGTATTGTGTGTCTGTGTATGTGCCCTGCGATGGACTGGCATCCTGTCCACACTGTCCCCTGCCTTGGTCCCTCTGCTTCCTTGGGGAGGTCATATGATGGAAGGTAATGCCCCCCAGGTCTCGGGACACTCACTCAGTAAACTCTGCTACCTTTTTTTGGGTTCGGGATGACCGCAGTATCTGTAGAACAGGGCAGCATTGTCCAGGGATGAGAACAGAATGTTCCAGTAACCGATAACGTTCTCTGCAATCGCGTGGTAATTTACTCCGTTAGGTCTGCCCTGTAGCCTGGCATTGGTGACTTGTGTGTCATGCCTGTCGGAGACCATCAGGCAGTGTTTTTACCACAAGTACACGTGCTCTCTCTCTCTCTCTCTCTCTCTGTCATGCATATGTTTCTGTCTCCTTCTCCCTGTCTCTCACACACCCTGCAAACATAAACACCCGCTCCTGTGCCACATGTACCTCTCCCTCTCTCACATTCGCAAACTCTCTCTCACTCTTCTTCTATCCCACACAGTTCTCTCTCTTTCCCTCCCTCTCGCTTTCCCTCCCTCTCTCTCCCTCTTTCTCTCCCTGTCTTCTTCCCCCTTCTCTCTTCGTCTCTCCGTATCTCTCCCAGTTTCTCCTTCTCTCTTCCTTCCCTTCTCTCTCTTCTTTCTCCCCCTCTCATTCTCTCTTCCTTCCTTTCTCTCTCTCTCCTCCTCCCCCTCTCTCTCTCCCCCCCCATCTGTCCAGGCTCTGGGGGGTGCCCTCATCTGCAGTACTGTTGCATGGTTTAGCCCCAGTGGAATGTCTCCACGCTCCCCTGCTTTTTCCTTTCCTCTTGTCCTATTTGTGTAGGGATAGTGCAGTCTTTTTTAAATAAATTCAGCAGGAGGGGGCAGTCGGTATCCCCTCACCCCCGTGTGGCAGTGACAGATAGACATTTCTGCGTTTTCCCCTATGCTCAGTGACTTGGAGTGCTTTGACACAGTGACCGGGTCCACGCTGAGGGCCGGAAGGTGGAGAGACATACGTAACACTACAGCTTCTGCACGTTGCGATGGGATGGACGTTATGAGTGTGGCGACCTTTGACCTGAGGGCAGGATGGGCAGCCGTGCTGAGGATGCGTGTCCCTTATTACCACCACAGGGGGCATTTAATCATCAGTGTGTCTGCGTTTATATGCCCGTAGCCAGCAGTAATTATTGCTATCGCTTAATTCTCTCTTCATGTGGAGCAGATGGTATGGAGACGGGGTGGAGTTTGTGTGGAACAGTGGGGAGGGGGGGGGGGGCGGGTTTTGTTGACAAATCGAACAGAAGGGTGGGGAGGGGGGTGGGGGGGGATTTTGGTTTTTAAGGTGGGGGGATT
>JAODJX010000065.1:25194588-25205938 GCA_026776945.1 Isichthys henryi
CACCCACCCACCCACCTTTAAAGCACTTCCTTGGGTTGTGGTTGCAGCGTGCATACTGGCTAGACCCCTTTTTCCAAGGTCACTGACCTGGGAGGATCTCCAGGCATTCCCAAGCCACCTGGGAGGTCCGATCCTTCCAACGCATCCTGGGTCAGCCAGAGGACTTTGCCCAGTAGGACACGCCTGGAAAAACTCGTCCGCTGGCTCCCCCTCCACCCCCCTGCCTGATGTTGTATAGTTGCTGGAGTTTCACGAAGGTCATGGAGCTGAGAAGATGACGTGAAGTATGTAGACAGGGGCTGCGGGCACCTTTCTTAAGGGGGAAAAAGGGATTAATCGTCAAACGAGCAACTCGGGTGAAGAAAGGATCTTCTGCACCTGGTTTGGTTGAGAAACAGATGAGCGAAGATGCTGTTATCTGTTTGTCTGCCCTGGAAAGGGATGTTTATTGCAGGATAATTGCTTGTGAGCATATGAGGAGATGTGAAGCCTGACGCACAGAAGGTGCCAGAACAATATCTTTAAGTGTGTATGTGTTAGGATCTGACATTTTACTTTATATAAGGATATTGCTAAACACAGCTTATGCTACTGTAATTTGTCTAGGGACTGTGTGTGTGTGTGCGTGTGTGTGTGTGTGTGTGTGTGTGTGTGTGTGTGTGTGCGCGCGCGCGGCTCTTGGGAGTTACGAGGGCAGAATGAAAAGTGATTACTTCAGAGCAAATAACGGAGGCGGGACCAAGACTTTTGATTGGTTGGTGTCATTTCCTGTATTTGCTTGGGCCCACCACTTCTACAATCTGATTGGCTATCTTTCTGAACCAGTCATTTTTCATTCTGCCCTCAGAACAAGTAAAATTCCCATGAGTGTGTCTGTGTGTGTGGACACTGGATTCACGTGTTTTTTTTTCATTACAGACTATATGGTGCCACATTGCCAGTTTGAACTATGACAACTTTAGGGTTTTCCTGTTTGAATGACTTTGTAAATGAAATCCAATTTACATTTACGCATTTAGCAGATGCGGTTTTCCGAAAGCGACGTACAATTGGAGCACATTTCAAACATACGTGCTACTGAGGAGCTAACTATGCATACTGTAAGTGCAGCTAGGCTGTGCTTACAATGAATTCCCAGGTATAGGATTAAGCAATTACAGGGCAGGAGCTACACAGATTCTAACAAATCAATGCAAACAATTGGTTCAATGCCAGTTTTGTCTCATTTCTATATCCCTGCCATAACTGTAGTGTTTCGATCCCATTTATAACAAGTTCTCTGCATGATCCATCATCTCGCTACATTTTGCTCATTTATCTGACACTGTTTTTCAAAGTAACTCACAGGGCAGGGATGGGTTATAATTTGTTTGTGCTCATTGGGATTTGAACACACAACCTTTGTATTGATGACACAATGGTCTACTGCCTGAGCTACAAGAGTAGCTCTTCTCTTTCCTGTAAGTGTGATATTATGTGAGAGAAGGGTGCACGGTAGTTAGTGTCACACAGTCGACGCACCGAACAGAACATGCTGGAAACACAGAGGCCCCCTGTGAATTGAGGGTTTTTTTTTTTTTTTTTTTTTTTGTTCATTTAGTCTTTGAGGGTGAATTTGCATCTGAAAGCACTTCTACACCCCTCTTCCAGGTCATCACCGGAGCTGGCACCTTGCCAGTCAAGCGGGATAAATAACGTGACTGACAGCTAACTGGAGTGAGATGTAACGATGCGGCCACCCATTTGTGATTATTTGGTGATGGCCGCCTGCTGTTTATTTATTATTATAATTTTTTTTTTTACTGTTTTGAGTTCTCCACACCCAGTCATTTCATGTACGTGTGCTGTAATCAGGTAGCACAGTTGACAGTCGCGTCAAATTATCAGTTTTGCTCTTCGCTTGATTCGCCATCCTGTACATACCAGTCACCTGCTGTGATGTCCAAATCAAACAGAGCTGCAGACTGGCTGCATGGTGCAGCCTGCAAACACAGACCCCCATGTCCTACTCTCCAGTATTGCCAGTCGGTAGTTTAGACACCAACATTCTACCTGTACATCTCTGTAATTATAGAAACAGCTATGGAGTATGTTGGCCTTAGCCTTCTGTTTTTACTTGCGAATTTTGTCACCCGTGCCCTCACTCTGGGAGCAGAGGGAATCTTTATTAAGTGTCTGTCTACGCCTCGCCGACTCTTGGTACGCAGCCTGGCCTTCTGTGGGACGTGCCATTGGCTCTCCGACCCTGATGTCATCATATTTGCACGTTATTTTCTCTAGGTAACACCTGCCTGCTCTCTGCGTGATATTTGATTGGGTGACCATATTTTGGCACAGCAGGGGGTAATAGGTATGCATTTACTGCGACATGAAAGGATGTGTGTCCGCATGTTTATGCGCGATTGCTGGGGCATTGTCAGGTGGCCACGTTTTGCACACCCTGCGCTTGTGGCTATTAAATTGAAGCTTAGAAGCAGATGGAGTCCACTTTCTTATCGAGTGGGCTGTGTTTGTAACGAGACCCCCCCGCCGGCCACGTCTGCTTTATCCCAGGACCCCCCCATGGACTCGAGGCTGACTGTGTGCCTGTGAGGCCGCAACCCGTTCATAGACTCGCCTGAAACAGCCGCCCCTGCTTTCACACTGGGAGGAAGTTCAAGTGTCCCCCCTCCCCCATTCTATTGAGCTTTTGAATGTATATTATTGTAATCTAGTGGGGGGGGGTGGTGGCTGATTTTTCTTTGAATTTGAACCAAGGTCACAGAACCTATGCCAGATAAACCCTCCCGGGTTTGTACGTATCTGTGCATGTGTGCTTAGGGCTGCATGACATCACATCGCAACATGTGAAATTTCCGCAAGAAAAAAATTTGGAAAACAAAAAAAAACTGGATTAAATTACCCAAAATAAACAATGGCCAAGTAGAACTTATCATCTTGCAATAGAATTGGTGCCAAAATATGGTTACCCAATAAAATAGTTTTACTACGAGTAAGCAGTGACGACAAATGTGATGTGATTATTACGCATGTGTGCGTCGCGATGACGATGCTGAAATGATATATTTGCAGCCCTGGTGTGTGTTTGTGTCTATGTGCATGTGTGAGTGTGTGTACAGTATCTGTTCACACAGATGTCACAGTTCCCCGCACTCGGAGGAAGCCTGCCTCTCGGGGATACTGCACATAGTGTTTAAACTCGCTCCGGGCGCCATCTGACCAGAACATCAACAGGCTGCCTACAGGCGGCGTTGCTGATGCTGTGTAGCATATCGGCTCTTTGCTGCCACCCCTGTGTCCCCCACTCACTGTGGATCTGTGGTTTGGGCAAATGCCGTGGGGGCTGTGAGGATTTTGGAGGCCCCTGTTACGGGACTCTGCCTTTACTGCTTCCAGCATAGTCCTTTCATTGGTTTGTTTCTTGGTATCTTGTGTGGGAGCTGCCCCTTCTTCCTCTGTAGGGACTCGGCTTACAGACCGGGGCTCGTGCCGCGAGCTTCCACTAGGTCTTCAACAGCAATTCAGCATGGACATCTTCTGTAGACCCTCCCCCCCCCCAACGGTGGTATTGTTATGCAGGCGGTGTCAAGCTCCCTGTGGTGTACATCTGATGGCTTGGTTTCCACTGCGATCAGCAAGCGTAGGCCACATGGGTGGGAGAACGGAAGGGGGGCAGCTCCTCCATGTAATCTTGCCCGTGTGTGTGATGGGCCAGGATGTTGCTGCAGAGAGCAGATCCAGCTGTTTACCGAGATCAGCAGAATATGGAGCCGGGTCACCTCCGGAAAAATGTGGTGATTCTTCCTGCGAGGATAGGAAGGGGCTGGAATCTGTGTTCGAGGTGGAGATGCTGTCCTGAATGCAGTTTTCCCTCTTTATCTGATAAGGAAAATAGCAAACAGCTGTCTGACTGTCTTTGAATTTGTGACATGCACACTTCACATATTCATCTTTAAGGGGACTCTCCATTCATTTCTCTAGGTATAACCTTAATCCCAACGATGACAACCCCTACCCAGCCCTAACCTTAACCATAAGTAACAAAAAAAATACAAGTCTTTTGGCATTTTTAGTTTTTTTTTTTATTGAATTCACAGATGTGTATAAATTTGCACTTGGTATCCTTGTGGGGACCGGAAATCTAGTCCCCACAATGTAATAATTACAAACAAACACACGGACAGACAGTGGTGAGGTCTCACTGTAACAGCACGTCTGTAGATTATAACAGCTACCGGGCTGTAGTGACGACATGTGGGGGGGCTGGATGAGTAGGGTTGTTACACACGACCGGCTGCTGGATTATATTTAATGTTTGGTAGCATCACCTCCCTGCACAGGAGGGCAGATGCTGCTCAACCCAGCTGCTTCACATCTTCTTTCGGCATGTTAGTGGGGAATTCCTGTGCAGAGGGTGCGAGGATCGTTGCTTGTAGGAAAAACAACACGAAATGCACCTATCTCCAGTACCCCATGAGGACTGTCGGTCCTGTGTTCGAATCGAGGAGATCTGAGCACTGATAGCTATCTAATGCCTGGTGTTTTGTTACCCTGAAAGTGTCGTGGAGCCTTGGATTGAGTGCATATTTTGGTGACACACTTTCTACTGGCTTAAAAGCCAGCTCCAATGTTCCTTCTGTGTCCCCCCCCCTCCTTGTGCGATATCTAAATTTGGAGAGTGGTGCCTGGGGTGTTGGGGGGGATAATTTCCATCATTAACCCTGCACTCACGAGCTTAGATTCTCCATCATTCTCAGTTAAGACACCGCGATTCACCCCTCCTTAACTGTGAGTTTCGCTGAGTTGCATCAGTCCTGATGCTCTTGGGACGAATCGGCCGCTGTCTCCCCAATGATGTGCAGCCCTTTAAGGATCCAAGCGCTGCTTCGGTTAAACGGCAGCAGCACCGGCATGTGCTGTGCTCTAATCCCCACCAACTGGCACGAAATAACCAACAACTGAGGTGTTCCCCATCTCCCGCCTGAAGGATCTCCAGTATGGCAGATGTATCTATCGCTCTCTCTTTCTCTCTCTCTCTCTCACACACACAAAAGGAAGGTTTCGCCCAGAATACGATCGGCCAGCAGCAGCAGATGTGAGCGAGCAAACAGCTGGCGCTGCTCTGTGTGAGGTTGTTGGGGGAATCGCTCCTGGCTCCTCCCGCTTGGCGATGCTTCTCTATCCCCTGGGCCCCTGGTGACTCCGGCTGTGCCTCTGTGTTTCCATTTGCTGTACCTTCGCGATCCGCTGTTTTCTTTAGCAAGTTGCGTTGTGTTCAGGGCCCGCCCTGTGGTCTGTCGTAGGTCTCAGTTGGATCTGTAGGATGGCTCCTGTGTGCAGGTGTATGTGTGTGCATGTAGAGCCACGCTCTGTGACCCCTTTTCTGTCCGTTACTCGTATACCCATGCACTTCTGGGGTCACAACCTGGTCAGCCTTAATGTCACGTGATTCGGCCATTGCCAAGGGGGCGTACACCCCCTCAAGGGGTCACCTTGTGCTCCTACTCCATGCTGGTGGCAGTCCCCTGGGTGCAAAACTGACCCCTCCCTTCTATGGATGCTAGGCGATGCATTTGTGATTTGGAGTAATCCTTTCCAGCCCTAGGAGCTCCGTCATTTTTTCGGAATGCATTTTTTCCCCACATAGGCGTGTTGTCTCATTGGTTTTTCTGACTTCATCGGCAACACACTTGCAGACATGCCAGCGACGTCTCTGCGCGATGATTTCACACGACGCCGGGACATTGGACCGCGTGCCGGTCGCAGTGCCCAAAGCCACCAAAAGGGGGAGCTCCAGGACCTCGGGAGCCTGGCCGTCCAATCAGATGCAGGCTATCGCAGCGCTAGGTCCCCCTAGGCAGAGCGCTTCTTCCTCTGTTGCCTCCCCGACACTCGCCGTCTCTCCTTCTCTTTACCCCCCCCCCGTCTCTCTCGTCTCCGCCGCGTACCCGATTAACCGCGCAGGGCAGGCTGTCCTCCTCGTCTGGGAGACAAACTCGTGGACAGGAATAGGCGCCGGGTGGTGAACGCGGGGCCCCTTCCCTTTCCCACCCCAAGGGGAGTTACCCACGGAACGATTTAAGAGGCTCTTCCCGGAGATTTACCTGAGAAGAACGGCGGCCGCGGGCCGGCGGCCGGGAACATCTGTAGCAGCTGGAGAGGAGCTCCGTCAGCTGCATTTGTAAGAGTGCTTTTTAATCTTTATCGTGCATGTGTGTGTGGGTGACAGCGAGCAGCTCCTGGCTTCATTGCAGCGTCTTTTCCTGTCTTTTAATTGATCCCCTGAAAAGCGGCAGACTGTTGATGTAATGATGCGCGCGCTTGGCTCGCGGGATGCGCGCGCGGCTCCCAGGCTACCCTTTGCAGCGCGGCACTATGTATTTATTCTGCCACATGCCTGATTAACATCAGTTGAGTGCTGTGTGTTTCTGTGGGTCTTTGCCACTGGATGATACGTTTTTAGAGCATGCCTCTTCAACTTGCTCTCTGGAACACTTGCCAAAGATTTTATTATTGCTCTGTGTCCAAAAAGGAAAAAAATAGCCCCGTGAAGCTTTAAAGCTTGCCACTTTGCGTCGTCAAGCTGACGCGACGGGTCTTTTGAAGTATAAAATCCGGACGTCGTTGCTGGTGGCTGGAGATTTGTCCCGCGATCTGAATCGATCGCCAGGTACGGTTTCAAACGAATGTCCTTAGTTAGAAGACGGCGGTTGGCAGCTCCGTGTTTATCGCGTCCGTGTTTCTCCGCATGCCGGATGGCAGTTGCAGTGTTTTATAATTTAAACCCGAAAGGCTGAGCGATTATTCTGCTTTGCTTCAGCACATCTGGGGGTTGGAGCGGGCTCACACGTCTTATAACTGCCTTTCATCTAACAGGAAAATACATGCCTATTCTATCATGCCCCCCCATAGATATATGCCCTCGTCACACCTCTTCCGTTGAAGTAGTGTACTGAGATGTCTCCGGTCTGTAGCATATATTTTCATCACTGGAGTGTAATGGGGAGGTGTAGTGGGAGGGGCTGGGGAGCAGAGTCCCCCCCCATCCCATCTCAGGGATTGGGTGTGTGTTACCCAAGCACGTCCTTAGTAAACACGCTCCTAGCTTGCTGAGTCCATAGATGTATCCGCTCACCAGGTGGAGGGTATATTATGGCCCTTACCCTCCTCGACAAGCAGCTTTTCTGGATTACAGGATAGGAGAGTGGTGGGCCATTTCCTGAGCCGGTTCTACACCACAAATGTGTTTGTTCTGTCGCCGGTCCTGGGTCTGACAGTTGTCAAGGTGCTGAAGGAGTGGGGAAAGTAAACAGCAATTAGTGAAGCCTGGGTGTACCCCACTGAGGCTATCTCGTTATCTGTCTCTGCAGGAGGCATCGTTGACAAAGACCTCCGGCGCTACCTCAACCTCCGGTTCCAGAAGGGCTCCGTGGACCACGAGCTCCAACAGACCATCCGGGACAACCTCTACCTCCGGACTGTGCCCTGTGAGTGTTCCTCACGTCTCTGATGCGATCTGCTAGGGTTGGTGAATTGGTGAACTGACATGGGAGAGGTTGTTTTCCCAGCTGCCTGAAAATTTTATTTGCTGTGGTAACATACTCAATGGATAATTGAAGCCTTCCCTGGGCTATGAAGGATTATTATTTGCTGCTGGTATATGAATGTGGCGTCCATGTTTCCTTCCTCCATATTGCCTGGACAGAAATGACAGCTCTATAATGATGGTCTGTTTTGGTGTAGAGACTCTTTCTACAGTATGTGGCTTTAAGGTCTTTTTGTGCTGTATTTGTGCTGTAACATAGACTCCGCATGGCATCCACCACAAGGTCGCAGAACAACAGGCTTGGGCATAGCTTGTATCGAGAGCAAACATGAATCAGCTGTCCTTAAGATGAATGCCAGAATTCCCATGTTAGGGTGCATGAGTGTTTGTCCAACATCCTTGGTCAGCCAAGCGAAAAGTTGCCCCTTGAGAAACAAACGACAAACACATTTTTGGACAGTCTGTTCACCTACTGTTAGGTATTGTTGGTGAAGAATGACATCATTGGTTGACCTTTTCTTGTGCTTCTGCCACTCTGGGTGCTTTCTGGGACATATTGAATGCTTTTTTGTGCTGAGTGTCATTTTAGGCTGCTGGTACTGGGAAACATGAAAGCACAGAATGAATGTTTATAGTTTGCGACCACTGTGCGGGGGGGAACCTGCGTGTAACAGGGGCAGATATGTCTGAATGTCCCAACAGGCTTAAAAGAGGCTGTGTCCGAGTGGTATTACCAACCAGGTAAAGTCTCTTGCCACCCAGGCCTCTCTGCATTCACCTGGGATGTGGGGGGGCTGCTGTGAGATTGCTTTCATGTGTTGCTGGTAACACTGGCAGTGTGACTATGAACGGCTTGTACTGTGATGATTTATGACCCAGTTTGGCTTTTAAGGTTAGAATGCCGTCATTGGCTGCTATGGATCATACTTTAATATTGCACAACACAATGGCTGTATACCAAGCACGATGAAGGGTATGTTTGTCCTGCTCCGGTACCTGTTGACTTTGGTGTTGACCTTCATGTAATCTTTTTTTTTTTAAAGAACAAAAAGCAAGCGGAAAGGGTGATGGTCAAAGAGTTAGAAAGTGTCATAATATTTAAGGACAGTAACAGTGAACGAGGCATGATAGTAAAGGACAGTATCAGGTGGTTTGAAAATGTCATGATATTAAAGGACAGTAACAGGTGGTCTACTTCTCTCAGCAAGTGGCATGTGGAATATGGAATCTATTATTCCATTATGTGTCTTTTAAGGATAATGCTTTCTTAAGAAAAAATAATAATAAGATATAATCATTTATAAGATAGAAACTAATACTTTTAATGGCACTTATTATCTTTTTTTAACCTTCATGAAAGGAAGATAGTTTAATGAACGTTTCACTAGGGCCTTATGTACATTACTGAAGTATATCCTTAACGGTGTGTCCTTCAAAACTCTCTCCTGTACTGTGGATGCAGTGGATAAAAGGTGTAAATAAAGCCCTTTTGGAGTGGAACTTCAAGTAGCCGTTTGAAGTGTCTGTACAGAGAAGGAATATCTTAACTAGAGGGTTTAATGATCCCTTTATAATCGCCCCTCAGGTTCCACCTAAGCGTGAAGTGTGGCTGTACACGCCTGTAATTTACTGGGTGTGACAGTGGGTTAAAAGATGCTGAATGTGGGCAGGACATATGGGCCAAGGAATGTTGGGCTGATCCTTGGTTGTGGGGCTGGCATGTTTGGCTTTTGGGGGCTTCAGTAAGTGAAAGTGAGAGCATTGAGTGTCTTAAGTCAGGAGAGCCTTTTATGTCAACTTAGGGCAGTGGTTCTCAGAGTGGTTCCTTCTTAGATTGCTTGTTTTCCAGCAATCCCTGCCTTACACACTGCTGATTACCTGGATCAGGTGTGTTCAGTCAATCAGAAGCTGAAAGACAACTGGAACTTGTGTGTGGGGCAGGGATAGCTGGAAAACAAGCAGGGCAGTGGGGCCTGAGGACAGAGTTTGACAACCACTGACTTAGGGAGTGTGAAGTCAGGGAGTCTTCCTCTAGTGAGGAAAGCAGGGTTACACTGAAACGGCCCAAACGGAATCTTCACCTTAACCTGGCACCTGACTTCCACAGTACCTCTGACCATCTTGGTGAAGGAGAAATATCAGTTACAGGCCTAGGGAGGTACTTCGATAGGTGTTTCCTGGGGTTTAGTCTATGTAGAAGGGCCAATTGGGTCAAGTGTCACTTGAGTAGTAGAGTGCAGAAGCTCTTGGTTTAGAAGGATACAGTGATCATTTGCCAAGTAAAATAAATTTAAGCATGAAGCATTGCAAGGGGAACAATAACTGTGGTGCCTAATTCAGCCTTAATGGTGTTTTTGATGGAACCATCTAGCTCTTGCCTGATCGTTTGCCTTGGGAATTTGCCAACACCAGGCCATGTGCGGTGTTGTGTCCAGGTCTTGTGGTGGAACATGGTTCTTTAAATCCAGTGGGTTGTGAGTGACTGCTGGCTTGTCCTGCTCTACAGCACATGTTAAATTCTGCACTTTGGTGAGTTCTGTGTTCGCTCATGTCCCTCGAATTCTCATGGAGTGACAAGTGGCCAATAGCAGAGTTTGGCATGGAGAGTGAGACCTGCACTCCAGGTCCTGGGTGAAATTGGCTAATCTTGGGTTGTCATGGCTCTTTGCGGCAGCACTGGTGAATGCCTGACATCACATAAATAGATCAGCATTTACACCCCCCCCACCACCACAGCACCACAAGTGGGCAGCCATACTAAGGCTTCAAGTTCTCCCTTGAAAAGGTATAGGTCACACGCTTGGTCAGAACCAATGACAGCATATGCACAGGAGCGTGGAAACCCTCAGTTGTGATGACACACTGTCGATGACCAATCCTGGGCATGTGAGACCTTACTTGGCCGTACCGCTTTCACGCCTTGTTCACTGTCCTGCTTTGCTCACCCAGGCTGGGAGGGAAGGTGGGGGCACATTTTTCCCATTTCCTGGCAAAGCCTATGGAGTACGGAATCCCGCCCCGGTTGCCCTCTCCCTTTCAGTGTAAATGTAGCCTCACTGTGGTGACTTTACGTATACCGACTCTGTAGGAAGGCCAGCATCGTGGAAGGTGGGAGGAGAGGCGACGGAGATTTAGCAAGGTGTGTTTTTAGTGGAGAGTGTGACATGATCTACGAGAAGGGAAGGTGGCAGGGGCACACTAATGGGGAGCTTGACTGCACTCTCTCGCTGAGTGGTGCTGACGGAGATTTCACTCCCAAGCTGAGATCAGGTTTCCCGCGCTGCCAGTGTTTATCCCCTTTGCGTGGGCATCAGTCTCATCCTGCCTCCCAGAAGGATCTCATTCCCTCTCCCTGTTTATGGGTGTCAGATTGATTGATGACATTGATGATGATGATAATCGTCCTCACCCAATTTCTAAATTATTCATGGCAGCTGTATTGGATCAGGGCCACCCAGTGTTATGAAGATAGCCCCGCAGCCTCCCGGGCCATGCCTGCAGGAAAGACCTTTATTCAATTTGAATTTAAGGGAAGCAACGCCAAGCTCGTGGCCTCCTTGTTTCCTTCTGTTGTGCCCATCCTCATCTTTCTCGTCATCTTGTGGGGATATCCAATAGCCAGCAGCCACACATTCCTATCAACTCCATCCAAAATCCAGGCTCCCACCCCAACCATCCAGCCCCCTCTCACTCTTCTGATAGCCTGAGGACAGCGCCCACCAGTTCGTTCCCTCACGTCGCTCCAAGTCTTGCTCAGGGTTGCCATGGAAACCACTGTCCCTACTCCCCCCCCCTGCATACGTC
>JAODJX010000065.1:25205975-25259215 GCA_026776945.1 Isichthys henryi
CCCAACACACTTCTCGGCTGTTCCTGCTGTAGATGTGAAAGACACAACACATGGATCACAGTGCACTGGAGGCCTCCTGCTGCTTCTTGTGAAGTACAGTGACCGTTATTGGTTATTTTTATCACCCCATGAAATTTTCTGGAACGTTCTTTGAGGTCGGCGATGTCCAAGGGGAAGCTCTCTGCTACGATTTGCCGGGGGAACGCAGATGTGGTAAACATGTCGAAAGAGTCCGGGTGCGACCAGGCCTCCCAGCGGAAGTGCACCTGGAGCGGCAGGCTAACCAAGATAGGATACTGAGGCTAACTGAGATAATATCCCACTAATATCTCAGGTTCCTGTGTTGGGCCAGTGCGGGACATATGAGGGTCGTGGAATATCTGGATCAGATGGCTTTTACCTATAGGAGATATAGTCTCTCCCACTATCACTGTGTAGCAGATTAGCATTCAGGAACTGCCATGTTTGCCAGAACTTGTTTGCTGTCAGGACCAGATGGCAAGGTGAGGTCACACGGATGCAGAACTGAATAGGTTGCTGAACTAAGTGATCAGTTGCCCAAAATGGTGCTGCAGCATTGCCCCTGGTGTCTGAATCAGGTTAGGGTTTTCGTGTGTCGCTCCTGCTCTCCTAATATCACTTGCCTTGTTCTTAATTTTTTTCATGATACTGCTTTGGTGGTATTGCGTAACAAGTCCTGCCATGCCCCATTTCTCTGAGAGATCCAACCTACCGGAAAAGGGTCTCAATTAAATGCTAATCTCAGAGAATTAAAACCCACTTGCGGTTCCTGTGGTCATTCTCAGCATGGAGCAGAGCTCCCCTGTTCCTCCCATCTAGCTCAGTTTAGACAGTTTTACAGCTTTCAGAAGGTTTCATAGTGCTGATATTGTGTTGTCCAGGTGTATAAAATGTCTTACCTTATAAATACTATGTTTTCAGCCTTTGTGTATGGCCTTTCTGAAGTGGAAAAGTTTTTTTTTTTTGAGTGGGAAAAGAGGGACAGGTGGGCTGCCTGTTTGTTCTGTAGCGGAACAGCGACGGTGTAACTGTAGGCTGAGATGATGCCGCATCATATTGGCACGATTTTGTTCACCACTTGATTGCTGTGTAGGTGATGCTCGGCCCACGAACCCAGCCCTTGCGGTTCTGGGAGTGAAACCGGACCCCAGGGGTGTACAGTGGCAGGCTGTTTCCTGGATCAGCCTTCTCAATGGGGCCTTATTCCCACCCAGCACTGGGGGGGGACAGCTGGGGTCCGGAGGAGAGGGGTTGAATAAGCCTTTGAGACCGCCCCCTGGCTCGGCCCCGGGGCCCCAAGTCGCATGCGGAAAAGGAAGGACGCTGCCGGGCAAGAGAGATGAGATTGTTCCCGCCGCCCATCAATATTCATGTGCTGGGCTGTGAGACGGGCGAGGCTGCGGGGCCACAGGGCTGTGGGTGGAGAAGCGGAGCAGAGAAACGCAGGAGAAAGAGGAGCAGAGGGGAGAGGAAAGGAGTGGGGGGGGGCTTAGTGCCAACGCTGCCCCGCGGAGATGCAGTGGAGCCGCTCATTCGGAAGCAAACGCTTGGGACATCTGTTATTCACCTTGGTTGGACCTGCTCTCACACACACCCGAATACCATGTTTGTCTTCCTGTCAATGCGTAAACACACCATAGCACGCTCCATTCTCAAACAAACATCACCCACACCTCAAAGGGTCTTGCTTGATCTTATTTCGTTGCTTTGCATGGTCTCTGATCTCTCGTGTGGTGGTTATGGTTAACCCTACTCCTATAAGCCCTTGTGGCTGAGGAAGGTGCTGGCTTTTGGTTGCTCTCGGTCACCTACCAGTTACACATCAACATTGGATCCCAGTCACTATGCGATGCCTATTAGCTTGGTTCGCATTTTTTAGCCCATGCTGTTAGAAGGTGTATCCATCCAAGCCTCATGATGGGGAAATTCTTGGGGCAACTGAAGTCTTGCTTTCACAATGTTTTTTACTACGGTGTTGTCATTATCTTCCACCAGGGGGTATCGTCCACATTGGCCTTACCATCTGTCTGTGAACCTTCTGTGTCTGTGAACCTAGACAGTTATCTAAGTGGGACTGTAGAAATATCTCTATTTTGACCATGGACATTCCCAGTCAGACTTCCCTGAATCCCATAATGCAGATCTTCCTTCTCTAATATTGATTGAAAATAAGAATAACAAACAAACCAACCTCATAGGAGGGTTGTTCTTCATCTTATCATGATTTGATAACCTTCCCTGTGGCTCCTTCCTTGCAGATAGAAATATCAGAGCAGGGCACTGAGTTGTGCCGATATCAGCTTCAGTCTATTTCATACCTGAGTCTTGTGATAATTCAGCAAACTACTACATTTAGGCGGAATTGTGGCTTCACTTGTTACAGACGTAAGTGGTACTGACTGAGCTCGGTGACACTTTCCTGAATAAAAAAGGAATGATTCGGGTTAAAGTGTGACCTGGCATGTGGTCTTCTTCTTCTGTGGTTCTTGGGGTGGTATGTACGGTCTCTCAGGATTTCGTCGTGCCTGTCATTTCCGATATCGCTTCTGTGTGGGTCCCTGTTATCGCTCAACGAAATCGAGCCTTCTGGCTCTGACCATTTCTGCCAGTGTGCATAATTGTGCCCCCACCTCCCTGCCACTTCTACCCCCCCCACTCCTTCATCTCTGTGGGAGGACAGTTGCACTCTTGAAGCTTCTCATTGTATCGCTACGTATTAATATAAAGATCAGTGGGAGCCCGGGTCTCATCAGTGGAGCTCAGAGGGATGCCTGTTGTACCCATTTGCGTTTTTTTTTAGTGAGTAGCGCTGTTGGAAGTTGAATCCCACCCCTGCTCATTGTGTATGGAGAGGTATTCCTCTATCCAAAGAGTTGCCAGTAGAGTGTTTTTATGTGTGCATGTGCCCTATGATGGATTGGCATCTTATGCCCTGCCTTGTGCCCTGTGCTTCCTGGCACAGGCTGCAGACGCCCTGTGGTCCTGTACTGAATAACCAGTTGGAAGATGGATGGATGGATGTTGGGAGGTCATTTTCTTAAGCTCTTTCTTTTTGCGCAGTTTTAAAGAATACTTGCAAGCGTGTATTTCAGGACATCTGATCTTTGGCTCCTTGGTGCAGCTATATTGGGAAAATAAATTGAATTGAATTGAACCGAATTCATTGAGTCGTTGCCTCACAGGACCTGTCGCTTAGATTTGTCTTCTGCAAGAAGAGAACTTAATTTGTTGAATTAAAAAAATGACATGGGATAATTTTCTTTCGCGGTTAATTACTGGAGTTTCATTATCAAATCTGCTCTAGATTCTGTAGTGAATTTTGTTTATGTGCGCGTGCATATGTATCTAGAATATTCCTCAGAATATTTCCCATCTTAGGCCGTGAAGGGACTATGACAGTTTTGGTGGGGATGCTGTCTTTGGGTGTCACACACTGTCCCACTGTCATGTCAGCTGTGGCCATGACCAATCATGTGAAAAAGCTGCCTTACCCAGAATGCACTGCTCCTTTCCCTATCACTGTGAATTTTTTTCAGTGCAAGTGGCTTTCCAACTTTTTGTCCTGGTCTTGGAATAGGGCTTCATGTCGACTGTCATGAGGTAAATATGAGTTAAGCTGGTGGCTCGCTATTTTGTGTGTGTATGTGTGCAAAACATATTTTTTTAAATCTATAATCTATAATGGAGCCTTTATACTGGTGAAGATTCCATGTGTGGCTGTGTCTCTCCTTAATGGCACACCCCCCATCTCTAAGTGTCTGCTTGTCTCTCTGTCAGTCCCTGTGGGCTGAGCCCCTGAGTGACTGACAGCTGCCAGGGCTTAGCTGCGTACCATGTAGCAGTACGCTGGTGGATTAACTGGGACAAGACAGCAGAAAGCCCAGTGTAAACAAGGCGACAGTGCGGAGAGCCACGCAGAAAAGCAAGGTCGTGTGAGCTGGGGCCAGAGCACGGTTAACTTCATGAGGAAGGGAGGAGCATGACCAGAATACAGGAGGATGACTTCAATAGCGCCTCCCACTGACTAGTCTTTTAGAAAGAGCAAAAAGATGCTGTCATGGTTTGGAGTTCCAGATGCTTCACTGCTGTTACTCCTTCAAATACTCTTCTTCCCAATAGGAAAGGAGCTTTAAATCTTCCCTTGAATACAAAAGAAATCGAATAAAGCCCAGGGTGTCTCCCTGGACAAGGGTGTGTGCCAAATAGATGTAGTGCAAAGCTGTGTGCCGTTACACACCCACCCCACCCCCCTTCTGCACTTCAAAGCCCTGGCCTGCAACGTTGCTTGAGGTGACTCACAGTGAAGTATTTACTTACACAAGTGGCTCTTATCTCATTGGCTAGCTGGAAGCAGCACGCAGACACACACTCTCCACACATACACATCGTGCAAAGGGACCTTTTTCACGAACAATTCACTGGGACCTGAGATTTCTATTGAGAGAAAGCAGGGGCCTGCCTTGCGATTCTATGATGAGGAATGCGATTTAACTTGAAGAGAGTGTCTATCCATAGGTCAGTCTGCTTATCCAGCATAGGGTTGCTGCGAGTCTGGGGCCTATCCCAGGATGCACGGGGACCGAAGCATGGGACATTCTGCATGGGATGCCAGCAGTTAGAGGGTGCATGTTTGTTCTGGATTTGGATGCCATCAAATGGTGCCAGCATGGTGCTTGGGCTTGATATTTGGTCTCGTCGGGATGGTGCTGCCAAAAGATGTGAGGAAGCCGCGGCCCATTTCCGTGAGGATCTCTCCAGGCCTATCACGGTGCATTGAGTGCCTTGAGGAGCAGATTCTGCATGGATGCTTGGGGAGCTGTCACTCTGAGAGTGGCTCACCGACATCTGTTTTGATCAATTATCCCTTGGGCTTTGTGTGATGTTCATTTTTCTGGGGTGCAGTCGCCATGCACGTTTGACAGGGGGCTCCAGAACATGAGCACGCAGTCGTCAGGGACTCCCATTAGCGTCCCGAACACGGCTTTATGGAAGGTGACCCCCACGGCTGCGGGCGCTTCCAGGAGTAACTCGGAGACATGTGTCTGTGGCCCTCAGAGCCGGCAGCACGAAGCCAGATGGGGAATCGGTTTACTGAGTAGAAGTGGGGGCTTCTGAATGCCGTCTTCGTCCTTAACGGTGGACAATGCAAAAATTTCACAGCAAACCATTTGAGCTTAACGATGGCCTCTGTCCTGTGTTGATGAAATCCAATTATATCGCAGTCAAACAAAGTAAATGGAATTGCAGATGACAAGTCTTTCTTCTGTGATACTCATGCATTTAAGTTATTTATAGAATTAAAGCACTTTTTATTTATTTCCATGTGTGAGACACCTGTGTCCTTTTGTACTGATGTCATTCTGAACCGGCTAGCAGTACAAGACTGGATAAATGGGCAAAATGCAAAGGCCAGCTAACCTTGGAAATTCCCAGAATGCACAGTTGTATAAATGGCCAAAGCGTTAAACTGTGCGAGAAAGCGATGAATAATAATAATGATGAGCGTTAGATTCATTATTAACATTTAAAAAATGTTGTCACCCCCAACCTTAATATGGACATTAATTAACTAATTAAAAAAGGATTTGCAGGGCATGGAAGCACATTCCAACAATGCCTGGTCGACTTACGGAATGCCATTCAGGGAAATACTCATTCCAGACTGAGAGGGGCGTGTCATTGTGTCACTGGCCTGAATACTGTTTTTTATATATGTATATAAAAAAGACTAGAAACTCAATGAATCCTGACTGGCCTGGAGAAGACCGAAGTGTGTAGGGTGCAGCTTTTTCTTTCTCATCTTGGCTGTTCGCTCGATGCTCCTGATAACCAACCTGTGTTCAGTTGTTAGCATTTAGATTTGGTTGTCCTGTAATTCACCATAAGTTGAACATGGTAAGTGTAAATTGGAGTTGAACATGGAGTTATATTTGTGACATGCTCACTTTTTCGTGATTCTGGTCATGTCCTCCGTTTGGACGAAGTGAGTTAAGGAGCCAGAAGAGTGAGGGGCCCGGGCTCTTTCCAAAATCAACTTTGTCTGCTCTAAATATAGAAGCTTTACTTTTTTTCCTGGCAAATGGGTCGCAGTGGGTGAAAGTAAAAGCTGTCACTTGGGCTTGCGTCCTCCTGCGTTACAGCGGAGAGATTGTCCTCTGTCGACGGGAGGTGATGTGCCGGTGTGAAAAAACGTTTTCTGTGCTCAGCTAGAACCTCCCCCCCTTTGAAGAGGAAGTGTAACTGAACGTCACTGGCAGATTTCCCTGAGGGATGGGTCAGCTGTACATCCTGCGCTCTCCAAGCGTGGGGATTGTAATGAATAAACTTTCCAAAGCCTCGGTGGTCTGACGACAGCGGACCTGCTGTAACTCGCTTTCCAGGTTCCTCCTGACCTTTCGTTCCAATGTAAGGTGGTGTTTTTTACCAAAATGAAGCTAATCGGTAATGTGTCCAGGTAAATGTACCCAACCACTCAGTCCCCCATCCATTGCCCTTGTTTCCAGGGCAACTGATGGCACCGTGTTCCTTTATTCTGTGTTTTTATGCACAGACGTTCCTGACATTTTTATTCTGGACGTACGTCTGCGCAACCCCCACCTACAGGATGGCTGCCCTGTCTTCGGTGGAAAACTCCAGCTCTTATTGCCGTGGAAATGCAAATGGAATGGCACAGTGTAGGGACTTTGATAGTTGTATTGGGGTTATTTGCTAGAATTCTAATGAAAGGAAAAGTGTGAGTTGTCACGTCATTTGATTCACGGTATGCAAGCATGTGGGCATGTTCTTAAAAGGTGACTCGGCACAGCAGGAAGACCTGAAGGACACCTTGATGGTGGCCATTGTCTACAGATGGTGACTCACTCCTGTTTATCTTCACTGCTTTCTTGAGTAGGAACAGTTGGTGGGCAGGTAAACACTCTGCTGTGTGCCTGAGAAGCAGTCAGGATTGGAGTGGGATGTGACACTGCTATGGAATTGGGCTAAAAAAATGCATACTTTTGTTTCCCGTGTGTTTTTCTGAAGTTGGTGTGAGTTTTATTTTCTCAAGCACAGTGTCTTAGTCCTCTATTATGCTTGCTGCGCAGAGAAGGAGGGACTGTCCCCTGTGAGACATAAACCCCCCCATTTGGGACACTTCCTTGACAGTGGTGTTTGTCGTGATGCTTCTTTGCGGGCAGCTATGAGAGTCCAGTGATGAGACGGATACCCCTTCATGCTAGTCTTCATTGCCATTTCCAGGGAGGGAACTCAAACACATGTGAAACAGAGGACAGCACAGCAGCGAAACTGCACAGTGTGCTCAGGATAACATGGACACGCACAATGAACACTCAATCCCATTCTGACTAAAGACTTTCTGCACTGTTGAGATTATAGACATTGGTCGATGTTTGTGTGGTATTAAGCTTACCACCTTGGAGATCAGCTTGTTCATGACTAAAATGACAGTATTCAGCATGGGATCCCATCCTCCCAGTGAAGCGTCCCAGGTTTCCACGCAACGTTTTTCTCAATGTTCCTAAAGCGCTGCGCCTTCGACATATTTGCTAGTGTTTACAAACAAACGGACTGCAGACCGTGTCGTCTGCTAAGTCTGATAGCTTTTGCCATAAGAGCGTTATGTAACCTGCCTAGCATTATTGTTGCATAACACAAAGCTAGAAAAATGGGAAAGAAAAGCATTGGATCAAACGTGGCCATCTTACAGAAATGGCAGTATGGAGGAAGCCTGGGAGAAGTCGAGCTCATTATGGCGTGGGACTCACACATGTTCTCCATATGTGTGATAGTCTTACAGCCAGTAATGGGCCAAATGAGGTTTGTGGAAGCTCAGTGTCAGACAGCCACCTTGAGAGGGCTGGAGCTGTTAAAATAAGACCGACAGGAAGGGTGAGTGCCTGCAAAACTCATGATTAGTATTGAGCAGCAGGTGCTGCGATGCATACGGACCAGGTGGCTGGCTTAGTTGAACCTGGTGCTCTTGGCCTCGAGCGACACGTTGATGAATTGCATCAGTAAACATATCCAACTGCATAAATGTTTTTCTTTTTGGGGGGGTGGGGACTGTGACCTGTGAAAGGATTAACACTGCCGAGCCTTCATCGATCAGAATCTATGTGTCCTCCCCCATTACCATACCAAAATTCAAACCAGACCCTTCTATTTGCCGGTGAATGTGACGTGTGGGTTTTCTGCAGGTGTGAACAGCCCCAGCGGTGTTTTGACATCAGGGTTAGGGGCTTGTCTACATCCCCGTTTTGTTGTGTTGGTGCAGGATACATTCTTATTGGCTCATAGTTTTGTCCCCCCTACACATGCGCACACACACACTCACACATACATACACACAGACCTACACTCATATCTTTGTGGGGACCGTCCATTCATTTCTATGAGCAAAACCCTAATCCGAATGACAACTTTAACCCATAACCTTTACCATAAGTAACCAAACAAAATACTTTTAGATTTTTGATTGCAGTCACAGAATTTTATAAAAATGAATTTCCCCCTGTGGTGACTGAGAAAATGATCCCCATAATGACAAAAGAACAGGTTCCCCCCCCCCCCCATACACACACACACACACAGAATGGTGGCTTAATGGTTAGGGAATGGTTTGAATCCCCGACCAGCAATACACCAGTGAGATACCCAGAGCAAGGTACCACCCCCAAGCACTGCTCCCCGGGCGCTGAATTAGCTGCCCCCTGCTATGTCACGATGTCACATATGGCTTAAATGCAGAGGACACATTTTGTTGTTGTGGTGTGTCAACAATGACCACTGATCACCTACGATCACGATCACCTCGTAATTCTAAATTCCACACACACAGCCTTCCACTGTACGTTTCTTCTGTTATGCATGAATTCTATCTTTAGTCTTCCTCCGAATGGAGGGTGGCCAAAATCAGAGATCACGGAGGGTGAGTCGGGGAACGACCCAGAAAAGCATTCGATTTTTGGCACAGGCAGGCGGAGAATCTTCCCTCTTTGGCCTGAGCTCCGGCAGTTACCGTGGCCCTGTTAGCTGAAAATGACTCCCTCTGATGGCGATCGTTATTATGTGGCCCGCCTGGCTGATTTGGGGCTACCTGGGAGCCAGTCCCTTCGTGGCGTGACATGTTCCGCGCTTCTGAGGCTGAGTGTTTCTGCCAGAGAGCTCCTTTTTTTTCGCCGTGCCCGCGTAGGATGTTCATTTCACAGGTCATTGCTCGGGAAACACAAAAAGACCACAAGTCATAGAGATAGCCACTCAAAGCCCAGCAGCTCTGTAACCGAAATGTCATTATGGAAGTGTTCTGTACCCACATACTTGCGTGTGACATTATGTCCCCCCCATCCCATTCCCCTGCCCCAAAACTCCAGGAAAAACCAGGAAAGAGCCTCTTTTGTCAGCCTCTTGATTCTGCCTTGGGCGGTTTGGTGAAAAGGCCTATCAGTTTGGGTTATGATGTGACTGTGCTATCTGAGTCCACGTACGCCTGGACAGGGCAGCCCGTTGTCTTTGTTAATACTAGCTGACGGCTCGCCCTGTAATCTGGGGAAACGGCATTTACGCAAGGAAGCGTTGGGTGGGCGGGCTGGCCCACTCACGCATGGCACCTTGCAAATCCTGACTGCATTGTTTTTCTTCTGATTTCCTGATGCAGTGCTGGCTGTATAGATTCTGGTCTCTGGGATCAGCATGCCAAACCGCATTAAGCATGCCTGCGACATAAAGGGAAGGAGCCCGAATCTGTCCTCAGAGGCCCTGTGTGTTAATGCTACATGCATTCACGAGCCGTGCAGTGCTGAGACACCTGTGTTCTTAAAAGCCCTTCAGTAGGTGTTCGGTACTCACATACCTGATCTTTTAATTCTAAAAGTCTTTGAGCAGGTATACAATACTGACAGAGCTGTATGTTTAAAAGACCAAGAGCAGGTGTTCAGTAGTGATACACTTGTTCTTTTGATTCTAAAAGGCCTTGAGAGCAGGTGCACAGTTTCAGTACTGGCATGGGCCTTTACACCCTTATCAGGGCTAGTATCCACCAAGTACACAAGGCTGTGAGGGATTTGGGGTCATCAGGTTCCAAGGTTGATGCTGATGTCTGTAAGCAGAGCCCTCCTTCCATTCAACGGGTCATGCCAAGAAGCAACAGCAGGCCACAAATAGTCTGCCACCACACTCAGACTCAGTACCCAGCAGTACTGCATTACATGGCATAACAGGTTCATGGGATACAGGTGACATTGCAGTGTCATTACTTGCCCCAGCCTGTGGTGCTGTCATGTGCAGCCTGCACTCGGTCGTCTTGATGGTTTTTTTTTTTTATAGTGCCTTCCAACTTCTCGCCATTCGGCTAAAGAATGTGGGTCAGGCCCCACTATGCTGGTAATGAGTGCAGGTATGAACCATTTCCTGTCTGTGCCCCGTGTTTACGCTTGATCCCGGCAATAATGGGCATCTGCTCTGTCTTTGTAAAGAGCATGAGCTGTTCTGTGTCTGAATCCCAGGAAGTTTAAAACTGTCCATATCCAAAAGGCTGAGGGTGGAATATCAAAGTCCGCCCTTCGCTAATGAGATGTGGAGAGGGTGCAGCTAAGTGTTGGGGGGCAGGAGCAACCTGAGTGTTTTCCATGCCACCTTGCCCATGATTGGGGCAGCACTGAGCCTTTAGTCTGCAGGTAAGGGATGTGTTCTATACAGCACTGCACAAAGCTTTATACCAAAAGCACAACTACAGTGGTTAGTGGTTAGGTGTAACAATGTAAAGGAATTTATTTTTATTCATTACATGTCCAGTGGTGCTTCTAAGGGAATGTTTTATTATTTCAGTGGCATCAGCGAGGGACGTTCATTCAACATGAAACTTATGAACAAAGGACTGATTTGTTTTAGTTTTTGCTAGCCTAATTTGTCCAAATCCCTGGAATGAAAATGTTGGCTGAAGGAAAAAAAGAACAGAGATATCATAGCGTGACATATGACACCTGAAAGTGATCCTGGTGGAGTGTAGGGGACTCTGTGGACAGACCAAGTACTGGGGAGGGCAGATGCTGACAGCGGTCTCTCTCCATTGGATAGGCCTCATGGCCATGCCTCCACCGCCTCTCTCTGAGTAGCCACTCTCCTAGCAGCCTCTGTCCAGGCTGTCTCTCTCCAGGCAGCCTCCAGGCAAGTTCTCTCTGAGCAGCCGCTCTCCAGGCAGCTGCTCTCTGTGCTGTCTCTCTCCGGGCAACCGCTCTCTGGGCAGCCTCTCTTCCGGCTGTCTCACTCTGAGTGGCCTCTCTCTGGGCTGTCTCTATCTGGGCTGTCTTTCTCTGAGCGGCCTCCGGACAGCCGCTGTCCATGCCGTCTTTCTCCAGACTATCTCTCCGAGTGGCCTCTCTCTGGGCTGTCTCTCTCCCGGCTCCCTCTCTTTGGGCTCTCTCTCCGGGTGGTTACTTTCTGAGCAACTGTTTTCCAGGCTGCCTTTCTCCGGGATGCTTGTCTTTGGGCAGCCGCTCTCCGGGCTGTCTCTCTCTGGACTGCACCTTTCTGGGCTGCCTCTCTCCAGGTAGCCGCCCTCTTGTCTCTCTCCGGCCTGTCTCTCTCTGGGCTGTCTCTTTCCGTGCAGCTGCTCTCCGGGCTCTCTCTTTTTGGGCAGCCACTCTCAGGCTAACTGTCCTCCGGGCTATCTCTCTCCGGGCTATCTCTCTCTGGCCTATCTCTCTCTGGCCTGTCTCTCTCTGGCCTGTCTCTCTCCGGGCTGTCTTTCTCCGGGTAGCTGCTCTCTGGGCTCTCTCTTTCTGGGCAGCCAATCTCAGGCTAACTGTCCTCATGGCTGTCTCTCTCCGGCCTGTCTCTCTCTGGGTAGCTGCTCTCTGGGCCGTCCCTCTCCGGGCTGTCTCTTTCCGGGCAGCTGCTCTCTGGGCTCTCTCTCTCTGGGCAGCCACTCTCAGGCTAACTGTCCTCCTGGCTGTCTGTCTCCGGCCTGTCTCTATCCCAGCAGTCTCTCTTTGAGTAGGCCTGTTACATTAACTACTACTGTTGGACGATATATTGCCCCAGAAATAATTGTGATAAATTATATCATTGTTATTTTAAGATCATTTTATGCCACCGATATAATGATAATATAATATAAGTACACCCTTTAATTCTTGAGGATACTGAAACACTGGAATCAGAATGTCAAAAAATGTAAATATCCTAAATAAATAAAACAGAAATAAAACCACACAACATAAAAATAAAAAGATAAAATGGACTCTTAGGTTTTGTTACCAAAAATGTTTCATATATTAAACATTCAGAACATGAGTATAAAGAGCTATTCTTTCCTTTACAAGAATATATTGCCAACCCAGTTTATTGGCCATGGAACAGTAACAAGAAGTCAGAAATAAGTCTGACCAAAGACAGTTGACTGGGAAAGCCTGGAAATACTGGCATTTATATTGCAACTAAAATAAAATACGTATATGTTTTTGTGTCAGTGTTATTATAGTTTGGATTGTTTAAATTTGTTTTTATATTATTTTTTATTTTTAGTTGATATGTAGTTTAGTTTTAGGTGTGCTTTCATTAGTTTTATTTTTTATTTTAAAAATGTAAATCTAGTTCTTACTTCTGGTTCTAGTAATTTTATTTCTAGGAATAGACGGAGGGTTTTGCAACTTTGCTGGCTACTGCAAAGTGTCGCAATGTGGTGTCATTGGCTGTTTCTGTGGTTCAACTTCATTGCACGAGAGGCCTAAAAGTAAAGAAATTATTATTTTAACAAAATAATATTTGAAAACGCTAATGGGAAACATTTGTTTTTCTTTTATCACAGTTGGTTTTGGAATCAATATTTATAATTGGGGTTTATTTTATTTTCTTATCTTATTTCAGTTTAAGTGTTTTTATTAATGATTATAACCCTGCCTTGTGTACTGTAATTACATAGTGCTTGGTTGGTTTCAGTAAAATTCATATTGATTCTTAAAAGAGCAGCTTTGTATTGCGTGTTAGCGCTAAAAGTATGAACATTGTATGAACAAAAGTATGGCTGTGGACGGTCCAGCACTGCGCCATGCTTTCAACTTTCAAGCATGAATCTGCGCTCAATGCAGAGAACAGACGAGAGGGCAGAAGGAGCCCAACTGGCTAAAATGTCCGGGGGCATTCATTCTTATGTAAATATAATTTGCCAATATCAGGGCCAGAAAAAAATTATCAGGGTTATGTTCATATATCGTGCGATAAATTGATAACATGACTATCATGACAGGCAGGATCGCCGGGCAGCCTATCTCTGAGGACTCTTTCTCAAAGCTTCCCCCCACCACCGCAAACATTTAATGAGTTACGATGCTGTTGGCTCCTACCGGTGGTGTGCATTAATGTGACACGACACTTTGTAATGAGTGTAAACACATGTCCCAGCGTGCCGATCCGGCTCTCTGGCTGAAAAGCCAAGCGGACCATCCCAGCCCACGCCCCGTCTCCTCCGTAATCATATTATTTAGCTGTGATTTATGTCCGAAATGGTCCTGGTACCGAAGCACATTCTGTGGCAATTTCAGTATGTTTCTGCTGACGCACACAGATAAAGGACATCTTTGATGCCCGTAACAGTGAGAGGTTTAAGTGTGATAGGGGAGTCTCTTAGGGCTGGGTCACGTGACCCTCTGAAAGTGCCGTTGCACATACTGTTGCTAATGCCACCATTTTCCCATTTTTGCATCTTTAGTCCCCACCCCAACATGTCCTTCCTGTAATCATACTCATCCCGGGTCATTTACGAATATGGAACTGTGATTTGCTGGCTTTTTTCATGCAGCTGATTTGCTGGAGCAGTTCAGGTTTGGCATGTTCATTATTACCTTCATTATAATAATCCATCCAGATGACCCCGAAAACAAAGGGTCCAACAGCGATTCCCACTACAACCTTAACCTCTGAACAAACTGAACAAATATGGCTGATATTAGACGTGCCCTTCTCAGTGACATGCATTTTCCAGAGGAATAGGCATCCTGGAGCCACAAGACTTGTGCGCGCCAATAATGGCCAGTGTTTTTCCTACTCTGCCCTTGTAAGCTTTTTTTTTTTGACATAACTCTCATCAGTGTTCCATCCCCCCTAAGCCATCGCATGCAGCACATCTAAAACCAAGTGCAGAAATGTAGCACCTCCAATGTGTCTCACACAGTGTTGGTGAAACAGAAGGTCACTGACAGGCACAGTGAACGTCTCAATTAGCCCTGTGATAACGTGTCATCTTGAGGCTTTATGCATTCCAGGCTATTGCAAGTTGATCATGATGAGTCGGGTTGTCAGGGAGTGCTGTTGGAACAAGATATGGCTTGGAATAGTTATTTTCTGGCCTGAATTTCCTGTACAGGCGGGTCTGACTTATATAGTATATCACCTGGTGACAAGTAGCAAGTAACTTTTCTTTTGCGTTTTTTCTGAATTCCAAGTATTCTCCTTCCCATTCCATGTTTAGTGTTTCTGTGGTTATCTTTACAGTTTAGCTGGAATGTAGAGTAGATCTGAGAACCGTTCTGGAAGTTGAAACAACAGCGTGTCTGATGCTTATAGTAAAGACCTGTAGAATACTCTGGAACCCGCAGAATTAGTTTGGAAATGTCACCTTTGGATTGGATGGGTTTGGTCCATGTCCTGCAGCTTTGAGGCTCCAAAGAAAGTATGGAACAGCTGAAATTCCAGTGTGTGTTTCCAGTGTGAATCAGTGTTTCCACTGGGATCTCACCACAGTGTGACTCCTTATTCTATAATCCCACCAGTCCAGAATGTGGATGCGTGCTTCTGTGAGTATGGTACTGATGAAAATAGTTTCAAAGGTTGCACATGACTGCGTCGTTAAACTCTTCTGTTTACTGCAAGCCTGCACGATTTTGCAGTCTTCTAGCTCCTATGCTATGAACTGTTGTTCCCCTTCAGGGTGGGTGTGGTGTTGTCTGGCAGATATGTGTAGCATTGTGTGTAGTTTGATGGTTCACAAGGGGCTCTGGACAGGGTAGCTGGGTATCTCCATATTATTTTGGAACGACTACCAGTGAAAATGGTCTGGTCAAAACTGAAACAAGGGTTTTATAATCATTTATATGGAGATACAGACCAGTCAAAACATTGTATACATTTTATTTATATTCCAGTTATGTAAGAAATCTTGACAATAAACTTGCCATTGGGCAGCCTGAAATGCCACTGGGCAGCCTGAAATGCCATTGGGCAGCCTGAAATGCCACTGGGCAGCCTGAAAACCTAGACAGAGAAGAGAAAGTTCCTTAGGTTTGCTGCCTATATGGCTGCCAGTAGTCAGTTTCGACTTGATGGCACCTCATACTAATACCTAAGGCATACCATCTGGATAAGCGTAGTGGAAAACCTGCCAGGCTGCCGGCAGCCAATCCCTAGGCTGTAATTAGTGCTGCGTGTAACTGATTGGTTTATTTAGCCACTCGGCACGACGGCTCAATTGGTCACATATCATGATTAGAATAGCCATTATAGTCAAGTGCATAGTCACAGCCGTGTAGCGCTTAAGCTACATGCATGTGGCCCAGTGAGGGACGTCCTTAAATGCAGTTCGTGAAGCAGTCAGGTAGGGGAAAAACCTTGCTTCTGAGACAATTTCATCCTGGCTGTAGAGCTGTTTTTCTTCTTAGCCTGGAACCAGAGGTAATATATCGGTGCTGCTAAAAATGGAGGCCTCTCAGAGCGAGCAAGAGGACATCAAAGGGAACCTTGTTCTTTCATATTTCCCTCTCCATGGTCAATTGCACTGGCATTTAATGTTGACAGGGAGGCAGTCCTGCATCTGAGTCATTTAAAAGGCCCTCGTAGGTCTCGTTCTCAGCCTCTCCCACGCTGCTGTTTTGCACGCCTCATTTTGCATGCTCTTGCATGCTTTTTCCATGCCTGCATGCCCCTCAGCTGTGGATGAGTAGCTAGATTTTACCTACACGTGGGAGATCAAGGGAGGGAGACGCAAGCTGTCTGTCTGACTGGCTCCTTCTCATCCCCCCACAAGTCGCAGTTCACCTGGTCAACAGCTCGCAGAGTATCGTAAGGCTAATGGAAAATGATCTGTCTTGACAAACTAGTGGTCAGTATGGCTGTGAAGTGTGTCTTTGACCCCTTTGCAGAAATCAGGGCTTGGGAAGTGTAGCACAGAGAACTCTGCTCTTCAGATAGCTCTGTGCCACTTAGGCATCCCTGCTTCTTAATGCATACAGCCTGCTCCTTTTAACAAGAAATCTTGTGGATGCAACTCAATATATACTAGCATGCAGATGGGAACCAGAAGTTCAGATATTGTGTGGCAAAACTTTTAATCTGGTATGAGTGTTGGTGTTAGATATGGTGGTCCTGGCATCACAGAAGCCTTCCTGGGATATTCACACACTACAGTTTCTACAGTTTACAGATATTGGTTTGGTGAACAAAAAACAGCCACTCACTGGCATTTCTGTGGCCAAAAACACCTTGTTAATGAGAGTGGTCAGAATTATATTTAAGAAGAAAAAAAAAACTCATTACCCTTTAGTTAAACAATGAACTCTTTATTTAACCAAATAACTGTATATTTAGCTTGGTAGCAAAATATTTACTTAACCAGTAAGGGTGTCACAGTACACGGTATATTATAAAACCGTCTGGTACGATACCACGGTATTACGATATGCCTGTCATTTTCCTGTATGTATTGGCTCAATTATAAAACGGTGTTTTTTCCCAAAAGAAAAAAATACATTAAAAAACTGGGGTCTTATTTTCGAGGGCTCGAATTTAAATGTCATTATACAACAGCAGATGGCATACCGAATGGATTAATTAAAGGGTAATGTGTTTCTTTTTTTCCTTATATGTAAGGATGCAGAATCCTTACCGTTACCATGGTCCCAATACTGTGATGCATGCTGAACCGGTATCGTTACACCTCTAACTCTTTTTCAAGCCCTCCACATCTGGTTCGATTGTTCTGTTTATTTGTTATATACATTTTTATTTAGCAGATGCTTTTTGAGACAACAGGGTGTGCCAGTCCCTTGACCAGTTGGGGTTGGGGGCCCAAAGGTGAAATTATTCTGCCGACCTTAAGTTTGAACCGGCAGTCTTCTTCTTACTGGCACAGCAACCTAATCCGCTGAGCCACGCTCCGCCCCCATTGTATGTAGAGCAGGGACAGGGGTGTTGGGCCCTGGGCTCAGCCTGACCATAAATGGGCCAAGGCAAACCACCTACCCTTGTGATTAGAATTATACACTGTAAATGACAGGATGTTCAGAGAGAGCAAAGAACTTAGTGGAAAAGACTCTGAGTCCCACTGCTGATGAACCCTGAAGAAACACACTTAATATATGCTCTTCTAGTCAGGTATCCAGTGGTATGAACCGATGAGGTGATGAACTGTAAGATAAATGGTTAATTTTGGATTTAAACTGTTAGACACATTTCTCAGCTGTGGGGATTAATAAAATTAGGTTTATCTTGTCTTGTCTTATCTTGTTTTATCATCTTAGATACAAGTTAACTAGTGACCTCTGTGCAATGGACTGACCATTACCTTATTGTCATAGATGGTGCTTGTGTGGAATTGAAAGTAAAATGACATACATACTAGGGGTAGGTGGTACACCAGTGTCATGGGGTATTTGCACCATACCGGTGACACTGCAAGAAATCTAATTATACAGCAGCCTGTTTATAAAAAAAAATAAAACATTTTATTTTCTTCAAAGCTTCAGGTGTAATCTGAATACTTGTAACCGGTTTATCTGCGTTGTGTGATTTTTCTATTACACATTCTGATGGGGTGTCGCGATAGTAAATTAACAAATTTAAAATAAACAGATTTTGTGTAATTTCACACATTGAACAAAATAACCTGGTTACATATATATAGTAGCAAAATAAAGAGTAGAACATATTCACTGTATTAGCATATATATATGCACATCAGCCTTCATGCAAGGTGCATAATAAAAGGCACAACTACCCATTTAACACTAGAAGCACCGCTTTTCCATACCAGTCAGCATCAAACTCCTTTAACCTCCAAGCTAGACGTACTGTACTTTGGCATATGCAGCCCTTTTGTTTGCACTAATGTGACATTAGTGTTAATAATAGCAGTGAATCGAACACCCCCAACCAAAAAGCTGTAATATTCCTAATAGAGTGGCTGCTCTGTCACGAAATTATAAAACTGAAAAGTTTTCAAACGCAGTATATAGTTTATAAAATGTTGGATAAATTGACGTAGTTTATTATTTTATTTAGTGATTAATTGTCATTGTTGACACACCATACAGTGCACAACAACTAAATGTGTTCTCTGCATTTAACCATATGTGGCAGTGTGACCTACTGTAGCGGGGGGCAGCTAATTCAGCACCTGGGGAACAGTGCCTTGCTCAGGGTACCTCAGTGGTGCCTTGCTGGTCGGGGATTCAAACCAGCAATCTTTCAATTGCAAGTGCGCGTCATTATAAACCTAAAATTAGCTACATCAAAAGCATTCTGGTAGTTTGCAAACCCTAAAAACTATTTACAAGGTAATAAACCTGTTACATACATGTAAATGCGTGTACAGACTTGACTCAAACTGAAAATCTCACTCCAGACAGTTGGCCAGAGTTGGCAACCCGACGCTGTTTTCGGCTGAAGTGGCTTATCATTTTCCTTTGCGTTGTTACTCTGACGATTATAAAACAGATATGAGAAAACATCACCTATGTCACTTTTTGAATCTTTTCAAAATAAAACCACCCATATTCAGCTGTAATAGAAATTAAAGTGTACTTAATATATTATTAATATTACTTTTAATTTATATAAAGGGACAGGAAATACTACTCCTCCTAAAAGTTGGATTGCTGTGGACAATGCTGTGATATAATACCATCACCGTTTAAAAAGTGAAAAATACCGTGATAATAATTTTAGGTCATATCACCCACCCCTAATACATACAGTACGGTACAATTAAGAGAATAACAGTAAAACCTCGGATTGTGAGCATAATTTGTTCCGGAAACGTGCTTGTAATCCAAAGCACTTGCATATCAAAGCGAATTTCCCCTTAGAAATAATGGAAACTCAGATGATTCGTTCCACAACCCAAAAATATTCATATAAAAATGATTAATACAAAGTATGAAGTAAAAATACATAAAACAAATTAACCCACAATCCCACAGTGAGAGAGAGAGAAGAACCATTGGCTCAGTTGTGATTACGTGACAATACACAGACAAAGCATATACATAATACTTGCTCGTTTATCAAGTTAAAATTTATTAAAAATTTTTGCTCGTCTTGCAAAACACTCGCAAACCAAGTTACTCGCAATCCGAGGTTTTACTGTATGTTAATTCCTTAAACCTCCTACTATTGTAAATAATTTAAAATATTGTGGAATGGGAGAACATGAAACTGCCTTTGGGTGTTGGTCCCTTCAAAGTTGAATAACTCCTTTGGCAATTGAAGGAACAAAACGATTAGCTTCTGCTGTTAACGTTAAGTTCCCCTCCACTGTATGCAGGTCGCTGTATGCGCTAGTGTACCACCATTAGCTGCTTGACTGACTTTGTTGGGAGTTTGAATTGGAAGGTCCTTTTCATACAGGAAACTTAATGGGTCTCTGGAAACCTCAAGTCTAGAAATAACATATAAAATGCTGCTGATTCAAACGCGAGCTGGGTCTATGGCGTGGTGAATGTGTCAGATGTGGTGCCTCCTGGAGAGGCTATGGACTGGCTGTGATACATCTGATGTTCATGGCTGCTGCTGGTTGAAGAAAGGTGCACTCTGAAGGTTCAGATTAGGAAGCTGTTGTTGTATTTCCGCCTCTTATATAAAGGGTATGATGGTCCCAGGGCTACCTAGTATGGGATTGGTTCCAAGTATAGGGCTGACAAAGCTTGTATTTACAGTAGCTGCTTGCAGTTGGACACTTAACCATTTACTACCCTGTCAGGTAGGCCATAATACCGGGTGACTGGCTACTTTCTCATGGGTAATTCGCTGTATCATTACGATTATTGATTATGATTAGGATGATTATAAATGAAAATCGAGAAGTAAAATATCTGTATAGATTGGGGGGGTCCATTGACAGTTTCGCTGTGGACCCGAAATTCCTGCTGCGTACCTCTAGCATTAGTTCACGGTCTAATAGGGAGCCGGACAGTATATCTTTAGCCCGAGTCCGGAGATTTTATTGTTGAAAAACTTAGAAACGGAGGATCTTGCACTGATATTGCATTGGTGTTATGCACTTATTTTGGGACGAGACATGGGTTTTCAGTAGAGATGCATCGATCAACTGGCCAGGGATCGGAAACAGCCGATTTTCAGCATGCTTGAATTGGACCAGAGACCAGCTGGTTAGTTTCCTGTGTTTCCGATACCAAGCTTGTATATTTTATGCATGTACCGCACGTCATATGCACAGCGGTGCAGGCAATAGCCTCACAGCCACAGGCACACTCACAACCATATGGTAACATGTCGTTAGCATGGAAATTTTGCACTGTGAGTGAAGACGACACAAAGATTTGTAATACATGTGATGCCAGAGTAAACCATAGGGGAACCACCACAAAAACGTGGCGAAACATCGGAGGTCAACTGATTATTAAACATATTCTAGATAGTGGGAAATAGTTCTCAGAGAGGAATGTGCTGAGCAGAGGCTTGGGAGGGGTCATCAAAAAAAAAATTTTTTGGTTTTTCCACTATAAAACGAATATCCATTGGCCGTCATATATGCGGACCGCCTTACGATCATTTCAGAATTTACCGCGACCCATGGGTTGAGTATCGCTGTAGGGGGTTATACAGAGTCACTGGCTACATTCTCATAGGTGATTACTTTAGGAGGTTATACAGAGTGACTACACTGGCTACATTTTCGCAGGTATTTACTGTAGGACGTCATACAGAGGCTGTGTTCTTGCAGTTATTTCTGCACAGGTCACAGGTACAGAAGCTGGTTCTGGCTATAGGCACACATGAACAGACATAAAAAATCACTTGCATCTTTCTCCATCATACCATCATGTCTAACTTGTGGGGAAAAGATGCACAGTGATCGACGGGGTAAATTGTGGAAACACAGGTCATCTCCACTCCATCGGGGGGGGGCTACAACATGACTGATCGAGCTGACTGATAGCTCATCATACGGAGATATTGGTTGTCTCCGGATGCTCAGAGTGCAGAGGGGCTGGGCTGTTTCCAGAAACCCCTGAAGGGTGCTGTCTGGGGCTTGGAGGAGAGAAGGTAACAGATCAGATTGGCTTGATAGTGTTTACCTCTTGATTTCTGTGATGACAGAGTAGGTCTGATTGGGAGGATTGATTTTCCTTGGCTTGGCTGAGCCTCTTGCTCCTAGCAACCAATCCCCACACTAACACCAGCTGGCCTAACATCAAACATGGGTGTGTACATGCACACAAACACACACGCACTCGTATTTGCTTATATGCACCTTGGGGGTGGGTAAATAATTCAATCAGTGATGATACAATATTGATGTAAGTGTAGAGCCTATGTTTGATGTCGTACAAAGAAAACAAAATCATACTAAAATGTTACAGAATTATTGGAGATTTTAGCACAAGTGCAGATCTTCAGATTTGC
The DNA here is from genome assembly GCA_026776945.1 of Isichthys henryi. Lineage (NCBI taxonomy): Eukaryota > Metazoa > Chordata > Actinopteri > Osteoglossiformes > Mormyridae > Isichthys > Isichthys henryi. The sequence continues at coordinate 25,227,630 of JAODJX010000065.1, forward strand.
TTTTCTTGCAAGATAATGGTTTTGGCGGCATTGTTTACTCTCATCGATACTCGGTCATTACTGCTGTGTAAAGCATCATTAGGGCTTTGTGTGAGTTTTATTTAGATTTTACTTACAGCGTGTACGCCCCCTTTGGGGGAGGGGGGGGGCGGGGGGGGACAGTGGACTCCTCTCATGATGGGAGACGTTTCTGACTGGAGATGCATAGATCAGCCAACACAATCCGCCCCAGTCGCATGCGCGTGTCCCCAGAGCCCTGTGCAGTAACCGTAGCTCCTTTACACTTCATTTCGCTCTAGTGTTCTTAGGGTAGGAGTCTGCTCTAAGCCCTTCTTCCTGCTGTACCAGACACGCCCCGGCGCTGGGGAGTGCTGCAGCTCTCTGCGAAAATTGCGTCTTGGTCTGAGGGCTCGCCGGGGAATGGGAGGCAGAGACTCGAAAGGCGTGCCATCAGAAACGTTCGAAGGCGGCACCATGACAGACTTTGATTTCCGCTAACAGACTCTAAGCCCTGTCTGGTATGCAAAAAACTGATCACTGCCTTTTTTTTATTTTTGGAAAAGGAAAAAATAAATAAATGAGGCAGACTGGTGAATATTCAGTGGCTGGGCGCTGTGACGTTTTCCGCCTGTGTGATATGTCCAAAAATAAAAATTGGCCCATACTTTTTTTTCCTTTGGAGCAAGTTGGATTTCAGTGTCCATGCAGGTGTACTTTCTCCTTCATTACCTCATCTGCACTAGCCATGAAAAATCACCCCCCATCACACACACACTCACACTCACTCACACACATAAACCCCACCGGTGTACAGCAAGCACAAGCATATAATCATGTCTCTCACATGCCTCTTCAGGAAAATAACAGGGATTCTGAGGAGCTCACTGGATTCTGGAGGATGATGAAGGCCTTGTTTTGCTTGTTTTTGTGTTGCTCGTTGGTTCTCTCTCACGGTATCTTTAGGTCAGTGCGGTGGCAATGACCAGGGCTCTCTTCTCTGTTCCTTTCCTACATGAGTGAGTAAATATATAGGGACCCACAATAAACATGATGAACGTCTAGCCAGTGCTCAGAGAACAAGTAGAGGTAGCTGTTGAATGACCAACGCTAGAAATATGAATGTAATTTGTGGAATTCTTCAGGCTGACCAGCGGTTAAAAAGAATCTCAGTTAAAGGTACGAGGAGAATCTCTCTGCCAGGGGGAATCAGAGAGTTGTGGGCAGGCACAGTTGCTGCTAACTTCAACCGGGTAATAGCAGGACCGATGATCCAGAAAATGTCCGGGCCTTTTCTTAGAATCTCACTTAAAGCCATGGGGGAAATCTGGTTGGACGTGGCTGGTGTGAGGAATTAGGCTGTGTCCAGTTGCGGCAGTCTGAATCGCTAAGTGTGGCTTATTTCTGGGAGCATCCTTTGGATTGGGGATGCAGAGACCAAAAAAGCTGCACGGTCGTCCTCTCAGGACCGTCCCTGAAACAAGTCACAGAAACTGATTATTACGTTCTGAACTTCATCATTCCCTGCACAGCACACAGCTGAATCTGTATTCTCGATCAAGTATCATCAGCTATTTTTATTTCTGGCCCCATTTTTGTATGTGTTTAATATTTTTAATGGCGGTTTACAGAAACACAAATCACTGCGGTCCAGGTGTCTGTTGTAGGGCGCCACAGTGGAGGAATGCAGCCATGTTAGATGTTATGTCCTGGGGAAGTGCAGGAAAACGGGCTTCAAAACATACCACAGAAAGTATGTCATAAATACATATACATACATACATACATACACACACACACACACAAGAGTGTGTTTATGACAATTTTTGACCATTCTTCCAGGAGAGCATTTGTGAGGTCAGGCACTGTTTCCGCTCTAATTCATCTCGAAGGTGTTCTATCGGCTTGAGGTTAGGGCGCTGTGTAGGCCAGTCAAGTTCCTCCATACCAGACTCGCTTATCCATTTCCTTATGGACCTTGCTTTGTGCACTGGTGCGCAGTCATGTTAGAACAGGAAGGGGCTGTCCCCAAACTCTTCCCACAAAGTTGGGAGCATGAAATTGTCCAAAATGGCTTTGAATGCTGCAGCATTAAGAGTTTCTTTCATTGGAACTAACGGGCCAAACCTAACCCCTGTAAAACAATCCCACACCTTAATCCCCCCGCCACCAAACTTTACACTTGGCACAATGCAGTCAGGCAGGTACCGTTCTCCTGGCAACCGCCAAACCCAGACTTGTCCATCAGATTGCCAGACAGAGAAGCGTGATTCGTCACTCCAGAGCACATGTCTCCACTGCTCTAGAGTCCAGTGACGACGTGCTTCACGCCACTGCATCCGACGCTTTTCATTGCACTTGGTGATGTAAAGCTTGGATGCAGCTACTCGTCCATGGAAACCCATTCCATGAAGTTCTCTATGCACTGTTCTTGAGCTAATCTGAAGGTAACATGGAGTTTGGAGGTCTGTAGCTATTGACTCTGCAGACAGGTGGTGACTTCTGCACACTGTGCGCCTCAGCATGCGTTGTCCCCACTCTATCATTTTATGCGGTCTGTTGCTGTTGTTCCCAATTGCTTCCACTTTGTTATAATACGACAGTTGAACATGGAATATTTAGTAGTGAGGAAATTGCAAAAATGGATGTATTGCACAGGTGGCATCCTATCACGATACCGCACTTGAACTCAGTGAGCTCCTGAGAGCGAGCCATTCTTTGGCAAATATTCGTAGAAGCAGTCTGCATGCCTAGGTGCTTGATTTTATGTAACTGTGGCTATGGAACGCCTGAATTCAATGATTTGGATGAGTGTCCCAATATTTTGCCAATATAGTGTATATATCTCAATAACATATCACAAAAAGCAGGTAAGAGAGAAGTATTCATTCTTACCATGAGGAGCCACTGTGTTTAAGGCAAAAATATACCAAGTGTCCTTTTTAACAAAGTTGTTATCCCGATCCCCACCTCCTGGGGACTGGTTAATCACCTCTAGACGCATAAATCTTAAGGATATGCTATTGTGACCCGTTGTATTAAAACGTCTGGCTACTGATGACGACTCATTGCGGTTTCTTATTTTTCATTTATGTTCAAAATTCTGTACCATGGAAGAGCATCACAGGCCAGTTTACATCACAGCCATTCCAAGTCACTGTAATGGCGCTCTCTCTTCATTCTCCGTTTGTCTTTAAGCGGGGGACCTGGCCAGTTTTCAGAAGCCACCTGTAGCATCGATGCATCTTTGTTTTTCTACATATCATAACCTCTCGCTGGTGCCTGACGGCATGCACTCTCATTACTCCCATGGCTGCCGCCAAACCCTGCTGTGGTGTTTGATTAATAAAACTGTTATGGAAGCATAGCAACAGACCAACTTCAGCAGCCATATGCAATGAGTGAAGCTCATTACCTGGTCAACAGGTCACGTGATAAAATGTTCCAGTCACGATATTTCTGGCTTTAAGGTCTTTATCACCTTAGTTATGGGTTCTTTATTTGTGAAATTAAATATTATAATTATAATTATATAATACCATAATATTTTTATAATAAAAGGCAAGGCCCAATAATCAGACTGTATTAAGAAAATGACGCTTCTCAGAGTCTTAAGTGTGATCCAGTGCTGAGCAGTAATGCTTTCATTTTGTGGAGGAATGCAGACTTTCTACATTCTTTTTTTGGTATCTGTTGCTGGCGGAAGTGGAGACATTTTTATATTTTGTCTGAAAATAGATTTTTTTTTTTTTTAATGCTCTGGTTTGGGCGAAAGACCTAAAAATGACCTGTATACTATTATATGTAGGGACCACATGCTTTTATGTAAAATGACCTGCATTTCTGTTTTGCGGTTTGACCCATTTGACGAGGGCTGCATCAGTAGGACCCATTTCTAGAAAGTTTCTGGGTAAATATACTATTTTGTAAAGATCTCTTACCGTCTTTGGCTGCTGTACCTTCTACCATGCGGAACAGAGGGATTGCTCACCTTTGCCACACCGCGATTATCTCCAAGAGCACCTGAGCACCAGGCACACACCCGTTGAGATCCTGTAATGCAAAGACTTGTCATGGGTTTTTCTTGCTATTCCAAAATTTTGTACATTTCTCGTGTCAGTAAATGCATTTTAACTTTTCGACATTTGATTTCACGTGGAGTTTGCCGTTTGCTTTAAACCCAAGATTCAGAGCAAAGAAATGCTGTTTCGGCATTGTGATTCAAGATGGCCCTTATTACTGTTCTGTCTACATGTGTTATAGGACTGCCGTCAAGGGCCCAACACCGGACCTCCAGCTCTAACCTACTTATAAAAAATGAATAAAACAAAATTGAACAGCTGACCTGAATGAGTAGCTCTGGGTGGGCGACGAAGTTTGTAGGGCTGCATGAATGTGGAGATGAAGTGAAGTTTAATTCTCTCTGCATATTTTGGCTGGGATACACACTAGAGCTCAGGATACAGCTTTTGCATGTGAAACATGGGAGAACACGAATGAAGAAGCTTTATTGACATTTATAGCTATCAGAAAGATGTCATGCTTATGGCCTTAAGTTGTGTTTTTTCTGAGTGTTGTTTATAAATTTAGAGACCTGTGGCAGCTTTACTGTGGGTGGGCGATTCCCCTGTCATTGCTCCTCAGTGGACAAGGACACATTTTCCGGAACATCACTCCTCTGTCTAGTGGCTTAAGTACCAAATTCTCCGCACCTGCACCACACCGTGTCCGCCGCTCACGCCCATGCGAGTGCTTGTTATTTACAGTGATTAATCTTGTCATGAGACGCCTCTGTCCCTGAGTTTCACGCCTACTGGACGGTCTGATGGCAAACGTCGTTCATGTGATTGGCTCTCCATCATCGTCCCCGCAATGCCACTACATATCATTGGGCAAATGATTTGAATTTGCATTCTGTCACCAGGTTACGGCAGTGATTATGGAAAAGTACATATAGATGACTGGATGCATGAGAGAGTGGGCTGGGCATGCAATTTCATGGCATGTGTTCAGTGAGGCTGGACACTGACCATCACTGAAAGGGTTTTTTATAGTTCACCATAAAAGATGTCCCTTGGGAAGAAAAGAAAGTGTATATATAGCAGTTCATGATTTCTTTGTGGGTGAAATTGGATTAGCTCCGCTGTAACACCGAAGGGGTCTAACTCTCAGAAGGTGCCTCTGTGTGCTCCCAAGGAGTCAGCTACCATAGTCATTTAACAGAAGAAAAATCATTGCATGCCAGAAAGCAGACATGGTGTACAACTTTAAAGGATCCAAATACGCTTTCTGCCGAGCCCGCGGGCTGATCACAATGGCAGATTATTCATGGGATCCAGTAGCTCCTGTCCCCGAGGTGGCGAGGACAGCAGTCGGGGGTGGCACAAGCATCAGGTGGCATGGAGGACAGGCCGAGTCCTAAAGGGGGAGCTTCTGGGAGACTGGCAGCATGTGTCTGACCACCAGCTCCTGTTCATGGCCAGTGGGTGGGGTCTAAAAGTTGTCGGTGCAGGGCTCATCATTGAAACTGCTTCCACCGGTGATGTGGTGTGTAAGGAACAGGGTCTCTGACTAACAATTTTCAGGATCTCATAAAGGGAACTACGGATGTACCATTTGCTCATGTGCTTTAGGTGCATCTAACAGACTCATTAAAATATAATAAAAAAATATATATATTGCATTCTACTGTGAGCTTACAGTAGTGCTAAACGGAATTTATTATAAGAAACAGGCATGATTGAAAGGGATTTAATTCACTGAAATATTCATCAGGGGAGATGTACTTACCTGGCCAGTTTTGGATAATAAAAGGAAGTGAGGCAATCGGTTGAGACGAGTCTCGTGGTTGGCTGTCACTTCATTTTCTGCTCATTTGAGGAGACATTTGAAATGAAAGTGTAAAACTTCTAAGGGAGAACAGCAGAGAGCTTATGAGCACTGGCTGGGGGGAGATAAATGCATGTTCCCAGAACGTGTGCGTCTGCTTCAAATACATATTGTGGTCCCAAAATGTGCTTATACATCCTAGACCTAAACCCAAATGAGGAAATAGGAAGAAAATAGGAGAAAGATGGCATTCCACAGAAATACACAGTCTGTTTCAAAGGCAGCAAAAAAAGGGTTTTATGAAAGAGATCGCGGAGATGTGAAAAGCTGCAGAATCAAGATATTTCCTGCTGTTAGTAAGATGCCATTAAGAGCTGAGGTTAGCCTGTGAGACAATAAGACCTGCTGCCAGAACACAGTAAATCATATCTACTGATATGTGCCAGATGCTAACGATTACTAATGTTACTGTATCAAGAGGTGGTATGTGGCATGTAGTTTATCCTGGCAAAACCTCGCGATATGATTTATGCAGGCAGTCAGTACAACTTAACGTAAAAGGTCATTCCTTAAAGGAAAGCAGGTGAGGATTCAGGATGCTGTACTTGCTTTGTAGCAAAAATGGCTGTCACCCAGGAAGCAGCTTATTATTTTAAGTGGCTCAGACTCCAGGTTGATGAGGGTAATCAGCAGAGTACCACAGGGGTCTGTATTGGGGCCCATTATGTTTATGAGCTTGATAATAAACGTCAAAGTTAATAAGATGGAATAATGGAATGGACAGACACGTCACAGGCAGAAGAGGAAGTATTTCATATGGGGAGCGCATCACCCATCCTGCATGAAGAGCAGAGCTGTGCTTTCGAGAAAACGATACGTACCAGATGCAAGATGAAGTAGGCAGACACAAGGTTTGGATATATCTTTAAGGGTGCAGAATTTAAGCTCAGTGAATTGCAGTGACTCTGCAACCTTCCACTGGGTAACTTTTTGGAAGATTGAAGGGGGGGATAAAGTGCAATGATGCTTAGGCTACACAATGCTCTAGTACACAGAAGTCTAGTATGGGATCTTCCAGCTACTGTATAGTCACCCTACCTGCAGTTCGGGTAGCGTGCTTTAGAACACAGTGTGCCCTGTGCCAGTGACGTTCTTGGTCTTACACTCCCACGTCCACACTGCCTGTGTGCATTATCAGATCCCACACCCAGTTTGCTAAATGCACTAGTTCAGTCCATTCACACACACACACACACACACACACACACACATAGTTATTTTCCCTCAAATAATAATTTACTCCTTACGGCTACTTAGTTTGCAGGAACACATGTTTTGCCCAGAGCAGCAAGTTGAAATCCAGAACTTGGGGGGAAAAAAAAAACATGCATGAATAATGCATCACATGTCTGTATATTATTGATGGTGTTTTTCTATTCATGTGTAGATATTAAACGTGCCGCGGAGACCTGGACACTGGGTTGTGACCCATGACCTTAGAGGTGAGCAGGGTGTTAATGGCTGCTATTTGCTTGCCAGAAATTTCCTGGGAAACTTTGCAAAAAAAAACCAGGACAGCAGGTCACCACGTAAATCTTGCGGATTCAAGGCCCAGTATGAATTCTGTTGGTAAACCCAAGTAGCTGGTATGGAATTTTGTTCAGTACCTCGCTAAAATGTTGGTGGATATACTATAGGTATCTAAATAGAGTAATTTAGATTAGATATTCAGATCATGAGCTGGGAAAAATCTAATTTTTATCATAATGATAAATGATAATAGGCTCGCTGTTTAAAAAGAAAAAATCAGCTCAGAACATATTTGTTAATTTCGGTCGTTATTAAATCGGTGTTGATAAAATGGTAAATATGAAGATTTTGCTAGTAGAAAAAAAGAATTAGGACTGTAGATTCAGCTCTAAGGGTGGGGTTTGCTGCTCCTAATTTTGTGAGGGGGGAGACAGCTCTGCATAGACGTCTTTCTTGTGTTTATGTGGGTTTCCTCTCATAATCCAGAAGCACTTGATTTGCTGAACAGTCCCTAAATTGCCAGTATTGTCTGTGTATGTGTCCTGTGTTGAACTAGTATCCTGTCCAGGTTGTCTTTAGCCTCATGTCCCATGCTGTCTGACAGTGAGGCTCCAGGCTGATTGCAATACTGTACTGGAAAATCTGTCACAAAAGATGGATGGATGGATGAATGGATGGGGAATAGTCTCTACCTTGCTGTTAACAGTATGGTTATTAATTATAACTTGCATGCGAATGAGAAGGAGTAAACCAGCTCGATGGTCCCTTTTCTGGCAGAACCTTGCTGAACATTTCATGAGTGCTGTCGGAGATAAAGGGTACAAAACCAGGGCCTTTCACTCGAAAGCCTGCTGCCTGGAAGCAATGTCTGCCAGATATTAGGAACAAACGATCCGCCGCAGGACGTCCAGCTGTGTCAGACTTGCGAGTGCAAATGTAGTCCAGTATTTGTTCCCTCATGCACTCCATATTTCTCTCGTGTTAAGGGCACACGCCGCTTAGCCTTTTAGTCAGGGGGTGGCCATATGCTGAGGGCACCATTTCCATTGCATGTCATGATACCTCCAGGGGGCGGAATTGTGAAGGAGCTGACCAGATGACCGTTGAGATGCTGATCTCAGCTTCCTCGTGCCTGAGTGGCTGTACAAACTATTTATATGTAAGTTGTGCTCAACAGGATTGTCCATCCATCCATTTTCCAAACCGCTTATCCTTACTGGGTCGCTGGGGGTCCGGAGCCTATCCCGGAAGCAATGGGCACGAGGCAGGGAACAACCCAGGATGGGGGACCAGCCCATCGCATGGCACACTCACACACCATACACTCACACACCTACGGGCAATTTAGCAACTCCAGTTAGCCTCAGCTTGTTTTTGGACTGTGGGGGGAAACCGGAGTTCAACAGGATTGTCCACTAAATAGTTCAATTGAAGGTTTATCCCTTGGAATTGCTTCCTTCTTGTGCCCTTGATGGCGATGCCCCTCTAAGTCAATTGTCACATGTAAGTGGAAAGTTGTTGAGGAAAGTGGCACCACGCTCCGAGAGAAATCACCCGAGTGGGGTGGTGCTCCAGATTGGGATCTGGCCACATTTGTGGATAATAAAAAAACATGAAGAGGAGCCCCGTCTCCAGGCCACAGATTGTGTCATCGGGTGGTAATGTGCTCACGCTCAGCCCGCCTGATCCAGGAGATTAGGCTGACAGCAGCATGCCCAGATCCCTCGTGCCGTCCGCGTGTCTGTGCAGCTCCGCAATCACGCCGTGCAAAACTACCATGCAGTAGTATCAAACCTCCTTCCTCGCTTCACTTTTCCCGCCCACTTTTTCCCTCGTATGCTGACATCTCATCCCTCGTTGGTTTTCCCATAAGATTGTGGGGACTCTGGAATAGGCCACAGCTGGGCTGTGGGACCTATGAGGTTAGAGACGGGTGCATTGGAATTGTGCTGACGCCTCCCTCCCCCTGAGTGAACCATAGGCCAGGTTCGAACACTGCGAGACGTGCCCTTGGGAGGATCCCACATGCTTCTGGCGCACAGCAACATCAGAGGAAGTGTTTATGGCTGAGTAGGAAGAGGAATAAACAGAGGAGGCACCAAAGAAGGTAACTGGGAGGATCTTCATAAGCATTCTGGGAATTAGGTGCCTGGTAATGCAGAGGGTTTGCGGATCTTCACAGTGAGGGCTTTGGAAAAAAAACCACAGGTAATAATCAAATGTGCTTTTCTTACTCTTGCCGTTTAATTGGCTGATGTTCTCAGTAATTCTCAGTAGTCTGCTTCCTCGAAATGATTTTGAACAGAACATCAGGTTGTGATTTGCCAGTATGCCTTGCCATGGAGAAAGGCCAAAAAAATCTTTCAGACTCAATTTAAAATGCGTGAAGGACACATCTCAAATAAGCACGTTAACACTGAAATCCCACTGCCAGCACCGAGCCTGAGCTCTGATTCACCACGGGTGCCGTATGTATGGTTTCTTGGGGTAAGGTGGTGATCACCTTAGAGCTCCCATTGTCTTCTTGGAGTGTCGTAGAGGGAGATCTCAATCAAGCTTTTTTTTTCGGAGCAGTGCTGATTGATGAGTTCTGCCTCAGCAGATAAATCTTGATTCAGATTATTGCTTCTTTTCTGTGTATCCAGTTAAAGAGCTGTCCTAGGCCGCTTGGAAGATCACATGATAATTGTCCCTGTATCCCAGACTCTCCTGGTAGAATTATAAATGATCCAGACTTCTGCAATTGAACATCAGTGCATTTGAAATATTTTTAGCTACCATTGAGGTTTTTGTGTTTGTTTCTTATTTAACCAGTTTGCTGTGGCTTGATCATTGTATTAAACTGTTCTTTCTGAATTTAACACCTGTTAGGAAATGGTGTTTTCCATCTGACTTAATGAAAACTCGGTGGTTCTGTTTGGGCTGGTCCCTTTCAGTGATAGAAGCACCTAGATTTGGGCGGTATCTAGTTTTACATATCATCTAGATATATTGAGGTACACAGTACTTTGGTGATATTTTAAAAAGTAATGCTATTCCGTTAAGCTTGGTGATAAAATTTGCCGAAATTCCAAATGTTCAAAATACCACAGCATATCATATCCCAGACCTATCCTATCCCAGAGGCTAAGGGTTCAAGGCAGGAAACAACCCAGGATGGGGTGCCAACCCATCACAGGGCACATTCACACAAGCACACCTACGGATAATTTGGTAACTCCAGTCAGCCTCGGCATGTTTTTGGACTGTGGAGGGAGTTGGAGTACCTGGAGGAAACCCAACGACAAGACGGGGAAAACATGCAAACTTCAGACACTTGTAGCCATGGTGGAGACTCGAACCCTGGTTCCTGAGGTGTGAGGTAACGGTATTGTCCACTGCACCTGCATGCCGCTCATGTAGCTGAATATCCAAAATGTTATTTATACTAGCATAGTATCACCCTGACCTGGACTGTAATATTCGCTTGTGACGTAAGAGTAGGTTGCACCCTGGATCACGTCACCAGTGTGTGTTTTTTTTTTTGCGGGTATACTTGTTTTCCACAGAGTGGTGGGATTCTACTAACGTCACTGTCTGCAGTGCATCAACCGAGGTCCGAAATCATTTCTTCTAACTGGAACACCCAAGCACTGATGTCAGGGAGAGAAGACTGGTAGCACTGAATTCCAGAAGTGATTGGTGGGGGCTTATTGCCATGCCAACTAGTCCTGGAATGAGTTCTGCGTCATAGCTGTAGGCTGCTGGATGGGACAGGATATACTTGCCTTCTTAGCTGTCCAAAGCCCACAGTGCTATAGCCTTGTGAAGAGAACTGGCCAACTCTGAGCTATAGTCGGTATTTCACAAATATTTTTTTCTAAATTTGGCACCTAATTGCTGTTTCTTGCAAAGCTAAAGGTCAGTTATTTAACTGCAGTCTCCTTCCCGGTTTAACAGAAAAGTGTAGTGTTCGTCTGCCGGCATGTGGCTCAAGTTACATTTAACATTTCAGCTTGTCAGATGCTGAATAGGCAGGGGGATTTGGCTCTTTTGCATTTAGCAATCGTTGGTGCCTCGGCCTCCAATTATCGTTTTTAAACACAGTAAACGTGTTTCTTTTTTGACCAAGCGAGCGTGCTTCACGTTGCTGAAATGACGGGTTTAGCAGACATGCAGCATCGCAACGCAACACATTATTAAAATGTGCACAGGAAGCAGGTTTTCATTGTGAGGTGACCAAAGAGACCCCCACCCTACCCTTCCCACCAGCATTTCCTGTGCTCAGGCCAGTGAATGATGCCCTAATCCAGCCCTTTAGCACACAGGGGGAGGGGGGAGCTGGCACCCTAATTACCAGATGTTTAGATTAGCGTCAGCAAAATGTACGTCCTTGCGGAAACAGTGATTGAGCGTGTGAACCACAGTGGTGCCTTAGTGGTGCTGTACCCAGGCCTGGCCCCATCTAATCACTGCCCCGTAGCTTACTAGGATACAGCCACTAGACAGCGCTGTACCTTTTGGTTAACCATGTGATCCACGTCAAGTACAGGGCTGAGCCTTAATAAAAAGATCCAGGTGTTAAAAATGTGTAGACTGACAAAAGCATGTGTGTCTGACAGGCCGAGAGAAAGAAAGCTGTTTACAGCTGGATACTTTTACTGCCCTGAAGGCAGAGAGGCCCTGGGGAGTGTGCATGCGGAGATGAAACGTGGACCAAGGGCCTGTCCCACTGCTGTCTGCACACCATGTTTTCTTGGGTTGGCATCATGCTTCAGAAGACACTCTGTCTCTCCATGCAGATTTGTCCATGCTGCATGTTTTCAGCACTGTTAAAAAAAGTTATGGCCAATGTGTCTGCGGAGAGCATAACCAAGGACTGCGTCAGTTCACAACTGAAGAGATACTGTGAAACATGAGAGAAGCAGATGTTTGTTTAAATGCAAAATACTTCCTATGACAAATGCAGCCATTCATCCATCTTTTAATGGTTTATCCAGTGAATGATGTCCCAAGAATTATAGAGCACAAGGCAGGGATTGCCCTGGACTGGAGGCCAGTCCAGTAAAGTGTGCAAACGCTGTGGGTGATATGGGAATGAAAACAGACTAGAGGCTTTAATTGTCACACCACTACCTTTGCGTGCGGGGACCCTTTTGACAGGAACAGGCTGCTCCTCCAGTTCTGTCCTGGCATTGCATGGAAATGAATTAAGAGGCGCTGCATGGCCCCACAGGCAGCTAGTCAGACTGACCTGAAGCAAATTGGTGCCTGGGGGCTCAAAACTGAAGTCCGCCCCCCAGTGAGGAAAAAAAGGCTGATTGGAGGGTGGTAAATCCCAGCGATGACAGACATACCTGTGAGAGACCATCATCAGGCATGATTCTGGGAGGGACGGACAAGAGGACAGACCAGAGAGCAGGGATCCTTAACAAATTACCCAGAATGACTAGAATGCCCTAGGAAGAGAAGACAGAATGAAAAAGCTGGTTAGTACAATGTGCTGTAGCGCTCCTTGCCTATGCTAATGGATGGACAAAGAGGGGCTTCTTACAATATGCATATCTTTCCCCACTTCGATGGTGAACTTCCAGTGTGTGATTGGGAATTAAGCCAGGTGGACGGGGGTCCTGGTACTGAGGTTAGGTCTGTGTGGGCCTTAGTAGACTCAGCCCTGCAGCTCTGTTAGTAGATACCACAAAGGCTCTGTCAGCCCTGATGTGCCTCCTGGTGATGTAGTTTCAGCTCTGAATACAGAACTGCTAGACTGATCTTGTCCATGAGGAGTGAGTAGGTTTAAATACACACATATTTGGAGCGTGGGGGGCCTTTGTGGGTGAGGCTATCCTCTCTTCAGTTTCACCCCTTATATTGAGGACATGGCTGTCAGCGTGTCAAATGGGCATGGCCATGCGTGTGGATCTGCACCACCAGCTTCCCACTGACACACCAGGTGAACACAGAGTGCCCCTGCCTCGACTCTTCCCCTGCCTCGACTCTTCCCCTGCCTCGACTGTTCCCCTGCCTCATCTGTGGGTGCAAGTCAAATTGGTAACACTCAGATCTTCCAGATTAGCTTTTTTATTATATGTTCCTTATTTCCCTTTTGTTAGGGGAGACGGATGAACAGGAAGTTGTTCAGCACTTAGAGTATTTCCCCTGGACAAGAGGTGGTTGTTCTTACAATCACCTCCAAACTACATCCGTTTTGGGAGGGGGAACGTTGGACTCATAACTACAGTAGGTCTTAGTTTGAGTCTTCAATTCGAAGCTGCAGTGTCCATACTTCACAGTTGAGCCCTTGCTGTAATTGTTTAATAAATGTGTATGTACTACCTCTCCAGTATGCTGCTAAGTGTGAACACTTGACTCTTCCATGGGGTGAATCTGTTAAATTGAAATTGTTAATCAAGCCTTGAACTACATCGGGGCAGTGATGGGGCATGGAGGAGCTACATACTTTAATATCTCCATGACCCTATCCATCAGAGGATGAAGTGCTGAATCCAGCAGCTAATTACAGTCTTCCTGTGTTTTGCTGTCATGGCTTGCGGCCGGAGAGGTCGGCACAGGAAAACTCCACCCATGTGACACACGCATGCATAAAGCATAAAGCTGGCTGGCTGGTCAGTGTCTGTTTATGTTTATGCTGAGGAAAGGTTTCTTGCTTATTTTCTATCCACATCTTTAATAATTAATTACCCAGAGGGGAAGGAGGCCAGACTATTCTAAGGAGGTTATTATTTATATTTTATTCTTGGGTTTGGATGAAAGATAATCACAATACCTTGCAACAAAACAGCATGAATTTAAGAGTGTTCTTGTTGGTGGAGGCTCCGAGCCTCTGTGGATTCCCAGAAGTCGGATGTCAGCTCCAGATGCCTCACATGATTGGCATCATCTAATAATGTCTCATTTAACAACAAAAAGTGCTGTTTGGCAGGAAAATCTTCCACACATAGAGATCAGCCAGGGGGTCAGGTTCTGTAAAGCTATTTTCTTTTCCTATTTAAGAACTTATTAATCAACAAATGGGGCTCCGAGGCAATGTTGCCAAGCAATTTAATGGCTGTAGTGGATTCATTTTCTTTTCATTACATTATTTCATGGTCGGACAGGCAGCGGTGGGGAGAGATTACAGCGGCAGGGCCAAGAGATGGTCAGTATGGCGTATTTGGAGCGTCAGGCGGGATTATTGGTGGAATTGAGCGGATGGATTTAATTTGGACGGCACGGAACAGGTCGCTGCATCGCCGGTATTCCTAACAGGTTTCTGGATAAAACGACAGGCACGGAGCTCTAAGCTATAAGCCGTGATGTCGCTGAGGTCTCTAGCCGAGGTGATGGAGGTCAGACCTCCCCAGGTTTTGGGCTCCATGTAGCAGTCTCAGCATCAAACGAGTCATGTCAGGTATGTGTGTCTTGTGCCCCACGCAGATCACGCACAGCAGGCCAGCATCCACGGAGCTTTGCAGCGCCTGTCAAGTAGGGATGGTGTCTGTTGGCCAGAGTTTTCCAGCATGCAACTTTTAAACACTTATGGGGTCAGGCTTGTGGCAGCTCAGTCGTACACCATCAGTGTGCCCCGCTTTCCAAGAGCAGTGTGCGGCTTTCAGGAAATCTCAAAGGGAGCGCTGGGTTCTACGGCAGCCTATTTAGCACCTCGGCGTCGCATATGCCCATGCTGACACCAGCAGTTGGCAGGACCTCCGGAGGTGATGATTAGCTAATTACCGTAATGTGGGGCGCTTTGAGAATTATCTGCCTTGCAGGGTCGCGCATGTTGCACTTTCACAATTAAATTAGATACTGTTGCTTTTGCTTGGACTTTTGCTTCTGGTTTTTAAATGCTCTGTTGGCTCTAAGGCCAGATTCCAGAGGACATTGTGGCTGGTTGTTTGTTTGAGGGGCCTTGCATGGATTCCGCTTCTACCTCCGTCGTGAAACTGCCTCATTTTCCACCGTACAGAAATGGATTCCTTGCTCTTCCCTCGCTATGGACAAGAAAAGCTATGCTTATATGAGATAATGACAGGGCAGCTACCCTAAATATTTATCCATTAACCATTTCCTGCTAAATGCAGAATCTGATACAGTGTCAGTCAGTGTTTGAGGGCACAGTCTCTTAGCGCTGCAGTGTGTACAATTAGCGCATGCAAAACACAAGGAATTTTTAAGGTAAAACAATCTGAATTTTGATGGGGTTAAAACGTAGAGATGTAGCCGATATAGTCTTACTGGCAAATATGGATCCCACCTCGGTACACTCTTTGGCAGAAGCCTTTATGGATCCTGTCTTGCCGTGTTTGGACCTTGAAGATGACCTTTGTTGTCCATATTCGAGAAGAGTTAACTCTTAGCTTCTTTCTCTCTGTGTCTGCAGGTACAACGAGACAGCCCAAGGAAGGAGAGGTCCCAGGGGTGGACTACAATTTTGTTACCGTTGACCGGTTTATAGAACTGGAGAAAAGTGGGGCCTTACTGGAGAGTGGAACATATGAAGGTAGGAGGGACGTTTGTACTTCCTCCTGTCTTCGTGGTTTGACGCATCAGCATTGCAGAATGTCGCAGGTTTATCGAATCCTCCTGTCCTGTCCCTGTTCCTGCTTGGCCCCTCCATTGTGAGTACACTGGTACACAGGAATGAAGAGTATTGAGGGCCAGGTTCCCTTTTCCCTAGGAGACCCACTTCCCCTTAGGTAGGGCACCCAGACCTAAGGAATGACCTCACTGCTACTCGTTTCTCAGCACTTAAGAGAAGACTTAAAATACATTTAAGCCCTTGAATGTGTGGCTTCTGGAGAGCTTCCACTCGGTCACATTTAACCCCCTGCTGAGAGCTAATGCCTTGACGAGTTACGGGAGGGATGTATCTTACAGACGAAGGGCAAATGAGACCCTAGTCCTCAGCAGCTTGAAGCCTTGTGTCTTTGAGTTCTTTGTTCCCCTTCTTTTCGGCCGGGCTTGTGATTCGACAGCATGTGGGCGTCCTGCCCCATGTGGGTGTAGGGATCTCATTTCCTCCATGGCCAACTCCAACACATCTTGAAACAAATGGTTCTACAGCTAGTAATCCTGGCTTCCACTTCTGATAGTTATTCACTCTTAGTTAAAACAAACAAGGGGAGATGCAAATGATGCTTTTGGCCCGTGAGGCCGAGTGTTGCATTTCTCTGTCGTTTTCTTTTCGAAAAGTAAATTGCAGATGGTCAATTTAACGGTTGGCTGACGACATTACAGTACCCCCCCACCCACCCCGCTACTCACCCCCCGTGCGAGATTTGTTCCTTGTCTCAGTGTCTTCGGATGGATTCTCAGGGACCGCCGTCCTCTTTCTGGATCGCTGCTCCTCCATCATTCGCCTGTTAATTTGTGATGCAGATTAAGGGAGACGAAGGGGAAGAGGGTGAGAGAAATTATGACAGATTGATAGTGGTGAGGAGGGCAGGGGTCCCCCCGCCCCCACATAAACGCCGATATCTGTCAGTGGGCAGATGAGATTCCAGCAAGTGGGGTTTCAGACTGCTGTAGTCGCAGTCTTTCCCATTGGATGATTGCGGCCCGTGTGAAGATTAAAGCCCTTTCTCAGGTTCACTCTCATGTCTGCACTCAACCCCTTTCTGTAAAACACCTTTGCTGGAGGTATGCCGCGGGCTCCTCCCTGCTGTCTGAATCAGAGACGTCCGGCGAGCAGCTTGTGTGGAGGCGGTCGGGGCCCCCATGGGGATTCCAGAGCCTTTCACCCAGATTGGCGTTGGCCCTCCAGATAGAAATGCCGTCGGAAGCTGTTGTGTCTGGGATGGCCGGAGGTGGGCGGGAATGTCGGCCGTGGGTGTTACGGGAACACGTGTGCTTGGTGTGGAGCTGCAGAGCCTGCACTCAAACTGCTGGCGAGCGGATCTCAGCCTCGGCTCCCAGCCACTCCATCTGGGTCTGCCCCTCATGTGAGTCCCGTGGCAGCCACGTGACGACTACATGCACTGGGGGAAACGCTCGTCACGCTAACGGGGGGCCTTGGCACTGACGTCTCCTCCATTGGGACGCTGTTGTAGCCAGCGCGGGTACGTGGGCCTAGTACCCAGGATTTGGACCTGGACCTAGGGGAAGGAGTGAGTGGGTGAAGTGTGAAACAGCCACCCAGGAAGGGTGGGGTAAAAAGAACACTCGGGAGGGCAGGGACAGGGGTCCGGCCAGCTCACCATCTGCAGCAAAGGACTGAAATTCCAGATTTCTCAAGTGTCATGTGACCAGTTGGAACACTAGTCGACTGGATTGTGCTTTGGGGGGACGAATGTATACCTGTGGGGTTAATCAGGCTGCATTAGGTCTGTGTTAGGTTTCATGAAGGGGTTTTCGTTTTGAACACCAGCAGTCAGCGGTCCGCAAAACAAAGAACGACACACGCCCCTCCTCCTGTCGCCCTTGCAGATAACTACTACGGCACCCCCAAGCCCCCGGTGGAACCCACCCCTCTGCTGCTAAATGTAACGGAGCAGATCCTACCTGGCGCCCGACCCAGCGCAGAGGGCAAGAGGAAGCGCAACAAGTCCGTCACCAACATGGAGAAGACTGGAATTGAGCCCCCCGAGGAGGAGGAGGAAGAGAGGCCCATCGTCAATGGCAACGGCGTCAACATCACCCCAGGTCGGTGCCCGCCTGGCCATGTGCCTGACGTTGGGGCAGCGGTGCAGTATTAATCACCGGTCAGGGAGACACCATCAGAGGGCCAGGGCTGCAGCATGGTAATGACCCCCGGGTATGAAAAGGAGCAAACCGCTGCCTGCAGTAATGCCTGTAAGAGCAGAACAGGCCTTTACCCCCCATGGCGTTTGCGGTCAGACGGAATATAGGGCCTCTGGTATAGAGCATCACCTCTCACGGCATGACATTGTCACGCGTGGTTCTTTTTGTCATGTTTATATAGTTTGGTAAAAGTCATACTTACTTCCTGCACACCATAATGCCGAATAGGCAATTCTATGGCAGAGGTAATTCCATTATCAAAACGTCATGCATTTGGTGAAGAGTGCAACCCATTATGCAGTATAATTTGATAGTTGATGGTATTTCAAGCCAAGCAAGTGACGTCTTTTCAAACTGTAGCCAAGTTCCACTGCAATCTTATCGTCGAACTGGCCAAATATATAAAATAAATATGAGACGACAAGTGAAGCAGGCGATGAATTCAGTACAAAAATTATTAAACAGTGCACACCAGAATCCCTGAGGCTCAGGGAAGAGCTGTAGTGCAGGACCACTAGGGGGCACTGCTCATCTGTCGGCACCATGCAACTCGTGGGTTCAGGTACAGCATCTCTTTGGGTGTGAATTCGGGACCGCTGTCATCTTCAAGGCCCTGATGTGCATCGGCAGCACATGGAGCTGACCACTTTGCCCAGATCGATTTCCGGGAGTATAGAAGGATTATTCCATTATCCGTCGCATTTTTCTAAATTAGCAAAAGACCCGTTTTTCTGATCCAGTAACGAGGAGAGCAAATCAAGCCCCTTATTCAGTTATGTGCCCGTATCGATCCGTCAGAGTAATTGAGTTATCAGCCTCTGTTTTGTAGATCCTGTGGACTTTCAAATGAAAAGCAGAGAAGCCAGAGGCTTGACAACAAACAGAACGGAAAAGTCCTGGTATCCCAAGCCGCCAGCTTGGAACCGTTCCAATTTGCTAGAGGGGGCGGGGTTGTAACGCAAGTGAAGCATTGGTTAGGGAGGTAGCTCTTCATTAGAGACAAAGTAATCACTTTGTTTGTGTGTGGGCTGGCAAACTAACGAATTACTGCTGATTTTTTTCTTCTCTTTGTTTTCTGATCAGCAGATCTAAAGGAAAGGGAGTCTTCATATTCATTTTTTTCCATGGCTCCTGGGCGCCTGGTCCCAGTGATGGGCCGGGTCGATACACTGACTCTATGATCTCAGCAGATAGCTCAGCTTCATGGATTTCTTCTTCACGCTGTCGTCTCTGGCTCCCACTCTCTCTCTCTCCCCCGGGGGCCGTCAGCAATCAGAGCTCTATCGAGCACCGGGGCCCCTTTCTCTCGCTCTGTCTTTCTCCAGCTTGTCTGTCTCACACAATCACACACTTGCACACGGTTTCTTAGTTGTGATTCAGCGATGTCTTGTTGGCAGGAAAGAATTCGTATTGCCGGCACACTTGAACAAAAGCACTCAGGAACAAAAAGATGTATAGATAGATGGAATCATATATATAACAGGCATGTTGTATTAGAGACACAAAACAGCCTCCTTTCAATATAGACTTTGTGCCCAGTCCGTTTACATCGCTGCCTTTTGTCAGTACTTGTCCCTCTGGCTATGGAATTCAGCGATGCCCTGAGCTCTCAGTTACGCACAGAGTCTTGTCCTTCTCTTCTCTCTCTGACTTTGTCAGTTCATCCTCTGCCTTTCATTGAGAGGGGCACGTAGCAAGGATATCAGCTCTGACTTACCTGCCATTCTTGCTCATAGAATCCAGCGAGCATGAGGACAAGAGCACGGATGCATCGGGCGACAGCACCACCCAGAATGAGCCTGCTACACTCGCCTCCATGGAGGTATCCAAGGAGGAGGGAGAGCCCCCCAAGTCACCCCCAAAACCGGATGAGAATGATGAGCTGGGGCCCTTACCTGACAATTGGGAGATGGCCTACACGGAGAAGGGAGAAGTCTACTTCATTGAGTAAGTGTAACTACCTTCACAGAATGGAGACGCCTGGTCCCTTGAATCAGTATGACTGCCTGGAGAGGCCTGCCTCATTGAGTCAGTGTGACTGCCTTCAGAGAATGGAGACGCCTGGTCCATTGAGTCAGTGTGACTGCCTGCAGAGGCCTGCCTCATTGAGTCTGTGACTGCCTTCAGAGAATGGAGAGACCTGGTCCATTGAGTCAGTGTGATTGCCTGGAGAGGCCTGCCTCATTAAGTCAGTCTGACTGCCTTCACAGAATGGAGATGCCTGCCTCATTGAGTCAGTGTGACTGCCTTCACAGAACGGAGAGGCCTGGCCTATTGAGTCAGTGTGACTGCCTTCCGAGAATGGAGGGGCCTGCTCCATTGAGTAAGTTTGACTGCCTTCACAGAGAGTGTGGACTGACCGGCCTCATTGAGTTAGTGTGATTGCGTTCTCTGAGATAATGGAGAGGCCTGCCTCTTTGTGCTGGTGTGTGAGGGAGGTCTGCTCCAACAGAATTGCACATACATCCCTGGCTTTGAGCATGGCGGGCAGAATGTTTACAGACAAACACAGGCACTGCACAGTGTTGAAGAGGAGTGGTTCTTGGTGTGAGCATAGCAGTGTGCTCTGTTTGTTGGCTGGGAGGGGGTAGCTGAGCAGGATTCAGCATTTCTGTTTAAAAGGTGGTTACGTCTCATCTCCACAGTGGGTCTTGTAGCAGACAGCTGCGAACGGGTCCTTGATTACATGGGCCCTCACAGGTGGGGCTCAATGTGGCAGTGCAGGCTGCTAGCTGCTATCCGGTGCTATCGAACACCCCTTGCCCCGAGGACAATACCCTCTAGGGATGTATTTGGCTTGATGAGGGGTGCAGCCGAAGTGAGGGGGAAAGTCAGCTGAGAAGCCGTGTTCTGGGAGGCTGCTCGTCTGACATGATGTCATACCACTGTCATGTTTATGATAGCAAAAAGCAAACGATCAAGGCATCAGTGCAGATGTACCTGTCAAGGATGCAGCTAAGTGCTGTTTTTGCTCGCTTTCTCTGCACAGAGGGTGGCTGCTCCCCACTGCTCTCTGCTCTGCATATGCTCTCGCACAGATGCAGAGGTGCTAGCTCTGTGGCCCTAAACTAATTATCCAAGCGCTTCGCTCACGTGCATTTTCCCAACTATTTATCCATTTCACACCTTTAAGTCCTATGTGGAAATCAGATTACGCTCAAACCGAGATCCGTCCCTATGCATGACTTCAGTTCTCATCGCGGCGTCGTCATAGAGCTCGGTAACCAGCAGGAGGCGCCATCCGTTGTAGACCACGCCTCTGGTGGGATGGAAGAACGCCTCTCTTTTCTAGACTACTGTAGGACGCGGTCCACCCCCTCCCCCTGGCCCTCCGCTCCCCTGCGCTCCTGCCCCCGGTCCTGTCATCATCTTGAAGGGAGCGCATTGTGGCTTTAGACGAGCTCAACAGATTCATTGAAGTTTTCTTGGCTGCCGCCCTCATCTGATCTCCGTCCAGTTTGTTCCGTGGAGTCGCGGGTGTGACGTGATCGGCCAAGTGCACAGCTGTTAGTTCCCATCACTCACACGCCTCTCTCGGGATAATTAGGAACCGTAAGCAAATTAAATGTGCCGACGGTGGTTTTGAGGAGCGTCGCTTTCCCTTTTTTTCCGCCCATCAGTGGGGGGAAAAGCAAAGGTTCGGTTCATTTTTGTGCTTCCTGTTGGAGAGAGCTTCCTCCATACCGCTGAGGCTCTTTCTCTCTCCCTCTTTCTCTCTCGCTGTAGCCACAACACCAAGACCACATCATGGCTGGATCCACGACTCGCCAAGAAGGCTAAGCCACCGGAGGAATGCAGAGAGGATGGTGAGTCTGCCTGGCCGCTGTGTGTCTCTGCTGTGATGCTGCTGCCCATTTGGTCTTGTTGCAGTATTTCTCTTTTAGTTTTTCTTGCATTTTTGGATCTGTTCTTGATCAGGGTCATTGGTGTTGGGGACATTGAGCCAAAGGTTTTAGGAAAAGGTTTAAGGGTTACATAGGATGTAGCGGCGGAGGAGAATGTTCAGGGGGACATGGAGGGACTGGGGCTCATACACTGCTTTCGCAAGGAGCTGCTCTTGCTGAGTGTTTGCTGACCGACCCACCAATCATTAGCGGGACGGCCTGCCTCTAGAACAGACTTGTCTTTATGTCCCCACCACCCTGAGCGCTCTGCACGCTGGGAGAGAGTCCCATTGCTTTGTGTGTGTATGTTGATGGGGGGGGGGGGGTGTAATCGTCCACGAGCTTGGGAAACGAAAACCCAGCTCCGCAATTGGTCACCATTAGGCCCCATCGATCTGCGGTCTGACTCTCCTGAGGAATTGAAAAGCAATATCTCTCTCGGAAGATTTAAGTGCTTTGTTGTGACGTGAATTTCAATGCCGCTTCCCTGTAGCACGCCAGGGTCCAGTTTCATTTCTGCATTTAGGGAATGGGGGGGGGGGGGGGGGTATGCAGGCTGACGGCTTAGGATGGTTGGGCGACCAGCTTCCTCCGGCGCTGGGAGGGGTCAGCTCCGGATAGAGACCACGCTAGCTCACAGATTACTGCTGATGACCGCCGCGGTGCTCGGCTGACATGCGAGTGGCATGATGCAGTCCGTGGCTCTGCCTCTGGGCTGATGGACGCGCCGCCTCCATAGCACCTGATGCTGGGACCTGCCAGGCTCCCCATTCCTATCGGTTTGGTTGTGCCCTGGAGGTGATCGGGGCTGTGCTTTGATGGGTTCTTACAGGATTACACTGGCTGGCCTCATTGGAACATTAACCTTTATATGCCTGGCAGAGGGGGTGTACAGGGCAGTTAGGCAGACACACACACACACACAGGTTTATAATCGTGTCTTTGTGGGGACTTTCCTTTCATGTCTATGGGGAAATCCCTAATCCCAACATGACAACCTTAACCCTTACACAGCCCTAACCTTAACCATAAGTACCCAAACAAGACTTTTTGACTGCATTCACAGATCTTACTGAGGACCTAAAACTGGTCCTCAAAATAACAGGTTGTTTTTTACATTGCGGGGGACATTTGGTGCCCACGATGTAATATAAGAACTGATTCAATGCTCTAGACTGGACTGACAGTGTATAAGATCCAGAAAAGTATCTATTATGTGTAATTAAATCAGATGTGTTTGTCCATCCTACTGTGTGGTAAAGGGAAACTAGTAGGTATGTTAGCTGTTTGCCCCCTGCCTCCCCAGTGTCCCTTTCGGGAGGTGGGGGGATGTATCTGATTGCTGTCACAGGAGTGAGCGTCATGTGATCAGAATATTCCATATTTCCTGTTGTGGGTATGGATTTGAAAGCTCTGCTTTTCTGGGCCTCGTATCACAGATCGGGCCCCTTGGCCCATCTCGTCCTCCTCTTCTTACCAAACTGATACAGAGATGCTGTATTAAGGTGATGTTTTGTAGTGATTCAAAATAAAAAGTAACACAAATGCGTAGGTTAATGGCACAAGAACATAATGCGCCGTCAGTGCGTCGAAAACCGATGATGCATGCGCCGCCCATGTCAAACCTTGCACTCATGCGGCCGCAGATCGGACAGGTGCCACAGATCAGGCAGCGACAGTGGTGTCAAAAAACGAAGCGTGATCTTTTTAACCCCTTAGTCCCTTGCTTCTCTAACACTCAGCTTCCACACTGATGAGCCCCTTTAGGTTCTCTCTGGTTCCGGAGTTTACAGTAGTACATGATTTATGTATTTTTTGTTTTTTCTTTTAATACCATCATATGCTGCATACTGGGGTGAAATGTGCAGAAGGAATGACTGTTAAAAAATATATACCGCCCAAATCTAGTGTCCAAACCCCCCGAAAATATAGTTTCCTTTCTCATGTTCTCTGTACTGTACTTGCGGCCCCTACCATACTACCCTCGAATGGGACACAGATTTTGTCACCACAAAGACTCCTACCCGGCCTGCCGGTCTCAGGGATTTGGGTAGCGTTTCTCAGCCCTTTTAATGGGTGGTCCAGCAGAGGTAAGGATCCTCCTTCTGCGGTTGTGTTTAGGTTTTCATGGGTGTCCTCTGGTGCCATGCGCCTCTCTGGTCTTGAACCGTGCATCTGCTCGTCGTGGACTGCCTGAACATGGCCTGTCTCGTTTCCCAGCAGTTTCGAACCTGGCAAGGAGCCAGGGAGGATATAGTGACTAGAAATATCTGTTTGCTATTTGCGTGATCCCTGTCAGCGACCTGCCCCCCTAGCCGTGCGTGTGCAGCGTCTGTCTGTGTGCGTGCGCGGGTGCTCGCGTGCAGCACGTCTGCCAGCAGGTTCCCGCTCTTCAAAGGTGCGTGGGGACCAATCTGCCATCAGCGTGAAGTTCTCCGGTGTGTAATCTCGCCTGCTGCTTCCACTCGTTTGAGACAGGCAAACGAGGTAACAAGAAAGGCTTGCAGTCGAAGTAAGGCGCCCTCTCTTCCATCATCCGCATTATGGAAGCATTACTGCATGTTTACCAGCTGGGTATCTTCACGGAGGACCTCTTCACCCCTCTGTGTCTCACCACCTTCTATGTCCGCTCCTTCGTCCCATTGCAGTAAAACCACAACCCTCTCCGCTAATTGTGAGATTTGAGTTTTTCTATTCATGTCTTTACCCTCAAAGAACAATTTCCATTCAACTTATTTCTGTTTGTATTTTATTTTATTTTACTTTTAGCCCTCTTACCTCCACAGTTGGCATACTGTGCTTGACACTGAAGTAGCGAGAGCAGCATTGATTATTATCTTAAATCTTGCTCAGAACAGAGGGTAAATCGATGCCTTTAATAAGCACAGAGATACTGTTTATATTGTTGTATCCATAAGCCCTTGGCTAAGAGATCCAGTTTGGATCTGAACACACATCCCACCTAAAGGGACTCCAGGCCAGTGTCCCCCCTGGCTGTGACGTGTCCTGTTTGTACAGAGATGGTATAGTGTCACTCTAAGGTGTTGACATTATCTGTCAATAGATTGGCCCTGTCTTGCAAATGCTAACCTCTTAGCTTCCATGTTGACATGGTCTCCTGAATGCTGGGATTCTGTGAGACACACTTGATTCTTCCCTTTTTTCATGTTTTTTTTTTATTTTTGGTCTTTGCTGGAATTAATCTTTGGTCAAGACCTCACTAGCTGTTTTCCAGGGGTTTATATATGTTGTATATGTGAAGCATTTTTGAGGGCGTAGAAAAGAGGGAAAACACAGCACCCTCTGTAATTCCTTGGGGGGGGGGGGGGATTTCTCTCCATTTTGTGATCGACAGGTATGTTTTGACAACCAGCCAGCTTGCTGGCTCTCAGAACAGACCACCTTGCGTAATATCAAGTTTTCACTTTTCATTTTTGACACGGAGGAGTCAGTCTTCATACCGATTGACAAGGGTGGTTTTGACAACCGACAAACCTGTGAGTCTCTTTAGCTCTCCGGAGGTAAATATGCAGAACTGGAAGCAGTCTTCATGATTTTTTTCATTTTAATTTTGTTTGTTTTTGACAAGTGGGAGGAGCCTGTGTCTGGATAGACAGGACTTTTTTTTATTTGGGACGCCAATATAAGGGCTTGGATCAAGATAACAGGAGAGAAGCAGGTCGCAGAGGGGCTGCGGCGAGGCGCGGCAGTGGAGGGTCAGCATCCACAGGCCTTTCAGAGGCATCGATTCTCACCTTGGAGGCCCTGAGGTCCGGCTTCTGCATTCCAGTCACGTCGCGGATCGTTCAGGGAGCCGTTAAAGATTGATGATGCTCCTTGTTTTTCTCCCCCTCCAAAACACAGACCTTTTCCAATGTCCATGGCCCAGAAGAACACGGACAGCTGACATGTGAGGGGCCAGAAGGACGGTCTGGCAGGTCTGTGTCTGTGCTGGTGGCGGTGACGGTCTCGTTAGAGGTCACGGCTACACATTCCGGGGTAAAAATTACCCCGCTTTAGCACAAACAGCAATGTAATTGATTATATTTTCTGCTGGCCCGGACATTCGAGGCCGGACCAAAATGGGAACAGGAAGGCGATTCCTTTGTGCCAGGCTCCTACTGCGAATTGTTAAGCCCAAATAAACCGGGCCGATACTCCGCCGTGCTGCGGCTTCATAATAGCACATAACTCTGTGCAATTAGCAGGCGGAAATATAGGGATGTGAAAGAGCCTTCAGTGCAGACAAAAAGGCTTCCTCCTGAGGTTGCCATGGAAGCCGTCTCCCCTTGCAACCAGAACGGGGCTAGAACGGGGCTAGTGTTTTAAGGTGGCCCCGCATTAAAAAGGTGGGGATTTAAGGTGGCTAAAAAGTTAACGCTGTCTTAATTCAGTTGGCTCGGCAGGGAGCTATGATTCACAGGATCACGTTATTAAAATTACTGTATTCTTCAGAGTGGGGGGGGGAGGGGCTGAAGGGAGCTTGACAGGCCTCTTCATCAGCATGTACCCTCGGTCACAGGTAAATCGATTTCTCCACTGCCTGGCGACCCACAGTCCCATCAGTCCTACAACCAGGCGAAATCAGGCCAAACACCTGCCAGCCAGACCCAGCTACGAGGATTGCAGTAACACTATCCTCCCGTAGCTCAGCAAGCATTGCGTGCCACTGATATTGCAAAGGTTGTGGGTTCAAATCCCTGGGAGCACACGGTTCCCTCTACTGTACATTGCTTTAGATATAAGTTCAGATTAATAAAAGAAAGCTTTATATCTAACACTAAATCTGGACAAGGAGCTTTCTGACAGAATGACAAGATGGTGGTTTACTGCCATATGCATCCGTGAAGAAAGATTTATGTGAAAAAGACAGACCCCAAAAATCCATTTGCCTGGTTTGGCCCCAGTATCATTGCAGCTTGAGCTGTTTTTATTTGCTAAAATTAAAAAAACTAGATGAAATATTAATGAAACTCAGAGCGCAGTTCGTGTTTGAAAAGGTCCCACTGTGAGATTTGCTTTCACTATGAAAACGAAGACCTGAAAGTAGAGCACATGGATACATATGTAGTAAGGCTTCATTAAATGGATTGAATAATGCAGCAGATTGACAGTGCATGAATGCCCACTGAGGCCCCTGCTGGCACTGAGGTGTGACGTGGCTGAAACGGGGACTCTACACTGATGCCACGGACCACGCCAGATTACTGCTCTACTTTTATTTACACTTACATTTATTTCTTGATGGTTTTGTCTAGAGCGAAGTACAAGTGCCTCAAATTGTGGTACATCCCAAAAATACAGCTGTTAAGAATTCAAGTAGGCATAAGTTCAGCTTGGCTGAGCTTCCAATGAATGCTGAAGTACACGTGTAAGTAGGATTGGAGCAAGAGCTATGCAACATCAATCAAACATAGCAAAAACCTAATAAGGTAACTATTCACATAGACAAAGTGCAACACTAAGAGCATTCAGGGAACATAGACTTCTGTAGGCGAATAGAGGTGTACCTGGAACAAATGGGGCCCGTGTGATTTAACAGCTCTTTCCACCATTAGGGAACCATGAGAAAAATCCTGAGTGAGACTGCAAACATGGCAGGGACCTCTTAGTGGTGTTGATTTGCTGACTGAAGAGGATGAGATTGGTTGTAGCTGCGGAGGGCGTATCTCGGCGGAGTTGGGTGCCTGTCCATTAATGGCTCTGAAAGTCAGCACCAAGGACTTAAACTTGATGTGATGGTCTGTTTGGAGCTGAGACATGCAGGAGTGTAATATGCTCTAAGGCACAGTTCGATCCTCGGGGACACACAGACACGTTTTTTCAGGGAGCTGGGAGGGAGCAAAAATGTGGACCGACTGGGTCGCTGAGGACCGGATTGGGAAATACTGCTCTAAGGCTGCAACTGAGGGGAGGGTGTGAAATTGGTGATAGAGGAAGGGGTGTATGGCAATATCCTTGGGTCAGCTGAAAGACTTAGAATGTACAGGCGAAAGTGTGAAGAGTGTACAGAGGAAGCACATTTGGGTTTGACAAGGATGCAGATAGAAAGAAGGCCATGTGTTTGGCTTATTATGCATTTGTCTGCTCGTGTGTGTGTGTGTGTGTGTGGTGGGGGGGGGGTTTTCGTGCAACCGCACCACAAAAATAAATCCCAGCACAATAATCTCTCCCAGAGAATTAAATAAATAAATGTATTTTTAGCACCGCTGGTACAAATGAGGTAAAAATTTGCTTGTCAACACAGAAGGTGAGTAATTAGTGCAGGTGGATCGGTGCCGTGACGAGTCAGAGAGAAGCGGGGTCACTGTCCTCAGCTTGCTGGCATTCAGGATGTGGAGGTTGGAGAACCAGTGGTATATGTGGGATACCTAAGTCTGTCGCTGTAGACCTGGGACACTGTGGAGGACCGTGCGCATGATAAATAGGCTTTGATCACCTGCGTCTGGGGGGGTGGAGGCAGACTCGCAGTGTCGCAGGCGTGGGGGGGGGTCCAGTCAGATGCTCTGGGCAGGTCCTTCTGTGTGTGTGAATGAGTGTGTGTGGGTGCGTGTACATGTGAGACTGTGACAGTGAATGTGTGAGTGCATGCATGTTAGTGAGTGTGTGTTTGAGTATGCATCTGTATCTGCTGTTAGTGATGGACAGGCTTCTCCAGGGATATATTGTTTGCCTTCCCAGCGGATTCCATGGTGACATTCTGTGGCAAGTGGCAAGGTGAGCAGCTCAAAGGACGGTGGCTCTTCCGCTTGGGACACTTGGGGACTGCATGACCATCCGGCAGGCAAGTCAGCAGGGCTGAGCGTCATGGAGCACGGCAACATGGGGGCTGCAGCCACCACGACCCCTCCGATCTCCACACGCTGATTAGTGTGGCTGAGCAAAGGGTCACTGCTGTGGTGCCAAGTGCAGGAAACATCTCCGCTGGGGCCGGATGAAAAATCCGAGCGGGATCGCTTACATTCGCTGGGGGGGTTTGTTTTCTGACACGAGGCAGGAGTCTGATGTCACGACGTCGCGGTTTGGAAATTCCCTCCTTCGGCATGAAAATAAGCGTTGGCCTCTTTTTCTGTTTTCTGCAAATGAAGGCGTCCTTTGATTTGAAAAAGAGCAAATAAGTTGGAAACTCATGCCCTCGCTCTCCTGAGCAGATTGGGGCGCAGCCATTAGGGCGGGGCTGGATATCTGGGTGTAAGTTGAAGGTAGCTACAGTCCAGGCTGGGTGTGAGGGGATATTTTCTCTCTGAGTGAGAGTCATGGAAGCTGTCTTGCAACCAGAACGGGACTAACATTTTAAAGTGATCCTGAATGTAAAGGCGAGGATATAAGGTGGCTCAAAGCCAGTCCCCCACCCCTACTACCAGTAGTCTCATGGTTTAATCCCAGCGTCACAGTAACAGTAGAAAAGTTGTGGCGTTGTCACATACCAAGCAGAGTCAACGGGACTCTTTCGGGAGGGATGGAAGATGACTGACTTCCGACCTGCCACGACCTACTTGCTAGTCCAGCCCGGAATGTCACACAAAGCACTGCTCGAGTACGCCGTGGATGTCATTAAGGAAAGGAGCGAATTACAAGATGGCGGAACTCCTGCAAGTGATGCCGTGCGGACAGTATGTGCGCCGATGAAATGGGAGCGAAGGGAAGTATGCCCCCACCAGCCGTCCCACTCACCCACCTCCCGCTGCAGCTCTTTAGACAACTTACAAAGTAGCCCTGTGGGATTCTGGGAACACAGCTGATGTGGCGTCCTGTCTTGCTTCGCTGACACGAGAGAAAGAGAGAGAGACCAAGCTCACACGCCACCCTCGTACATCACCCGGTCAGAGTGTCATGTTGAGGTGTGATGTCATTCTCATCTTCATTCAACGTTCTGCTGAACTAATTAACCACATATCGCTGTTACCCGTTGCGCCTCAGGCTGGACCCACTTCAGCTGATGGGGAATTCCCTGTCAGCACCATGGTGCCGGCTGGATAGGATGACAGGCACCGGAGAATCCTGCTCAACGTCTGGTCACACGCATCACGGGGCCCAGCAAAATTAGCTTGGAACACGTGAATTTCTAGCACTTTTTCTGTACTGCCCTAGACTCCAGAAAGCGTTTTGTCTTTGTGCCCTGCCACCCGTAATCACCCTGACGCCGAGAAGGCCGTTTGAGGTGACCAAGCTTTCATGGCACCCTCCTGAAAAAGCAAAACATTCTCATCAATTAAGTTATGCTTCTGAACCCGTGTACGGAAATAACGCATGCAGATGTCCCATGAGAAACGTCTGATTTCCAGCTTGAAAAGAGCTAAACTGAATTATGTGGAAGTATTGTTCAGTGCAGACAGACACCGAGTGTGGAATAAGGCAGAATCCCTCATGGGCCCAAGTGCATCTCTCCAGCTGTCATCTTCATCCAATCAGAATGTGAAACATTCTTGGCAAGAGTGGTCTTGTAAGTTGTCCCCCAGAACAAACTTTGGAAGCAATGAATCATGGGATTGGTCTCATTCGGCGTGGATGCAGCCGATGCATCCTTGATATTTGGGGTGGAGCAAAACCAACATTCGGGGATGTTTATCGTCCTCTGTGCTTATCTTCTTAGTATTGAAACTGGTCTTTAGGGATTCTGCGTATGTGGACTGGCTCTGCATGGCCATTGTGTCCTCCTGACATTGACTGAGCAGGAATATCAGACCCACTGGCAGCAGCACGCCTCTTTACAGAACGGCTGTAACGTTGGCTGCTCCATAGTCACAGGGAGCAGTGATTTAAAGGGCTGCTATGGATCTGTTTCGTTATCAGTGATTGATACATTTCATGCAGTTAATATTACCATAAAATAGCAGTAATTAAATTGGTTTGCATTACGGACTCATTCTTCTGAGAATTGATTCTCCTCTCTCACTCTGTCTCTCAGGACAGCTGAATAACAGACTTACTTTTGTAATTGTTTTTCAGAACTTCCGTACGGCTGGGAGAAAATCGATGACCCAATGTATGGCAGTTACTATGTTGAGTAAGTTTTTTATTCTTTTATGAATTGCTGGCTCTCTCCCGGCATACTGCTCTGTCGAGAATTAATCATGGTCTTTCTTCTGCTGTGTGCTTCATCTGCCCAAGAAACAGCTGTATCTGTTTTTTATATATTTTTATTTTGTGCCTGAAGGCAAAGCTGTTGCTCTTGTTAAGCGAATGTCAGCTATGAGATTGTATTTGCGTCTGGTCGTCTGTCTTCTCTAATGCTGCTCCATGAGTTGTTTGTTCTAAAGGAGGAACTGCTCCCAACCTGAGATGTGACTTTGGCTCATTCTGTGTGCAGTGGCATTTTCGAGCCACAAGGGGTGCTAGACCTGTCCTGCTGCCTCTGACCCCCCAAAACCAGTCTCATCAGTCTTGGAGGAGCTGGGTTTGTGGAGAGACTCTAAAGAGGCGTAGTCACACGACGGTTCTGAAATTATTTTCACATTAACCCTCTGGGGTCTAAGGGTAGGGAGCACACTTTCACTGACTGGGGCATGGTCACACATTTCATTCAATATCATAAACTTAATTCATGGCTAATAAATTATTTCTTATATATTTGTTTTGGCATTGAACTCATCTTTATTTTAATGTACTACGTAAATATGTCAG
>JAODJX010000065.1:25259396-25303743 GCA_026776945.1 Isichthys henryi
TAAATGGTGTAGTTGCAACATTCAGTTGGATAATCAAATAAGAAAAACCAAACTCATGTCACTATTTCATTGAATATGTCGCATCTTTCATGTGTCTGCATGAGCCATTCACACCTGCCCCCCCCCCTTTATGGCACTGATGGGGATGTATCTGGATCGCGTTTCACCGTTGCATTGTTCATATAATTACCATGTGAATGCGATTTGAATACGCGCTAAAGCGGCTATTTAGAATGCGAATAGCGATCTTCAGGTGAGGGCGGCACTACACACCCCCAATGCAGGTAAAGCAAAGAAAGGTGACATGGTTTTCTTTTTTGCCGATTTAACCTAATTTTAAAAACTTTAATACTTCCGACAATTGACATTTTGAAAAGAAGACAGATTATGGATTTAGTCAGCATTTTGTTTCACATTTCTACAATAAGATTTCAGCGAGTTATGGACTGAAATACACAAGAAAGATACGCGGCATTGCTGACGATGCTGTCATCTCCAAAGGGTTAAAAGCATATGCACTGGTTGACCTTCTATTTCACACCAATCATCCACTGAAAATCGAGCAGGAATCCAAAGATCATTTTATTTTCCCATATCTCCAAGTTGGCACACAGTTAATTACAGCCCTGATTACCTGACTTGAGGGTTTCTGACGAATGGAGCCGTTTAATTGAGCTTCTCAGTTATCAGTGGCTGAAGCCTTGTTCAGCACTGCACGGTATCACCTGCATCAGTCTGAGCAGAAGAGGGTCGGCTGTTGGTATTTCCACTCGACTCGCCTTTTCCTTTGCTTACAGCCACATAAACCGACGGACGCAATTTGAGAACCCAGTTCTGGAGGCCAAGCAGCGACTCCAGCAGCAGCAGCAAATGCAAAGCCAAGGCCTGTCCTCGCTGCCCCTCTCGACCGTCTACAGAGGTACCTCCCTGCCCCAGCCCCCTGGGCTGCCCTCCCCCCCGCCTCAAACACACGAACACATCTTCGCTGGGTGAAAATGGCCGTGCACGAAATGACATCCGCATGCAAAGATCTATTGGATCGTTATGAGCCAAGACCAGTTTGTCTGTTTGCCTGATCCGCCGGTAAGAGAGCGGAGGAGCCAGGGTTTGTCTTCACCTTAGAGCCCCAGGTTGAAGAGGGGAGACTGTGGTTGCCCGCTGAACCTCTCCTCCTCTACCTGCTCCCCTTGCTCATTCCTAGAACCCTGCATGGCTTGCTAAGCAGAGGTTTCCATGGCTAAGGGGAGCCAGACGTTGGGAGACAGGTTTGACACATGACCCTGGAGTGAGTGTTTATCTTTTCCCCTGTGTCCCCATGCCCTCTCATCAGAATTGACTTTGCACTTTGAGTGCCTCTCTGCTTTATGAAGCTGCCGGCAACCAATGAGCGGAAATCTTTCTCCTCTGCAAATTTTCTGCGAGCCAATGAGTGAGGGTTTCTCTCCTTTGTGACAGTCGAGGAGGGTCCCTCCTCAGCAACGTTACCTAGGCCCAAACTGGCTCACTTGGGCCCCGCCCCCGAGCGTTCCCACAGCCTCACCGACCTGTCCGAGTTTCCTGACAGCAGGGCAAGAGCATTCAGCTTTCATGGTACGTCCATCCCTAGACAAATGCCCCCTGGCGGAGTGGAGGGATAAGTGCTTGGAGCATCAGCTGCTTTGATATGCCTTTACTCCACACTCAGCCTGTATGTTGTCCTTTTTTCTGCTGTCATTCCCTCTGTAAGTAGGGCACCGGAGGCTTTTTTTTGCCTGCTGTTTCAGTTACGCATGCTTACTTTTTTTTAAGCAGAACTTGTTTCTGTCGCTAGTGCGCCTCAGAGATATCTGACCGTCTTCGACGCTGCGCAGCTCGATTAAAAAATAAAAAAAAACACGATAGCAAATCATGACAAAAATCTCTGAATTGATAACCAAAGAGCTGAGGCAGACAGGGACAGAGAGCGGCGGCGATCCTGTGATGAGATCCGTTCTGTCAAGGGGTCAGTCCGAAGCCGATAAATTTCAATCTCTTTGTCTGACACATGGTGAGCAATTCGCCCTCGTCGAGTAAATAAGTTCATTTGGAATGATAACTGCCCTGAGTGGAGGCTGATGTGTCTCCCCAGCAAGAAACACAGCTACGGAATGTTAGATATCGCACCTGCTTTGACCCCCCCCCCCCCAAGTGAACTCCAGTGCCAGTCTGCTGCAGTGTATGTGGATTAATTTGTTAATTAGGGGTCGAAGCACCAGAGGTGCTGGACCCCTATTGTTTCTGTTCTGATTATCTGTTTTGTATTTGTTTGAGTTTTATTTATTTTTTTGCTCCAGCCTGGAGTGTCCCTGGATTAATCAGTCGTGGCAGGAATAACGGCTGCATATTTACAAATGTTTTAAGAGAAATGTTAGGGGTGAACCCCTGACTGGAGCAAAAACCGCGTAGCCCAAGTCCCGCCTTCCCTGCCAAAGCCGCCGTCTTGTGTCTGACGCCTCTGTATCTGTGCCTATATCATCTTAGATCTGTATTAACAGCCACCTGCCAGTCTTTTTTTTTCAGTTTTTAGTCACTCCCCTCTAGATTCGCAAGGTGCTTCCTGCCCGTCGTCTGGTCACTGACCGCCTTGTGTGTGCCCACCCCTCACAGAGAAGCCCCTGTTCACACGAGACCCCGCCCAGCTGAAGGGCACCTTCCTGTCCACCACCCTGCAGAAGAGCAACATGGGCTTCGGTTTCACCATCATCGGGGGCGACGAGCCCGATGAGTTCCTGCAGGTGAAGAGTGTCATCCCGGATGGACCCGCCGCTCAGGACGGGAAGATGGACACAGGTACCTCTGCGTTACACGGGCACAGCTGGATCTGCATTAATGAATGATAAGGAACTGGATGTTAAATGTACAGGTAATTATGAATACAGGTGATTCCCAGTCTGGTCCTGTGGGATCCACAGCCGGTCCATGTTTTTGCTCCCTCCGAACTCCCTGCTAGACTGTCCTACGGGAGCTGAGAGAGAGCAAAAATGTGAACTGTTTGTGGTTCCCCTAGGGCTGGATTGGAAAACACTGCTATAGCATATTAACATAGGTAACAATACTAGATGAACACAGGTACATCCCTGGTAGATGGACACAGGCACCTTTGTGATAGAACGACAGATATTAGATGGACATATACCCGCTTCCTCACAACCCACACAACATTCACCTTCATGGCATGATGAGGGGAGGTGCCACTAACTTTCTTTTAATAACTCACTCTTCACTTGATCGACCAGCCCGTACCTTAAGGCTGTGTGGAATGAGACCTCCTCCCGCCTCTTGCTGGGGGAGTTTAGAAATATAATTGAACACCTGACATATTTAGGACCATCTTTCCATAGATGTCAGCGAGCTTCTTTGGAGATTTCAAAGAGCGAATCTCTTACCTCAGCATCCTGCCTCTTGAAATACTTCCCATTGCCAGAAACCAAATGGCAGTGCAGGGAGGTTCAGCCAATTTAGTAGCTAATTAATCCAGGGGTTGATTAGGAGCCCCAGCTGGAAGTGACAGAAGCTAGCAAACATGGTGACAACTGATTGGCTCCTCTGTGTTCCAAAGCATGTTCCATGGAGCCAGGAGAGGGTGCTGAAAGGTTCAGTGGAAGGGTGCGCTGGGAATCCTGTTCTAGAGAACCAAAAATCAGCCTCATGTCTGGATAATTGATATGCCCGTTTAGCAAAAAGGACCGGTGACATTCCTTCTCAACAACATGTGAGCCTGGGCAAAGTCATTGCACAACCTGAGTTGGGACTGGTGACAATCGACAGCATATTATTATTAAATGTCAAGTAGAGCTAAGTGTAGGCTGTGATGCTAGCTGCATGCATTATTCTTCACTTTGGAAAGGTTTTTTCTCATGAAAGAACACTTAATTTCAGACTAGGATGCATCAGGACTTGTTTTCTTGTACTACAGCGTGACGTGTTAAACTGTGCAGTCAGGGTGTTCCAGTGAGGCACTGCGTCACAGCTGCGTAAACGCGCAGGCCTCCCCACAATCTCTCTGCAGTCCTCCAGGTCACGCTGCTCTGTTTAAGCAGACTCCTGGGATGCGCTGCAGGTTGATGGATCCATGATGATCCCAGTCTGCAGGCACGTTAGGCCTGATGTTGACAGTGAGTCGTCCGTGGCTGTAGAGCGGGGTGAGGTTATCTACCTAGCAAAGCTGTCATGGGAGGTGCCCATGTGACTTAGCAGCCCAGGCGGGCGTGTGGCCTGTGCTCACACAGCGCCTGCCCTAGTTTGGCCTCCTATAGCATGCTGGAGATGAAGGGCTTCCGGCTGTTAATTTGGTTGCTGCTGGCCCCGCTGCTGAATCGCCCCGAGGATTCAGCACCGTCGATTGAGGCAGGGAGGAGGGGGCTGCCAGTCAACGGGCCATCCTCTAGGCTCCAAACCGTCCCCCTGTGCTACATTCGCAGACTTTGAAGGATTGGAGGGATCCATCATTTTCGAACGCTTGTCTTCCAGTCTAATGCTTCTCTCCTTCAATCGACGGCAGAGGTGTTACACAAGTATGCATATTTATAAACATAGTGGTAAATGGATAGCTGTGATGATTTTGCTTCCACATGCAATGCTAGCAGTGTCCTGCGGAAGCGATGCGTGATGCTGGTGACGGTGAAGTTTGAGCAGTTACTCCGTGACCGCGCTCTCATTTCCATGCCTGCTCTTTCTTCTCGGGGCGTCAGGGTCACGCCTCTTAAAAATGTAATTCCAGTGATTCAGAATTCAATGACCATGTGAAAGTCAGTGATACTTTTTCATTCCATTTTTCATTCCGTGTGTGTGTTTGTGAGGCAACGTGTGAGTGCCTTTACACAGTTGAGTCACGCTTGCCTTTATGTTCGTGTGTCTATGAGGGTGCAGCATCGGGGGGGCTTGGTAACGGTGGATGCCGTGAATGTTGAGGACGCCATGACGTCCCTCCACGTGTGCTAGCTTTCTCAGAGCATATGAAGATATCGATTAGGACATGTGGGCTGGGCTGTGGACTGTAAGGATGGGGATTGATTACAGTGTCACTGCACTCGTGGCTCAGCGCTCATTCACTATCCAGATCTGACATCATTAGTGGAGGTACGTCCTCCTGCCAGTCATCTTACCCACCTCTCCACCAATAAGACGCCAGAAGGCCAGTCTCTCGGGGCAGAAGGGCGAGCATCATAAGGGTGGGGAAATGTCATGTGGGGGGAGGGGGATCTTATACCACTGAGGCCTGGCTGTGCACACGCTTTGCCTGGTTCCGTGATTAGCTCCGTGTTCACAATCTGGCTGAAAGCCAGAGAAGATGCCCTATAGAGTACAGACTCTCCTCACTTAACGACCGAGTTCCACTCCTACGACTAAGTCATTAAGCGAATTGGTCGATATCGCCCCTTACCGATATTTCAAGCATAATGTACTGGTAGTGGGTTTAAATCAGCCATCTTTAGATAATGTTTTACTGTCAATTTTGCACCATTTTGCTGGTACATAATATATTTATAAATGTTAATACAGTAGTGTACTGTATACTGTAATAAACAGTGTACTGAACCCACTGTTCTCCGTATGTGACAGGTGAAAATCTCTGAGTGAGACTGTAGTTAACAAAACACAGAAAAGACTTAGGAGATCTCTTATCTGGCATAGCAAAGTCATAACAAGCTGGCCGGTAAGTGCTAACATTGATCACCAGCCGAATTACAAATAAATGTTACGCTAACATATATAGGCATTTATTGCAAATTAGCATCCTTTTGCACATTACCGAACTAAAACGGCGCATAGAAAATAAATCACAAGATATGAAACAAGTAAAAAAACGAACAGCCGTTGCTATTGAAAACATAAGAGAATATATGACACAGGAAAACTTTAACCTTGCGCATATCCGTGCTTCACGTGCTACTGGAGGTTCCCTATGCCATAATATAAAGCACATGCATCAAACTAAAGGCAGAGCATCACAATAAAAGTCAATCGCAAGTTCAGTGTAAACTGATACGCCGTATCAAAATAAAGGTCAATTACTGCGAGCAATATACAACCTTCTTTCCCCGACCCAAATAAATCAGAGACAGTATAGAATCGACAGCGTACAATACAGACTGGCCAGAGAGCTGGTTGTGAGTCCAGGAGGTCATTAAACAGGTGGGGAGTGTCTGTATTCTTATGGAAGGAAATGGACCGTGTCTCTGTGTAACAGTAACTTTGGGATTTGCATGTTAGGCTGAGGAGTTATATCAGTGTTTTATTGGAAGGCACTGAGGTCCAAATGGAGAACTTTGTTCTTTAGCTCCTTTCTTTGAGGATGTGACAGGATTCCTGTTTCTCCAGGTGATGTCATCGTTTACATCAACAATGTCTGTGTCCTGGGCACCACCCATGCCGACGTGGTCAAGCTCTTCCAGTCTGTACCAATTGGCCAGAGTGTAAGCCTAGTTCTGTGCCGTGGCTATCCTCTGCCCTATGACCCGGAGGACCCAGCCAGCAGCATGATCTCCCCCATTGGGCTGATGGAGCGTCCCCTGGTGGTCAACGGAAGGAGCAACTATGACAGCTACATGGAGTACATCTCGCGGACAGCACGGTTCGTGCAGGAACACGGCGAGTTGCTGCCCCCTGCCCAGCAGCAGCCCCCCCTGCAGGCCCACCCCGGCGACACCCACCTGGACACCACGCCACATGAGGACAATGTCTCCATGGCATCATCTGGGGCCACCCCAGCTGAGCTGCTGACCATCACCATGGTGAAGGGGGCCGACGGCTTTGGGTTCACCATCGCCGACAGCGGCGCCGGCCAGCGCGTCAAGCAGGTGTTGGAGCCGCAGGGCTGCCCAGGCCTGCAGGAGGGCGACCTCATCGTGGAGATCAACCAGCAACCCGCACAGGCCCTCAGCCACACCCAGGTGGTGGAGCTGCTGAAGGAGTGCCCAGTGGGCACCGAGGCCACGCTCACGGTGCAGAGGGGTGGGACAGGTAAGGGGTGCATTGTGCTGTGTGTCTCCCTGGGCTGGGTGAGTCCACTCCGTCTGGATATGTGGGTGTGTCCTTGTCTTTGGGAGTGAACCCAGGAACCCAGCATACAGTGCAGGTGTGTCTGCTCCTTTGGCTGAGATGGTTTCTCCTGTGCTGCTCTGTCTTAACACATCACTCTATAGCAGTGTTTCTCAACCCGGTCCTCAGGGACCCGCAGGCAGCTCCCTGCCAAACAGTCCACATTTTTGCTCCCTCCCTGAGAGGGAGCAAAAACATGGACTGTCTGCGGATCCCCGAGGATTGGATTGGGAAACACTGCTCTATAGACATTTATATATTTATGATCCAACTGTCCACATGCACGCGTTTATACGTGCAGACAGTTAGATTATATGCTACAATTGTGTATTGACCTCTGTACACAATTTCTCAGAACATTCTCATTGCGCAGAGAGTGCTGCGGTGACCCCACCATTTCGGTTTAAATATCCGGGCCTGCAGTGTCAGCACATGGGCTGTAAGGTGCAAACCATGCAGAGTGGCGCAAGGTGGCTGTATGTAACCCTGCCTGTCGTGCTTCTGGCTCGTGCAGCTCGTGGCAGAAACTTACCCTCCTGTCCCATTGATGATAGTGATATATTTTTACAACTTAATCCCCCATTCGTGCTTCTTTCACACACAGAATTAAAGAGGCATCGGTCATGTGGAGAATAATGGTTGGATTATTAATGTAATTAGGCAGAGACTATCTACATTATTGAGACTTTCTGGTGTGAAAGTTTAATGGCTTTATGTCAACATGTCAGTGAGAGTTTCCTGGGAAGAAATTCAGATGATGAATGCGCACACACACACTCACACACACACATGCACAGACCTGTAATCATAAATTTGTGGGGACTGCTCTTTCATTTCTATGGACATTTATTGAATGATATGGCCAAAGTATAGCAATAAGGGGCACTGATAATCTCCAGTGACTGAATAGCAAGAGACACCTCATTAAGCAGCAGATCTGCACTTATCAACATCTGAATTCTGCGAGAGTTCTGCCCTGTTTGCTGCCCCTGGGGCTGAGAGCGTACATGCAGTTTTGTTTGTGCTGTGCTTTACTGGCATCAAGTGCAGGATACAGGCTTTAGATTCTATTAAACATTGCTGGGAGGCGTAGACTGACAGAACGCTGGAACACAGAGCTGTTCGCTTGCCGCCACCAAGCCAATCTGACTACATCTGCTTGAGGTGTAAAGGTTAATGGCTTAACATAAATGCTTCCTATAATTAACAGCTTCCTATAATTAAGAGGCGGGGTGTAATCTGGCTTTCATGTAGGAAGAGTGCAGAATTCCCTGAAATAGTGGTTCAGCTGACGGATTTAAATACCCATGTACCCGAAAAGACCCAGTAGAGGCGCGTCTGCCTGCCGACCCGAGAAAATGTGCAGAGTTGCCGCTCAAGTGGGGACAGTGGCAAGACGACTCAGTCATGAAGCTTAAAAACCGATCCGGGTAGCGGATGAAGCGGATGAAGTCTGACATCGGCTAGCAATGTCTGATCTGCGGAGAGACGTTCAGCCTGGTGCGCCTGGTGGCTTTCTGCTATCCCTCCTACATATTTCTTTCTTTCTCGCAGCAGCTTAGATCTGCAGCCAATAATAAGCTCTGCAGCTCATGCACCGAGCAGTTTTAGATTAAATGTAAACGACAGCGAACTAAAAAGAGAGTAACAGTCATAAGTATGTGTTCGTTTAATATGTGTTGCCACGGTAACTCGCAAGATTTTTGCAAAACTAGAGGACGGGTCGCAAGAGGTCATGGAAGTAGGGGTTTGAGGCTGCCTAGAAATGGACTCACTCAGATTTGTTAAAATGAGTCAGGAGCGAATAGACCGCTGGGCCGTTGTGAATGGGGGACACGTGAAACGACGCAGACTGATGGTGAGGCATCGCAGGCATAAACTGAATGATTGGGCGTCATCGTAGCTAAGATTGAGGCGATCTGCGAAATAAATCTATGACAGGTCTTTGATCCATGGAGGCATTGTCACATGTTAAAGTGTTGTGGGACTGTGGAACGGGCTGGTTCAGTCAGGGGACATGCTGAGCTCCTCCCCCTCTCACCTACATGCCAGCAAAGCCTCCTCACTTAAGCCCAGCAAACGTAATGGTGCCGTCAAATGCTGTGGTGGACGCCGGCCGCCACTGCTGGTGTTCATTCGGTCTCATTACACCGTGGCTTGTGACTCGGCCGGCATTCCACCGCAAATGCTGCGGATGCATAATTCAGCATGCACGATGTTTTTCCCCACTTCTGACCGAATGGCTGAAGGTCAGAACTTAGCGCAGCTAAACTTGTGTCAAGCACGCATCTCTTGCTAAGTGCAGAAGGTGGTCACTCATATGGGCAGTGGTAATCCAAACAGATGGGGCTGATCCAGCTCTGGCCTTCAGCTGGTGTCCTAGCATCCCATAGGAAAAGCAAGCCAACCCCCTCAAAGGATTGCACAGTGATCTTGTACTCAGTGGTTAAGCTGAAATGCGCGCTGGCCACCCACGGAGAAGGCTGACGCGAGCAGCTTTCAGCCAGCCGCCGCAGTACTGGCAGCTGGAAGTGAGTCATGAGCTCAGTACCCATGTGACATGCGCAGATTCCGGGGTTGTCACGGTGACCCAGCCGCGCTGCTTTTGCTACTTCCGGCATAATCACCCTGGTAGTCCGATCGTCCCACAGGGAACAATTTAGGTGACGTGCGACCAGAGAGTTGCATTATGTACTACAGAGTCTGATGAAGTAGCGTAAATTACCTACTGCTTATTAAGGTCTGTGACATCCATGATTCAGAATGCTTAGCTGCCACAGAGGGATGCAGCAGTTGAAGCGCAATGCTGAGGGCTGCGAGACAGAGAGGGGCAAAGGAGGGCTGACCTCTGGAGCTCTATGGGCTCTGTGCTGTCAGGGTCCCTTAGAGCAGTCTATGACTTCAATTCCAAATGCCCACCAGGCGCCATCTAGTGGTCATGTGTGGCAGCACAGCATCCTTTGAGTATAATGGGTTTGACAGCTTATTAAAGCCTCATCCTCCCTTGGCCCTGTGGCACCTTTATAGCTCTTTTATTGCACGTTTCCATGACAACCCTCCATGATAGCCGGCGCCAGAGATGACAGGATTATCACAGGCTGTGCTGGCCGACAGTGATAGTCTCTGTCCTAGACAAATGCATCATTAAATGCGAAGGGGAAAGTTTTATCTCAGTGGACCATTGTGAGATGCAAATGCAAAGACCCTTTAATGTGCACGTGTTCCAGGCTTCCTCAAGCTTTGACATTCACCTTCCCTGTTCACCTCCCCTCCTAGCCAGCTTATACATCATTGTTTTTCATCAGATTCCAGTGTGGTGGACTTTCTTAGGGACGCAGCCTGCTGTTTCATATTTGATGCTTTCATCTGTGCCCCGGAAGTCTGTTCTGACACTGCAGAATCACGTGGCTGTAGTATGCGTGATATTCATTAAGACTTAGGGTGGGTTACGGTGCAACTCATTTGGTTTAAGATACATTTACATGTATGTATTTAGCAGATGCTTTTATTCAAAGCAGTGTACAGGTGAGGCAAATAGCACATTACAGACATACATG
Source organism: Isichthys henryi (assembly GCA_026776945.1). Classification (NCBI taxonomy): domain Eukaryota; kingdom Metazoa; phylum Chordata; class Actinopteri; order Osteoglossiformes; family Mormyridae; genus Isichthys; species Isichthys henryi. Next base: position 25,270,013 of record JAODJX010000065.1, read on the forward strand.
GCATCAGCTCAGCATAAGTGTAGCCAGGCCCAGGAACAAGTGTCAGTAGCATTGGAGCTGCATGAGAACATTAAGTCCCCATTACACATGGTTTTAAAATGGGCAATCGGATCATACTGTAAGTAGACAGCACAGTTATTGTAATAAGGCATGCAGGATGCATTAGCGTTTATGCCACAAAAGATTTGTGGTCAAATTAGTCCCAGACCACCTCGGCAAGTGGCCTGCGTGATCCGATCAAAGTACGTCTTGGTGGTCTTTACACTTGTATTTAGCGCTGTCTACTTGCATTCTAATTGCCCAAGACCTATTGCAAAACCAAGCATAAACAGAGCCAGAAAGGCATCAGCTTAGTAGAAGAATTCATGGAACAGATGGGTCTTGAGACGTTTCTTTAAGGATGAGTTCATCCTTATGTTGTTTTATCAGTATGTAAAACATTATATTAAATTATGTAACCATCTGTAGCTTCCATGGGAGAATCTGATGGTTACTGTCATCCCTGCATTCCTTCCATCTTCCAACCTCTGCCCAGTTAGCCCATTTTAAGTTTTTTTTTTTTAGGAACAGTTGTGCATCATCAGCCGGATTGGGCTGATTCAGTCATACTTCTTCCAGTTCTATGCAGGGAATCTGCCTCACATATCTATAATGTGTGATGTCAGTCATGTCAATTGAGACACAGTGCTAAAGAGTTTGTCTTTATGAAAACAAGCAGCGAGTTATCTGTGATCACTTTAGAAAGGCAATTAGAATCAGTATGTAATGTTTGCCGTCCTCAAAGCACATGGCCGACTCGCCTGCTCCGGGAACGACACGACAGCTCTGCCCCTCGTCAGGGCTAATTATTACGTGCTGTGCAGACCTCATCATTAGTCGATATAGCCAGACCATTAACTGGTCACGTGATGATCACGGATAGACAGATTATTCCACTGTAATTGATTTCCTGTGATTCCAGCCATTAAGTTACCTTTTATGATGTTTTTGATGCGCTGGAGTGGACACATGTGAGGTAACGTGCGTGGAGGTGAAATGGGTGTCGAGGTGGAACAAAATGAAATCGCTGAAACGTTTCCTTAAAAGGGCATGCAGTGTGTCAGGCACGCCCACACTCAGGCACGCCCACACTCAGGCACGCCCACACTCATACACCGGGACTGTTTGTGAAGTGTATGCTGTATAATTAGTCTCAAAACTAAAAAACCATACACGCATAAGCTCTCGTGAGTAGAAAACCCATCCTCACTACGTGCTCACTTCTACATAACACTCACTCACTCAACAGGTTGAGTTTTGAGACTTTGGAGGCGGGAACAGTGGTTCTCCACTTCGTTGATTGGTCACTTTCAATCATATGATTGGCTGTTTGCTTTGGAAGAAGAAGAAGGAGAAGAAGATGATCACTGATCAGTCAATCAGTTTCACACTCTGTCATGATGTCGAAGCAAGGAAGTCTTGCACTAAGTTAACATCATATCCTATTTTAACCCATCGAGTGTTATGCAGACACGAGCACGTAAAGGATGGATTTTCTGCTCACCAGAGCATATGTGTGCGCGGTTTTTATGTGCGTGAGTTTTGAGACTAATTAAATACCATAGAAGTGGCATCATTTGTCTGATTGTGCTGTAGTTGTGACTTGTCCACACATGAACACTCGTCTCTCTTTCCCCGAGTCATTCGGTCAGTGCCGGTGGAATGACCACGACTGCTGATGAGGATGGAGTTCTGAGCCAGTACACCAGCCCAGGAGATGGACGGACTGTTTACCAGAACATGACTTGGGGGTTATCATTCATTGGCTGAAGCTGGCGGGAGTGGGAGGCAGGCCAGGATTGCGGTACGTGGCAGCCGGGCCCATGGGCCTGGTCGACACTGTGCCATTTAGCAGCGCTCTTTACGTAGGGAGATGGGAGAGATGCATGAGATGACATCAGACTTAAAATCAGGGCAAGGCGATGCATGAGGTCCGAAAAGCGACAGAAAGGGCAGCACCCCAGCAGTGTGCTAATCTGGGAAGATGAGGAAGTGGGACTAGGGTGCCCCCTGCTGGCAGAGCATGTCCTACCGGTAGCCCAAAGTGGTCTTTATCCTTCGGAACATTCCAACCGCCAATGTAAGCTACTTCAGCTGACTTGCCTGAGGCAACTGAGGTGCACCAGTGAGGGGGATCTGCGACGGGCATGCGGATATCACTGTGTATCACTGAACAGTGACTGAAAAATGCCACGGAGTGACATTTCTCAGGCCAAATTCACGGCATGCGAAAGATGAGTGTCCCTCCATTAAATCCTCTAATTATTCCAGTAAAGTTGGGAGGGGGGGTTGTCTGTCCTCACAGCAACCAACCCCGGATTTACCGTGGAGACCCATGGCACCTCTAGATGGAGCTGTATTATCATAAAGATTATTCATGTGCTCGGCCCATGCTTGTGTCCAGAGAGTATTTCTTAACTTACAATTTATGCGGATGGGGGCTCAAGTACCTGGGTGAAGAGTCTTGCTCAAGGGTACAATCGGTAGGAATTAAATAGGCAGGTCCTTGGTCCCCAGCCCAGATATCTAGGTGGAAAAAAAAAAAACGGCCAGAAAGATTGACAGGCTGTCATGGGTGATGATAGCAGTGAGGTGCCGTAGAGGAGATCCTGTGGTGTCACATGGTAAGGGATGCTTTGGGGACTCGGGTTTGGGGTGGGGCTTGGCAGCCCCCCCTCCCAAGGTCACGTTGAGGATGATTAGTGTGGCATGCGTGCTGGGAGGTGAGGCTTGGGTGAGTTGAATAAAGGAATGTCCATACAGCTCAACAGTGACTCTCCCATTTCCCATCGTGAGATAAAGACGCGAGCGCTCATGCTTTTCCACGCCTCTCCACAGAACCCTAATTACTGGCGTACGCGTTCAGACGGCAACGTGGTGCAGTCCAACGTGGGCCCGCCACAATAGTTACGTAACGGGATATTCACGCGCCATCGTATGTTTTGACAGCGTGTTAACATCGTGGCGTAAATACTCAGATATATTTCACCGGCGTATTTTTCATTCCTTAATGCCGCAGAGGATTACAGCGTGACGCCCAGTCTGGCTGTGTGGAGAACTTGGATGCAGAGGTGTCCTTCAGAATGTAGGTCATGAGTTCTGGCTGATTCAATTTCACTGTGCCTGTCATTCTGGGGGGTACGAGTGCAGCTGGGTCTTACTGTACCTTTAGAGGCGAAGGTAGATCTGGGGAGAAGAGCTTCAGCAGAACTCTGTGACCCGTCCCCCAGCCTCAGGCTATGGTTCAGTACCACGGACAGTATCATTTATCCTCAACCGGGGCCATCAGCACCACAGACAGCTCCTGCCTGTGCCACCTTGTGGCTTGTCTCCAAGGACAGTGGCAGAAATGGCTGTCAGCCAGATCTTTCCTGGAGCACAGGGCCTCTCACAAACACAAGGCAGTCCAGCAGGGTGTGTGAATGAAGTTCAAGCTTAATCTAGAAGCTCAAGTTCTATGCACAGAAGAACCCACAATGGACAATGTGTCAATCAGACACATGGTTCATGTTGGATTCACTTGCCTTTGCAAGCAGAAATTCGATTTTCTGTGCTAAGGGTTTACAGGATGGAGCACATTCGAGAGAAATACTGCAGCTAAAGGGAATTATCCTAATTCATTTCTTGGTTGGGGAACAATAGGTCACAGAACATAACATCAAGTTATGAATTTGTACTTTTTATTCTTTGTACAGCAGATCTAGTTTGGCTATGGATGAAATATAATTCTAAGCATATCTGAATGCAACAAATCTACCAAGGAAGTTTAGTTTTATCATGGTGTCGTTGAGAGTGTATTGCTCCAGAACAGTAATATTTCTCTCTAAAGTGATTAAACAGGAGTAGTAAATGAGAGGTTCTGTGTGGCTCGGTAATAATGTCATTGTTGTTAGTTGAATGTGTTGATCATCAGTGCCTCAGGCACATCCACTTCTGTGCAGTGTCACAAAGATTCCGGCTTTGAAACGTCCTGGTTTCTTCCTGACCGATGATGAGCGCTTGGAAAGGTGGAGTGAAAGGAATGGTGTCAGCTGACAACTTCTGACTTGAATTTCAGCCAGACTTTTATTTTGAACTATGTCATGGTTGTTAGTTTAATTTGCACTTATTTCGCCCAGTTCAGTGGGTAACACTGTAGCCTTACACCTTCTGGGCTGGGCCTTCATGAGTGTGCATGCTCTCCCCGAGCTTCCCACAGGTCCAAATCCTGAGGGTCAAAACATACATCTCAGTCAACTGGCATTTGTAATTGACTTTTAGAGTGTGGCTGGGTTTGTGCTTGCGTAAAATACAAATTATATGAAAAGGCATGTAATTGCAGGAAGGTGTGGGTTGCTTTTCCTCCTTGTTTTAGAAAGATTTTATTTTTAAATCTGTCACTATTTGACTGGCTTCTTTGCAGTTATTGTTTCGAAGATATCTCAACCTAACTAGGCAGGGTTTCCGGTTTCTCAGTGACATGGCATAACAGATAAACCGCTTTGGGGTCATGTGTGGCTCCATAGGTCAGGCCTCTGTGCCTCTGATTGGAAGGTCGCTGGTTAAAGTCCTTTGGCTGGCAGAGTGATTTCACTGTAGGGCTCTTGACCAAGGTCCTGTGTTGCATTTGGAAGAAGAAGCCTTTGCTAAACTCATGTTAAAATTTCTTATACCGTTGGATATATTTAGTTGGTAAGTGGTTATTTTTAAATGCCGTGCATCCCACCTACTGTTGATTAAGGGGATTGCTTGGTATAATTGAAGCATCAAAAAAACATTAGTTAAAGTGTGTGCAGTGCGTGCAGGCAAGTCCCTAATCTAACGCCGGCGATCTGCATTCCCTTATTTTTTCCTGAAGGGCATCAGTCCCGACACATGAAAGGCTGGGAGAGTGAAATTAAATCAGGGAAATGTGCAGTGCCGCCTCACGTTTCTGTTACTGCCACGAAGAAGCCACATTTGGCAGAAACTGATTAATTTTGATGAAGATAGTAGCTATTGCTTTGCTCTCGCCGTTCAGAGAGGTTTATTTAATTTCGGCGTTCATTTTGAGGTCTCTTTTTTTTGCATTCTAGAGGTATGAGTAATTTGTGTTGCAAATAGCAATGGTATGTTATGGCTTTTTCAAGAATGTCAAGAAAAACAACATGCTTCTCAAAGACCATTTTCCAAAAGAAAATAAATATATATATTTGGCACTCCTCTTTAGTATATAGACATATTTATAAACTAACAATTGAGAATTAAGAATAATTAATAACACTTTAACGCAGCAGATGGTATCATTGTTAAGGAAGAATTTGATGGTAGCTGGTTCAGGTCCCATAAAGGCCTCCGCTATTGAATCTTTTGCCGGAATTTGTAAAATTTTTCAGCTGGATGAAATTTTGAGGTAGAGTTTACTGCTGCTTTGACATCGGCGATGAGTTCATACCGTGTGATGTGTCTTCCGGGTTTCTTTGCATTTGCCAAGGCTGTTGATCTTAGGGCTTGAACTGTTTGCATCCCTTCCGTCACGCATGGGTGACTCTTTCGACTAGTGAGTTATGAACGTGCCCGGAGCACGTCAAGTGATGTAATTCTGCTGAAAACAGATGCAATAACTCAGTGAATTAAGGTCTGTCACAAGGCAATTGCAAGATGAAACATCTACGGCTCTAAAACTGAGATTCTGGCAAATAGGAGGGAATTCCACTTATTAATAATCGCCTGTGGTAAACATCGCTCCAGTAATATGGATCAGATGTGACTGCTCTCAGAGGCAATCGTAGCTAAATCATAAGCATTAATACCTCTGTAAGCATCTTTATTATCTTTAGTAAGTACCTTTTGGGTTCAATCAAAAGTTCAGCTGGTTATATTTGTGCTGCACTCCCATCGCTTACAAAAACTGAATTTGCATTCTAATTATTTTTGCCTTGCAGTATTTATTGCCATATCGGCTTAAATGTAATCTAGTCCATTGACAAGAGACAGGTGCAGGCTGAATGTGGGGGAACGGCATACACTGGTAGCACATATGCCTTAGTTTGCGAAAGGACGCGGGAGGAGAAAGTTCCGGAGCTTCGGTCAAAGCCCTCGCTCGTCCCATCTCTGTGTGTCCTCACCATGAAATCTGTTTCATGGGGCTCTGGAACACAACTGTTAGATTAGATGAACCCCCCCGCCATGTCACTGGATCCTGTTTTCTCAGACTTACCCAGAGACCGTGTTGTGAAGTACTGCAGCTGACCTCCAGTGATGACCTCTGTTTCGGCTTCACTGATCCTTCCTTCTTTGTCTTTGTCTTGAGGCAGATTGACCATTTCAATCTGATGTGAGAGCTGCACTGTTTTCTAGGCTAAATGTTTTTGTTCTCTCACTGCAGGTCACTTTTCACCCTGGAAGACCCCTAAACAGGTAAAAAGCCAAGCCAGACCTGAGCTCTGACATCTACTCCGTGTGACGTGTTCCTAACTCTGACATTAACCGTAGACAGCCTATGCCTCTGTGGTTATAGCTGCCCCGTTACGACTCACCCATTAACCGTAGCCGCTCTGTGCTGTCGTCAATTAGCCCTTACTGTAACCTGGCCCTTTCTTTGTCACCTGTGGGTCCCTTCTCTCCCCGTCACTAACAGATGAAGGGCTTGTAGTTCTTATGTGGCCTCATCATAGATGTGGAGTTACTAGATTGGTTCTGTGAGGTGAAGGCTGTGGGAACATGCACGTGATTTGCACCTCTAGATGTGATGGCACTGGACAGTCTTTGTTAAAATAGTATGGCTTTGAATTTTGAAGTCGCTAAATATTTTGTAAATGATGGTGTTCAGTGTGTCCAATTCATACATAGAGTTCTATGGGTCGTAAAGAAGCACATGAAACTGACCATTTCAACCAATCTAGCAATTCTTAATCTATGGAGCCAAAGCTTCCTCAGCATGCTTCCTCTGCTCTTCATCCCTGACCAGACCATCCGTTTCTGCTCCCTAAACATTATCAGGAACGTTCACTCTCGCTCTCTCTCAGCTCCATTAAAATCACTGGGCTTTTGAAAGCCTTCTCCTGAGAGCCGTACTTCAGTGAAAGCTGAATATCCAAGTGCTGTGCTTTCATACCTTCTCCTTCCTCATATGTGGTTTTCAGTTTTATCCATTTATTCTGTTTGTTCTGCTTGTTTATTGGCCACAGTTAGATTTCTGCTCATGATAGTGCTTCTTGATTTCGTAAGTGGTCTCAGTAATCCTGTCTCACTTCAGTCAAAGAGTTTTTTTTTAGCAGTCAATATCAAGCGGCGAGCACGCCAGTAGTTCATCAAGCGCCAAGATAAAGTTGTGTTTTTTTAGCTGAATCATGATGCCTGGGTGTGAAACTAAGTGGAGTTGAAGCTAGCGTTCACCTTTATGGCGAATAGTGAGAGGAACGCAAGGGTTACACGGGTGGAAAACCCACCACCAGCAGTAGAGGAGATTCAGCACCACACCTCCAGCTGCATCTATGGAAAACTTTCCGGCTGTGTTCCAGAGACTTCACCTTTCATTAGGTCCCAGAGGAAGGAACATGCTTTTGAAGGAAGGCCATATTTGTTTCTTAGTGGTCATAAAGAATTCCTCCATTCCACCACTGCGCTGCTAAGCTGCCTGACTGATAACTTGAATTGCTCTCACAGTGTGTCAGTGTCAATTGAGCCCAACCTCTCCATTCGTCTGCCTGTGCGTTTGGGGTCACCTCCCACCGGCACATTTGACTTCCATCACCTCCGTGTTCATCTTTCTGGCTTTGGCAGTATGCTGCCAGCCACTTCTCTATTACCTCTAGTTCCTGTTACAGCTCCCCAGCCAGACTAATAGAAATGAAAAAGGAAACACATTATTGAGCAAGTGAGGGAGACTGAGAGATGTGACAATCCTGAAGCAAGCAGGAAAACAAAGGACTGAATATTTTGTTCCAGCTGTGAGGGAAGAACTCTCATGTTTGAGATGGGCTTCTTGGCCAAATGCCGTCACGGTATTTTCTCCGATTCCATCGCTGTTTTGCGAACACCACTGGACCAAACTGTGACTTTCTGTTGCCTCAACAGCAATGGCCAAGCTGGTGGATGAAGAGGGTCTTATTTAACCAGGCTGACATCCTAGGTCATATGTGCTCCTCTCCGTGGTAACAGCAAGACATACAAGCGAAGAAGACCAAAACTACCATCCCCCCCCCCCCCCATTGGCCACAACTCACAATTTTAACTGTGGTTCCTGGAGCAAGTGGGGCCATAAAATCACCAAGCATAACCTGTTCGGATCAAAAACATGTTTGTTTTAGACTACTCTAGAACCACCTTAAATGTTTGGTATAACACTGGTGTGGTTATTCTTTGCTGGCCCTGGTGCTGTGGCACAGGATCACCGAAGAAGGACCGTGATGTGTAACTGTCTCTCTTTGTGGTTGTTTGAGAGACTCTGACAAGTAGCAACAGAAGAAGCAGAAGACAAGGAGTCGCTAATGGAATCACTCGCCGAGGCTTTTTTGGCTGCGTTTCCTACACATGCAGTGTCTCGCTGATGTTCACTGAAGTAGAGTGCTGTTCATAATCTACAGACTTCCATCTCGTTAGATAATGGGAGGAAAAGAAACCAGAGACTCTGCGTGTGTTGATACGTATACTACCCCATGGACTGACATGATTAATGCTCCCACCAAGCCATGGTGTAAAAAAATCACTTCAGTTAGTTTTGCCATTTTTCCCCCCCTAACTTTTCACCTTCAGCTTTTAATCACACCAGCACCATTTCCTGAATGCACTTATTGGGCCATGGGTGTTCATCAGAGGCAACCCTTCTCTCTCTCTGCTGGAACTTATTAACTACCTGGCCAGCCATTTGGTTTGAGGGGGTTTCATTAGGCAGGGCACATTGCTAAATGACACATGTAGGCCTATATTTCCTTAGAGACCACAAGTGCCAATATGAGTGGATCCCAGTCCTGCACACGTTCTGCAATACCTAGTAGAGGAAGTTCTGGTAGCAGTGGACTGGTCTGGGTCACTGGGCAGCCTGGAGCTGCAGGAATTGAGCCATGAGAGGACAAAGCTCAGCACTTCTCAAGTAACAAACTGTGCTGCAGAAAATGGGGCCAAGCAAGGGAGGGGAGGTTGGAACATGTTGCCAGGATGATGCCGGCCTTTGGAGAAACGACCTCAGGTGTTTCTGTTGAGTACCACCTGCCCCCAGGGCTTCACCAGTCCTGGGGCCATCATGGAGGTCAGGGTATCCCTCACACCCCACCTGGGAACAGACCACTCGGGATGGTAACTGAATGAATGCCGATGTGTTTGCAGGTGCTGGAGCAGTGGGACCTCCAGGGCAGCCCCCAGACCAGCCTCTCTGCCCCTGTCCTCCCCCAGAGCACCCCATTCCCAACCCACCACCTGCACAGAGCCTCGGTCCCCGACTCGGCCGAGGGCTTTGATCTGAACAAGCCTGACCCCTATGACCTCTATGAGAAGTCCCGAGCTATCTATGAGAGTAGGCGTAAGTAACCACCCACCGTTTAATGCTCATGTTCCAGCTGGTGGCACGCCCACACACCTCATTGGATCTCATTGGCCAGTATGTACAGCATCTCTGATGCTTCTGTTGACATTATGGTGGTCGATGAGAAGAAGCCCTACTGTGTTGTTGTGTTTGTAGTTCAGAATCTTGGTGAAATCAATGCAAAGAAGAGCAAATTTGTCCACAGAAGGGCTCAAGGGGTTCGGAGTCAGTTAAAGTTTACTTGTATGGCTGGAACATCTTTGTTCTAAAGAGGTATTCATCTATTCAAACATTATATCGGAACCAGCTGTTCCGCTTGGTTCAGCTTTCATGAAATATTTCCTTTCCTGTAATACTGAATACATTCCTCTTCCCAGCTTGTTTTCTAGCGTGTAAGGCACTGGTTGTGTCCCCACTCTTCACATTCATCTACTTATTTGTAAAATAAGCCATCCTGTGTAAGCGCTTCTTTCGCACGAGAAATGAATGTTAGAAAAGTTAGAAAGCTGATACACTTACCAGGAAATAGATCATAACTGCAGGTGGAAGATAAGAGAAGGTTTCGAACTGAACTACAAGTGGAAGACTATCAGGAGGGTTAGATCAGAACTGTAACTGGAAAGCTATGAGGAGGGTTAGATCAGAATTACAATTAGCTATGACGATAGCTGGGTTGTCCTTATGAGTCTAGCATACTTGGGGAATGGTACCACTGCTGACTAGTGAGACGTGTATGGGATGTGTGGCACATTAAAGGACTCTGAAGAGTCCTTGTGGTCTAGTAAGGTGGATATTCTTGGGATTGTGCTAATTCTGGCTGGGTTCTTACGTTCCACTCATCTCTCCCGAAGCACTCCCAGAAGAGACAGTGGTGTTTTTTTACACACTATAATGAGGGACTCTCCTTTATCTGTTTGACACAAGTAAACCCACATCACCTTTTCTTTGTCTTTAACTGCGGCCCCAGAAATAAAATAGAGACAAGAATACTGTTATGACACCTTAACATAATGTGCATTACATAAAAAGCTCTTATTCATTTGCATATGTGGTTCACTGGTTGCTTGGGTGAATGTCCCTACTTTACCTATATTTATATAACTTTATATGTAACTGCTTTTCCATTTTGAATCTCTGGTGTAACTACACTTTGATTCAGGGTTGCTGCATTTGCTTTCTTGGTTGCTATTGGGTGACACCAGTACCGTAACTCGGATGATACAGTGGCAGTGACTTGGGCAGAACCTTGTTCCTCGCTGTGGGTGGGGAAAGACCCTGTGGTAATGTTATGTATGGCGAATGTTTGTGGAGATGACAGGTGCGTCTAGGGCAGTGTTTCCCCACCCAGTCCTTGGGGACCCACAGGTGGTCCACATTTTCGCTCCCTCCCAGCTCCTTGCCACATTTTTGCTCCTGCCAGAAAGTCCCGCACCATGGCCACCACATACACAAAGTCAGCAGCCCAACATGTTTAACGGTCCCATTTTAAGGGATCAGGGTCAGTCCCATATGCTTTAGGAGAGATCCATCATTCTTCTTAGGTAGGAACTTTAGGAATTGGGTCCCGAGCATAGTATGCTACTCATAGATGTATCCGTGGTGACCATATTACATCAGCCTCGCTGTCATGTGGATTGGCGTCAGTAGGCACACACTAAAGGGTTGCTCTTTATTTTCTTGTATCGGATGCATCTGGTTCTTTAGCAGACGCATGTGCTCAGAAGGTGAAAATAATCTGGGTTTGCACATTACTCATTTGAAGGGAAAGGCAAACCTTGTTCTGATTGACAGAATCCGAGTCTGTTTGTACCTCTGTCAGGTCGCTGTCTTAAAACTGCAATGACAGGACACGTGCCTGGTCCCAAATTCGGGTTTTAAGATCTCAAGAAGATTCTCGATTGGCTAGGGTTCACACCCTGGTGTAGTGTGTTACAGTCTCTGCCAGCGGGGTCATGCCACATTCTGCGATGAACTTCTGAGCCCTATAATGAATGATACACCTGGAGCAGCAGGCAGGAGGAATGGGCACACAGCCCTAAGACAAACATGCGCTGTATGTGGGTTCCGTGGTGAATTTCTGTCAGGCTTCGTTGCATCTTTTCTGTGTTGTCTTCAAACAGTGGTCTCAGGGAAACCAAAGGTTTATAAAAACAAAAATGTAGTAACCTTTTTAATAACAGGCTGGAACTGGGAAGACTTCTGTAGCTTAGAGGAATTTTGGGGTGCATTGGAGATGATGAATTTGCTGCAGAGTTGTTTGCTACTGTCACATGTCCTTTGTTGACGTGAACATTCTGCAGCAGTAAACTGTCCAGACTTTCCATGAGAGCCCTGGGTGACACGTGTACGAAATTTTTGTTTGAATGCTTGCCTCCATTTCTGGTGAGGGTTCCTCGTGATTCTGTTCGGCCCCCCGTGTCCCCTCCCTCACCCAGTCGTCACACTTACCCGGCGCTTACTCTGTCTCCATGCAGAGCCGGGGCTGCCCCGAACAGCATTTCGAGTGGATCCTGCGGGCAAGTACCCCGTCGTGCTGTGGCCATGCCGTCGTCTTATCTTTTCCAGTTCGCTCAAACACTCAGCCTGTTTGACTATTGGACTGTTCCAAGGCTTTCTTGTCATCTCGTGTTTCCCTTTGAACTGAACCTTAGTTTTCATTGCTGTGATACCTTTTCTTTTTTTGTCCATTAACCATTGAAGCCACTGTCCCGTTTACGATCCTGCTTTTTACACTTGCAGTCACCCATGTCCCTTACACAAAGCTCTCCTTCCATTGTGTCTCTATGCATCAGTTTATTTGCACCGAAGCTTCTGACCCAAGCTTTATGTTTTGCAAGAAGGGGGCAGGTCTTTGGATTTAGTCTCAGAAAATTGACTTTGACATAATTTGACTTTCATATCTTGCAGTGGCCATAAATGCAGTCTTTATTCTGGTCAAATGGGAAGTACAGTCAGCCTGGGAAATTAGATCTACAGGTCAATTGTCATGGACATTATTGCTCAGTATATGCAGCGAGGTTTGAGGAGAACTGGACCAGCCATAAGTCATGCCTAGTTTTTAACCACATTTAACAGGCCAGCACGTATTGTGTGTGTGAAGGTGACCTCCCGTTGTTTATATTCTATGGGAATGGTAGTTTCCACATGTGAGGCTGTGATTGCAATGACCCTCACATCCAAGGAAGTCAAAGAAACATGTTGACGTGACCATGGTGCTGTTGTGCCAGGGCCCGAGTACCTGGAACTGGATGTCCACCTGCGCCGGCAGAAGTCCGGCTTTGGATTCCGGATCCTGGGAGGTGATGAGGCGGGGCAGGCTGTGAGTCCGGAGGCTCGCGACAAGGCTCGTATGGGACGGGCTTGAAACCCTGTCGATTTTTCTCACTAATTCATCGCACCGCAGAAGCAACCGTAACACTCAGCTCTCTGTTCCCCATCACATGAAACTTGTAAAGTAGCGATATTTCAGTGGACGAATCGCAAGGGATGGATCAACAATACTTTCGCCATCATTCCATGATCTTCCCTGTCCTTCACCCTATTGAACACACACTCTTAGAGTGTATAAGTCATTCTGATTCTCTTCACATCTCACCTATGACCTTTGACCCGTGAAGTATCCTGGGGGAGCATGTTAACCCTCATTTCCATCCACAGATCTTGATTGGGGCAATCATCGAGAAGAGCCCAGCAGATCGGGATGGGCGGCTCCGGCCGGGTGACGAACTGGTGTTTGTAGATGGTGTCCCAGTCCTGGGGAAGACACACCGGCACGTTATTGACTTGATGCACGCGGCCGCCCGCAACGGACAGGTCAACCTGACTGTACGGAGGAGAATCCAGGGAACAGGTGAGCAGTCAGAGTTTGATGTTGTGCTGAGGGTTGCACCTGAAAGTACATGACAAATTAGACATGCGTACGTCCTCTCAGCCTGTTAGCCTTCTGGTCCTCCTGCTGGACCTGACCTATTGCGATGACACTTGAAATTCTCAGCGGACTGCTGTGAAGAACTCTACCCAGCTTAGTCCCGAAACGTGACATTTGTGCAGCCGCTTTGTTGAAGGTGTACGACGTGCCCCTGATCTTTTGCAAGTTTACCCTGAGATGCCCTGGCTGTGATTGGCATTAAGGATTATGCAGAGGTCCCTCAGGGGGTTGTTAATATACCCTTTCATCCACCTGCTGGTTCACCTGTGAGGCTCCCGTAGGAGCTGACTGATAACAGCTTCGGCTCCAGCGACAAGCACATGCACCCAGCTGTGACTGGGCTGGCCTCCCGCCTCCCTTCAGTTTCCAACCCTTCCTTTCTCTCGCTCACTTTTTCTCCAACCTTCTGGGCGTTCTCCTCACTTGAGCTGTCAGGTAAAGAGCGGTGGGATTCCTCATGATGATTGCAAGTCCTTGGTGCGTCTCCTCATTACTGCACCCTGCTGCTCCTTTTGTCAGCCTCTGATCCTTGGGAGCACACTGTGGCTCCCTTTCTGACTCTGCCCCACAGCGCAAGCAGGACTCTCTCCCCTGGCTTACCTGCCTCCTTCAGGGTCCGTCCTCCTCAGTTGATTAAGAGGGACACTCCTAGAGATGTCGAAGGAGCTCTAAGATTTGTGAAGCTGTGTTTTATTACATTTGCATTTATTTATTTATTTATTTATTTATTTATTTATCTATTTATTTATTTATCTATCAGGCACTTTTGTCCAAAGCAGCGTGCAAGTGAGACAAGCATTATTACCATTGAATTTTGATCAATAGATAGCCAAACACAAACTGGATGAGGAGGAGATTTACAATTTGCTGCCCTTCAGAAATTTTCTTTCATTAAGCGGCTGATTTCATTTATAGTGATTACAAGGTTTATTTTATTATGTTTTATGTAGATTTAATCTTAAACAGTCACAAGTCTGTTTAAGATCCAGGATTTTCAGTTAGCAGGATTGTAACTCCTTGGATGACTCATCCTCAGTGCTGTGTTTGAATCACTAGTGCCACCTACCAGCGAACCCTGTCCTGAGAATGGCCGGAGCCCGGGCTCTGTATCCACGCAGCACAGCTCCCCCCGGAGCGACTTTGCCTCCAGCTCCTTGCCCAGCAACCTCGCCGGGGCCATCGCTCCGGGGCCGGCCACGGGCTGTGGCCCCGCTCCGGAAGCCTCGCCTCCCCAGGGTGCACAGACCAGCGACGTGGTGATCCACCGCAAGGAGAACGAGGGCTTCGGCTTCGTCATCATCAGCTCGCTAAACCGCCCAGAGTCCAACGTGACCATCAGTAAGTATCCGCGGGGTTAGGCGTTGCCATGGCGTCTCCTTGGTCACAGCTGGAGAACTCACAAGTGCGGGTTCCTCTCCATTAGCTGACGACTATTAGCACAGGAGGTCATCTGACTTTCTTCAGCAAATGTGGGTAATTAATCAATTCAAATGTGGGGTGCAAGGTTTAAGAAACAGGCTGAATGCACCTGCATGCCCTATTCCACACAGTGCCCAATTATACATTTAAACATATATATATACACACACACACTGGCATACCTATAAAAATGGGGACCTTCCATTCATTTCTATGGGCAAAACCCTATTTCCAATCACGACCCTTAACCCCACCCAGCTCTAACCTTAACCATAAGTAACCAACCAAAATACAAGACTTTTGGCATTTTTAGTTAATAGAATTCACAGATTTTTATAAAATAGAGTTTTCCCATATGGGGACCAGGAAACTGAAGAAAAAAAAAAAAAACGGGTATTCATCATGTCGTGGGGACATTTGGTCCAGGTACTGTATACCTTACCTTGTGGGGACATATAGTCCCCACAAGGTAAGGTATACCTGGACCTTAATTTATGTGTATATTTATGGCACAACTACAGTACATGTATAATCTGTCCCACTTGGTGGAGTCCATTCACCCAGCCACTTTACTCCAGTGCAATCTTTGGATGCCAGGCGAGTTAAATGGCCACAATAATCTGTGTCTCTTTATGAGACCTGTGATCTTGTTACTGATATCACGCTAACTTCTAGTGTGGGATCAGGCTTTTACAATTTGTTCAGAGCCTATTTATCAATGTGCTAGTCTAACTATGTGCCCCGGTGAAAAAGCTTCCCATATCTCTCCAGTCCAAACAAGGAGGACGTTTGTGGGGAGTTTGACAGGGACTTCATTCAGTGCCAGTCAGCACAAATCAGCAGTAAATTAAATGCCACCACACTCAAAAATCCAGATGGGGCAGATGGGAAAAATCATATCTTTTCATTTGCAGTATTTCTCATGCTTTCATACGTTTTTATATGAACCAATCCCCAAGCACCTGAATGTGGAGTCCATATTCATACTTGCACAAAAGCGATCAAAAGAGTGGAAGGAGATCCTGGCAGTGTAGCTTTTCTTTGCTCTGTATGCAATATTCAGCAGCTTTTCACTGTCCTCCTGTCAGCTTCTTGGACATGTACTTTTATATTGATGAATGAGAATATTGAGTAGAGGTTCTCTTGCTTAATTGAGCCGTGTGTGTCTGTTTCTGTGCACGCGGCCTCCCGCTCAGCCGTGCCCCACAAGATTGGCCGCATCATCGAAGCCAGCCCGGCCGACCGCTGCGGGAAGCTGAAGGTGGGGGACCGGATCCTGGCCGTCAACACGCAGTCCATCGTTGACATGCCACATGCCGACATCGTCAAGCTGATCAAGGACGCCGGGCTCAGCGTGACGCTGCGCATCATTCCGCAGGAGGGTGAGTGTGGCGGCACGTGCCCTCATCACAGAGGGGTGGGCACACACTGGGGAGGGGGTCTCTGCATTTATTTAGCAGATTCTCGACTGATAGGGTCAGGCAGTCCCTGGAGCGATGCAGGTTAAGGGCCTTGTTCAAAGGCCCAATAGTGACTTCGAGATTTGAACCAGTGACCTTCCAGTCATAACCCAGTGAGCGATACACCAACACACATAGAGTGTTTATTCCTCTGTTTGGGAATTTACCTTAATTTCCAGGTGAGAATATAGAGTGTTTATTCCTCTGTTGGGGGATATGGTTGAATTTCCTGCTATGAATATATAGTGTTTATTTTTCTGTTTGGGAATGTGGCTTAATTTCCTGCTGGGAATATAGAGTGTATATTCTTTTGTATGGGAATGTGGCTTGATTTCCTGCTGGGAATATAGAGTGTATATTCTTTTGTATGGGAATGTGGCTTGATTTCCTGCTGGGAATATGGAGAGATTATTTCTCTGTTTGGGAATGTAGCTTAATTTCCTGCTGGGAATATAGAGTGTGTTTTCTTTTGATTGGCAGTGTGGCTTAATTTCCTTTTGGGAAAATAGAGCATTTATTGTTCTGATTGGGAATGTGGAAAGTGGAGTTTTATCATTCCAGTGTGGGAATGTAGAGAACGTTTGTTTGTTTACGAATGGGAATAGAGACAGTGATGGTGCTTCTGCAAGGAGCATAAGAGAGCCCTGAGTGACAGTGTATGGTATGTGCTGTGTTCCCCTTCCAGAGATAAGCAGCCCACCCTCAGCCCCCAGCTCAGAGAAGCAAAGCCCTATGGCCCAGCAGCACAGCCCCATAGCCCAGCTCAGCTCGGCACCTCAGACCAGCCCGGTAGCCCAGCACAACCCGGTCACGCAGGCTCCAGCTGCAGCCCCACCTCCTCAGCTCTATAGCCACGATGGCAGGTAAGGTCACGCCGTTCAATAGCAACCCTGTTGTTGTGTTTACTACGGTTAAGGAAGGGCTGCCTTTTGGCATGAAATGTGTGAAACTAGCCTTGTGGATTCCTGGTTTTGGCTTTCAGATGACTTATGGGACCAAGTCTGTCCAGTTTGTTGTGTGTTCTTCAGCTTACCTCTTACAGACTCCTAAATTATTTATTTGTTTCACGCCTTTGAGCGGATTTTAAATCATTTATGAAGCTTGGCTTTGGGAACTGTTTAATGCAATATAGATATCCCTTCTTTTAGGTTCCCCAGCCTTTCGAATCGAATGCTCCTGCTTTTATTTTTGTTTTGTTTTTTTTCCAAGCTGTCAGAGGAAAGTAGTTGGTTTTACCCCCTAGTACCCTGCAACTGGCTTGGGCCTAATTCAGCAGAGTCTGTGCCAGAAAGGCAGGCTTGACTGTTGTGGTTGTGCTTGACAGCAGGCGAGGCCTATAAAGAGGTTCCATGGCGACCTTTTTTACGGGAGCTGTCTGGCAGCTACAGGTCGGAGGTGAAAGCGAGGCAGGATGTCAAACCAGACGTTCAGCAGCCCCCGTACACCGACTACCGCCAACCTCCCGTGGACTACCGGCACCCCCCAGTGGTGGACTATCGGCAGCCCTCCACACTCGATTACAGGCACCCGCCCCTGATGGACTACAGACCCGATGGCCGACAGTTCCCCATCTCTGACTACAGACAGCCCCAGGTGAGAATACAGTTCATAATCCGGGACACTAGACAGTCACAGTTGAGGATGCAATTTAATAACCCGGAACGTCAGACAGTCTCAGGTGGACGGATGATTTAACAAGAAGAACGACGGGGAGTTGCAAGTGAGAATGCAATTTAATGATCCAAGATGACAGAGCATCAGGGTTGAGAGTGTAATTCCGGCCTGTATGTTGTGAACATCTGCAGTACTGAATACAAAGAGGAAACAAACTAAACCATGCATCTTAATAGTCATGCGTCGCTTAATGATGGACATTCTGAGAAATGCGTCGTTTTAGGCGATTTCGTTCTTGTGCAGTGTACTTAGACAAACCTACACAGTACACCCTACTACACACCTAGGCTATATACTGTAGCCTAAATAACAATAAAAAGCACAGTATAGTAAATGCATAAACCAATAATATAGTTTATTATCATTATCAGGTATTGTAATGATATATCAGGTATTGTATATAATTGAATACTTTTATACGACTTGCAGCACAGTAGGTTTGTTTATGGGAGCATCATCACAAACATGTGAGTAATGCATAGCGCTATGACATCACAATGTTACTAGGCGACAGGAATTTTTCTACTCCATTATCCATATTATGGGAGCGCCGTTGTATATTGTTGGCCGAAACATAGTTAGGTCACGCTGTGGGGTAGGTCAGTCTCCTCAGGGGCCACACAGGAGCCACTGCGCCTGATACCCTGACCTGTGTCCTCACTAGCGTGTCATGTGAGCAGCCAGCCGAATGTGTGACTGAGGCATGTCAGTGCATAAATCCGAGGTTAGTCAAGCCATGCCCTCTGGGTAAAAACAGACCAGAACAATCCCGTTATTCATCCAGTCAAACCAAGCTAATGAAACATAAACACGCTCAGAGTTGCATCTGGTTGAGGCTGGATGAGGCTTAGAAGCAGCCTTGCTTATCCAGGCACACAGACATGTAATAGCGCGTGAGTGCATCACGCTTGAACCGGAACAATGTTTTGTTGCCGGCGCTAAAACCATCACGCCATCCGCTGCCACAGGACTTTGACTTCTTCACCGTGGAGCTGGAGAAGAGCGTGAAAGGATTCGGCTTCAGCATCCGCGGCGGGCGAGAATACAAGATGGACCTGTTCGTGCTGAGGCTGGCCGACGACGGACCTGCCGTCCGCAATGGAAGGATGAGGGTGAGACGACATCACCCCCAACTTCCCCCCCCCCCCGCCAAACAGATTTACCCCATCACCTTGCTTGGAGCTAAGCTGCTGAGTAATCGTCTTAATTGAGCGATGATTATTGCACGTCTGTTACGACCCTGTGCCTTGCACTGGTAATTCATTGATCAAAGCAACCAGCCCTGTAAATAATGGCTAGAAGACTGTACCATGTGGTTTGGAGGGGGGGCATTGTGCTCTTCTGCCTTCTGCTGATACGCCTCCTTACTTCCCTCTCCGTAATACTTTAGGAAATTCTGCATTCTGTCCTTTCACAGCATATTAACACATTCCTGCTATCCGTGCTGGAAGGGTAGCTGCTTAGTAACCAGGCCTCAGATTCAGTATGCAGTCATTTTTATCTCTGAACAACCAGGAGAATATTTATAAGCACCTGTGCTTAAAGAAGAGCATGATTATCATCTGAAAACAAGCCTGTTACCCTTTATAATCAGCTTAATGGGCCTGGCATTTCCTCCCTGGCTTCATCATGGTGTGTAAATGCTGGTGTTGTGGTTTTTTTTTTTGGCTCCCATAGTAACTTCGTTTTTGATATCTGGGTAACAGCAGGGGATGGGATTAGATATTGCGCCGCGGAGGGAATCGCGCGACATCCATCCGTCGGCACTCTTTCACTCCGGATCATCCTCCTCCTCCATAGTGATGTCAGGGAAGCCGTCATTTTTTATCCGTAATGAACCTGTCAGGGATAACGCCTCTAAAATACCCTTGAGGAATATCATTCTCCCACCGCTGAGCAGTAGTAAATGCAGGCCCGCCAGTCCGTTACCGGAGCCAGCAGAGTGGAGATGAAGGATTGGCTGAATTTCATCTCCTCTCCTCTTCAGTGGGGCTAATGAGATTTATATCCCCGGTAATCATTTCTGGAAAGGCTGCTAAAAAGTGTTAACTCTGGAATTTAAACTCCGACCCTGAGCACACGCCTCTCTACACTGCCTTAAAGGCTTCCCAATCGCCCAGTGTCGGTCTTGTCGGGGTTGGGTCATTAATAAGTCTTCTTGACAGCTTATCTCTGCAATTGTGTCCAAATTATTCAACATTGTCCTATTTAAAAGCTGTGGAATGAACAGTTTTGATTAAAAGCTGTTTAAATTGTGGCTTTTTTGTAGGAGGGGAAAAAATATTGCAGTTTTTTTGCGTAGTTTATCTTCTGTGCATTGATATGCATGCAATAGTGCGGTAATTTATCAAAATTGGCAAGGGTCAATGATGCAAAATACAAATGATGTAGACAAAAATAATTGTTGATATATGTATATTCGTTTGCCTAATTAGTTGCCTAATTGTGTTTAGGGCTGGAAATAATTGCATTTCGATTATATTTACATTTTACACAGCGTCCCAGCATTTTTGGAAACGGGGTTGTGAATAATCGTTAGTCACAAGTTTAATACGGCAGGCCACACGAGTCCTGGTATGTTTTTGAGCGTTGGGTGTTTAATAGGCAAGGCATCCAGTGTCTCACCGCTAGTTAAATGAGAGCAGCCTCCCTCGGAACGCCAGCCCCCACTAATGGGGGAACCTTCCATTCGTTATGCTGATCAGGCCCCCGGTGCATGCGTCATCCCTCCCTTGCTCCGTCATTCCCACCCCCCTTGTCCTCTGCAAGTCATTCCTCCACAGCCACGCCCTCCTTGACCATGTGGTACCTTCCTGGACATGCCCCTTATGGATTTTTTTAATTTTCATTAATCCAGCTATTTACTGGACTGGTGTTTCTGTGATACTGAGAAATGTCTACCATTCCCAATGGCTTTTCTGGTGTATTAATTAAAAATGGAAAAAAGCACAAGCCAAACCCCGCCCCCCCCCATGCCTGGTGTTGCCGACCATTCCTCACTGTCCAAACTGTGACTGGCGCACAGTCACAAACAGCTGCATTAATTAATGCAGAGCTATATAGGTTTCGAATGAAAGATTTATATGCGGCATAAATGTATTATTATTTATGCATAAAATAAATTATGGTCGTAACAGAATAATACCCTAATAATAATATTTATATTGTTTTTTTATTATCTTTAACTTTCATAACCGTAGAACAATGCATTTTTTATTACACTAATTAATTTTAATTTTCTATGAATTGCTAATTCTATCATAATATTAAAATGTATTTGATCTCAAGATTAAACTTAAAGCTCATTATATTAAATATAACCACAGAAGTAGGTGAAACAAGGTTAAATAGGTTATGTGTGTATCTGTGACAGTGTTTTTGATCCTCTCTCCCACAGTCCGGCATTACTGAAACCTATACCGGCTGATGTATTTTGATTAGATTGCCCTGGGATCACCCCTGAGCCTTTGGCCCTAGGAGCCTAATTGCTCCTGCTCAGAAATGTCAGGTCAGGTGGAAGTTCAGCAGTCACACGTCGACACAACGGCGGCATCTCGGTTAATCAGTTTTATGTACCAGCTGTTATATGTACAAACTGACTCAGCCTGACAAAAATTTGACAAAACAATTTTCTGTCCACATCTCCACCAGATATTTAACCTCTTCCACTGCTGGCCCGAAAAATGAGTGATATCGTGGGAGGCTCTTTGGTCAGAACAGCGGGTAGATCCACA
Source organism: Isichthys henryi (assembly GCA_026776945.1). Classification (NCBI taxonomy): domain Eukaryota; kingdom Metazoa; phylum Chordata; class Actinopteri; order Osteoglossiformes; family Mormyridae; genus Isichthys; species Isichthys henryi. The sequence continues at coordinate 25,291,748 of JAODJX010000065.1, forward strand.
TGATATGCGGGTTGGAAAGGGAAGGAGCACTTTAAAGCTGGTGTTTCCTTTTCAGGATTAACAGGCCCGAGGCACGGAACGGGACAACACAGAGCGAAGCATAAATGCAGCAATCAAGGGCACATGTGGTTTCTGTGAACGGGAAACAAGAAAGTCAGCAGCCACCTTTGGAGGGCAAACCACAGGGTGTACTGGTTTTTGGGCCAGGTTCAGGACTGGATTCTGGGCCAAGTTCTGTGCCGGGTTTTGTACTGGTTTCTGCGACAGGTTTTGGGCTGGATCCTTGCCTGTGGTCTGGCCTGGTTTCTGGCTCAGGTTCTGGACTGGACTTTGAGCCCAGTTCAGGCACTTACACGCACTCACTCCCCTGCCATTCAGGTCGGGGACCAGATCATCGAGATCAACGGGGAGAGCACGCGGGACATGACCCACGGCCGCGCCATCGAGCTGATCAAGTCCGGGGGGCGCAGGGTGCGGCTGCTGCTGAAGAGGGGCACCGGGCAAGTGCCTGAGTACGGTGGGTGCTCCTGAATCCCCTGACCCCCCCAGCAGGGCACCAGCACATTACGTCCCGTCAGCTCTCATTAACTCCACTGTGTCTAATAACCAAGGTCTCTGAGGTGTCTGAGACAATATGGACCACACTATTATTATTATTATTATTATTATTATTATTACTACAAAGTATGTTTGTACTGGATAAGTCATTATTACTGTCATTATTATTATAGTTGTATTGCCATAATTTTTTATGTCAGCTGGTTGCGATCTTCTCTACTACAAATTTTAGTGTTTTTTAGGGTATTTCAGTTAGTTGAACTTTAAGGAGACTACATCAGCAAACATGATTGCAAGCAGCAGAGTTCAGAGGTCACGGCACAGTAAAGATGGCCACCTCCTACTGCTCCAGGCCGCCTCCTGGCTGCCAGTGTCCGTGCTTGTTGATCTTTAAGGCACAGTATGCTGTTTGTAAAGGAAACATGGGCCTTTAATGGGATTAAATAGATTGCAGTTTAATGATCAGAGCCAGCTGGACAGGGTTTACATCACTTAACGCTGTCTTTTAACAACAGGACGAGAGTGACGTCTTCTACACAGACGGCGTAATCATACATTTGTAAAAGTTCAGGCTGATTTGTTTCTTTAGCACCTCAGGCCACTTATCTTACTTAACAACCTTCTGGCAGTAAATAGAACAAAACTTAACTCTTTACCATTAAGCATGCTAACTGTATTAACAAAATATTTAATTCTGTTCCAATAACCTGTATATCATTAGAAAATTCTGTTGTCAGTCACTCTTTTAGACTAACAATTCTGTAACACATTCTCACTCTTTTTAACTCTAATGACTGGTCTAGGCTGTTCCTCCCCTTCCTTTAGGAATGGTACCTCCCAGCCTCTCCATGTGCATGAAAAGTGACAAGCATGGCTCCCCCTATTTCTTCCTAATGGGCCACTCTAAAGACACGGTTTGTAAAATGCTGCATGCCTTCTTACCTCTCTAATTCTGCTGCAGCTGCTTGCAGTGTCTTTGCAATGTGACTTGTCTGGGCCGCAAGTTTCACCTCTCAGCAGGCTCACGGCTCCTTCTTCTACCCTAATGGCAACTAAAGATCTGTTCTGGAATCTTCTTTGTAAGAATGGGCACCCTACAGACACTGGATTAACATCCCGGGTCTGCTTTCCATGTTTTTCTGTACTTGGTTTGCCAGAGCGAAATCGCGAGTTAGGGATAGTTTGGAGAGGATTAGCCATAAATAGTTTTTTGTCCGGGTCCCCCTTCACCCCTGGGGGGTATCGATTGGTGGCGTCATCGTGGCAACCACACGGCGACTTTCTTTGTCAATCATGTGGAGGAGAAGTTGATGTAAGGTGAACCATGAAAAATTCTTTTTCCCTGTACCTCAGTAGCTTCTTTAAGTCAGCCCAGGCTAAGTAACATCCAGAAGGGGGCACCAGACCCCAGGCTCTTCACACCAACATCGCCCACTCAAGCTTCCTCCTCCACCCTTGTTCACACCGTTCACCCACCTGCTTTCGGAGAGCTAAATTTGAGTCCTGAGGATCTCCTGCTCTGCATCTTAAGCTCAGTAACAGGTAGTTTTGAAACGTTCGAAAGATCCAGAAGGCTCCTGTTTCTCAGGGGGCAGATAAGCCTTTACGCTGAGTTTACAGTACATGATCCATTTCACGCCCATCTATTCTGCAGGAACATTAAGCCAAGAGCATCATGGGAGCGGGAGGCTGGGTGCCCCACCGTACAAACGGAGAGCTCAGGCTTTGCCTGCACGGCCAGCAGTTATTGATGGAATGCCATTAAACTAATTGGTCATCCTTCTCTGCGCAATTGGTTCCTATTACTCATGCTAAAAATAGACACCACACATTGTTGACAGGTTTCACTGGTGACCACACTTAGTTTTTAATAGTTCTCATTTACTGCACTACAGTGACGTTTCAGGATTTATTATATATATATTTTATAATGCCAGAGCTAGGTAGATCCACTCCGTTGCACTTCTGAAATGGAAAAACTGGAATAACTTCAGTTGGCGTGATGACATCAGTGTTGGGTGAACGGTGCGACCCCCCAGGCTGCCAACCAGGACCCTCCTGGCAGGGAGCTCTGTGTTGCCCCCTACTGGCACTGCTGAGCAGACATTTGTATGGAATGTTTCTGGGTGGTTGCTGAGCGGATGCATATGCAGAGCCGGGTCAGCTAAGGGAGGAAAGAGAGTGCTGTCGTCTTTTTTTGGCATCAGCGCTTAAACCGGAAAACATCTCATCAGCACAGGCGTCTAGCAGGTTGGCCGTGAGCAGTTGGTCTCAAGGGTCCTGTTATTACATAGTGCCCAAATAATGGCTTTGATCACACCAGTGAGCACTGATTGAATATAAGCTACCCCAACCTGTTAGTGTCTGATGGTTCAGCCCTGTTCGCAGCCTAAGGACCTTCTGCCCAAACACAGAGCATTATGGCTGGTTCATACTTCGTACTCCGCATGGGTACTAGTGTTTATAACGTCAAACGCCTGCTGCACTCCAAGTCTGTGTGCTGAAGAGCATTGAGGTAGGTTGCAAATCCTACAGACTATTTACAAGGTAATAAAGTATACATGTAAATGTGTGTGTATGGGTATGCAGACTTGTCTCAAATTGAAAATCTCACGCCAGCCAGCTGACCCAAATTGGCAGCCCTGGAGCTGAGCTCTCTGAATTTGTAAAACGGAAATGGACACAAACCACAATGCCGTGGTACTTGTGCAACGAACAAAAGAAAAATAGTAATGATATTAATGTTAATATAATATTAATAATAATAATAATAATAATAAAAAATACACGTTGTGAGCATGTGTAGAGAAGTATGAACCAGCCTTTATTTTGCTTATAGTCTGCAGAACTTCATGCCCTTCCTGTCCATGGTTTAGGAGCTTGAGGTTTAGACAGGGCTTTCTCATGGAGATGGCACTGGGCTCCGTGTGCAGTTTCTGAGCAAACCATTCAGCCATGCTGCTGCCATGTTGATTGACAGTTGCCTGTCACTGAGTTTAGCCCCAGAATTGCGGAAAGCGTCCGGCAGTCATGTCTGCATTGTGGGTGTCTCTGGAGGTTTGGCACACCAGTAACAGTGTTCTCTTGTCCCTCAGTCGACAGTCCCACCCCCTGGGATGCTCGGCCTTCAGCCTCCCCAAGTCTGTCGGAAGTAGTCCCATCCCCCGATGCTCTGAACGCCACACCATCACCGTCATCGCTTCCGGCCCCTCCCCTTGACCCCCAGCACCTACTCTCCCCGGAGATGGGCCGGGAGCCCATGCACGACAGCATGGCAGAGCACCTGTCCAGCCCTGGGAGGGTGGAGCAGGCCGCACCTGGGAGGAGGCAGACGGAGCGCAGAGCCAGTGGAAGGGGCAAGGAGAAAGAGGGTGGCAGGTCCACCCATCGGGGTATCAGCGTGGGTGGACAGGGGACCCCTGAGAGCCCGGTGGGTTGGGACGAGCAGGTCCAGGAAAACTCCAAGCCCTACAGAGCCTCCCGAGGAAAATCCAAGGAGAGGAGAGGTGGTGAGAGCAGCGCCCCCCACAGGGAGAATAGGCATCTGCCACACTCCCTAAAGGTCACAGGGCTTGGAGACACACATTCCAATGTGAATGGTGGCACACCAAGCAATGGAGGCAGCACAGACAGGCCAGCCCAGGAGAAATCCAGCCCCAGAGACCCAGAGAGAGTGTCCGTCGAGGCCCGTCCCTACCGGGGATCCAAGGGAAACAGCGGGGGCAGTGCCATGGCAGGCAGAAAGGCCACAGTGTCCCCCGGGCCTTGGAAAATCCCTGGGTCGGATAAGCTACCCAGTACACTGCGATCTGGGACATCCACTGTGAGCAGATAACGCCATAAAGATTCTGTAGGCCAGGCCACACCAGACAAGACTTGGTCAGGTCTCCAACAGGCCCGCTAGCCGTCACCATCAGATGCAACACATGTTTTTAGAGAATCTTTTTTTTTTATTTATATGGTATTTTAAATTATTTTGAGATATTACACCCACCACCTTAAAAACTCAAGGCATCCATTAAAAAAAAAAAAAAAAAAAAAAAGAAAAATAGAAAAAAAACTGAAAGTGTAGCATGATGGGAAGACTCTGGCTATAGTGCTGAATCCAAACAAGCCGACTGGAGGTGGCATAGAGGTGGGACCTGCCTTTCAGAAGCTCCACCCCTCTCTTCCGGCAGCTGGCTGCGACGCCGAATCACATGTCGAGGAGCTGGCCACTGGCATTCAGCCAGTGCTGGTTATGGCTGGATGCTTCTTGATGGGGTTTGCGTGACATGACCTTTTGTGCCATTGACAAGGCAATGAAACAAAAAGAAATGGTGTGGAAAAAAAGGATTTTAATCGACAGAAAGCTGCCTTAAAACTATCCTGAGATAGAAAGAAAGATATATCTTTAATAATGATCATTTAGATGTATAGATATATAGGTATATTATATAAATATGTGAAAACATGTACATAAAATCATTTTGGAGTATATGTACACGGGCAAATATACTGAGATGCTATTCAAGGCAGGGGGAGTCTGGTGACACAGTAGGGCACTCTGACTCCTCACTGACTCGTTTCACTGACTCGTCTCAGCACGGTGTCCTAAAGTGTGGGTTGACTCACAGAACCCAATAAGACCCGGAACAGTTTCCGGTTTCCGTGCCGCATGAGGTCTGGGCTCTGTTTACTGCAGAACACGAGCCAAGCCACTGTGGAGGGATTCACCTTACCTGGGGGACAGGAGGCCTGCTGGCACGCGTCAGGGCTGAGTGCCTTAAGTGGAGAGACCAGGCGGAGTTGCTAGTTTGAATGTTCACCTGTAGGAGGCAGCAAAGTGACACAAACTGAGCTGCGTGCTGCTGTCACTCTGCTGCAGGAGAAAAAGGAGGAAGTGCAGCAGATCAGTAATGGTTATAAATGCCTGTTTCTTCCTTACGTGGCGCTATATTACAATTCGTCTCGTCTGTATCGACAGCTCAGTCACCTTCATGAAGTCAGTTTGCACCAAAAATTTTTTATTTTCTTATCATTGTAATATGGAAAAACCATTGTTTATGCCAGATCTGCTTTATTTTTATGTACATTTATCTGCTATCTAGTAACAGAATGAACGAATGACTTTTGCGTAGTATGTTTTTTGTCGTATGAAGGATAGTTAGCTAACTGTAGCTGGCATCAAAATGGAGTATAGTTACAGTGCAGGTAAATTTCTGCAGGTCATACCTGTTACTTCGAGGCTGAAGAGATCGCGTAGATTTAATGTGTGGAACTAAGGGCCAAAATAAGCAATCACGCAGCGAAAGGATGCAAAATGTAATCTGTAGCACCCCCTCATGGTCAGACGTGGTGGTGCAAAAGCATGCAGTACCGGTGCTTTTTCATTGTCGTTACCGCGTTCAGGAAAAGGGCTGGTTATGTCTCTGCTTCCACAGTACGAGTGCTATTTTGTCCGCAATATGGACATTACTTAACGGTGTCATCATCGTTGCAGACAAGCTCTCTGAATTAGACCGTTTTTGAGCTTTTCTGTGATGTTATTTGAACAAACTTGGCAATTAAATTATGATTGGTTTCCCATAAAAAAAGACATATCCTTTACAGCGACGTGAAGGTAATTTATGTATTTGTGTCTTACAAAAAAATCCACAATCCATAACCGTTTACGAGAAGCCAGTCGGCAGCCAAACAGGGGTTCGGGAAGTGCTGAGCGCCAAGTGAAAAGTTCGCCCAACGTTGCATTCGAGTTAATAGAAACGTTGTAAGAATGTTAAAATTACCCTGCGTTGGACTGAGGCCTCGCGATTGGCCAAACAGGATCGGCAGTCACGCCTACTAGGCAATCAGAGTACATGGGTGAGGTTCTCGGTCAGAGATGACACAACTGCAAAGAGACATCTATAATTCTATATTATTGACTTCATTGTTTTTGAACCCGGTTTATTTATTGCAAGCGGATTTCACTTATCGCGTTAAATTCGAGCATGAATATTTAAACATCTTACCCCTGAGGCATATATATTTAATGCTTCTGGGAACGTTTTCCCTAAAAATTATTTCGCCATTAGTAGCATTTACTTATTACCGGATGTTGTTGTAAAATTGTTACGTCTTATTATCGAACGGATGTAATTCCAATTTGCTGACAGCCACTGTATGGGAATGCAAGGAAAAGTGTTAAGGATGTTTATTACCATGGTAACGTTTGAATTATTTTTAATTTTTGGAGTGACACAGAACAGATTTCCAATTTGAGTGTGAACACGCTTAGCAGAAATCAGTAATATATTCTGTGTTCAGTTACAGAAAAAGCCTGCCCCTTTAAGAATCATTCCGAATAGCTATAGATTCATTCCTGACAATACGATACAGACACCGTTGCTGGCTGCAATCCCTTAATCTGTTTGGAAGACCCTGAATTATAACAAAGCACAAATATCAGCAGAAGATTGACAAAAGCCAATGGGAAGTATGTCATATTTAACCTGAGGACGGGTGGCATGTCCGGGTGTCCGTGAAGGGCGCGCCTCCGTCCTGCAGTTCAGAGCGATGCTTATGTAGTTCGGTGGATTCTAACCTGTATGCTCCGTGTTGACTGGTTCAGTTTTCTGTGAACTGTAATACGTTTTCTACGGAAAGGCGATAATTAAAAGGTGAGTCTTTGAAGGGTGGCGCTTACGTGAACACCATTCCGATCAGTAAACTGTGTAGTGTTAGCTGTGTATTTACCTTTGTACAGCTGTATCTCTATAAATATGATCCATTGTATTAATAATAGTCACAAAGACTGTAAGTGAGCAACTATTTTTATGAAATGCAACACTATGGATATATTAACTTTTGCAGAAATCTTGTTTACTGTATGATATTCTAAAATATTGTCAAATAAAATCTTGACACAGTGTAAAGTATTGATTTTGCATATGGTGCTCATTTAATTAGTTTCGGGTGGGTGAATTGGGGTTATGTACTTTCAAAGTACTCTGTCTATCCTGTTTAATAAAGTTGCATAACTATAGAAAAAAAGCCAAAGTGTACTCTCAGAACAAAAGGGTAAAAGTTCGTACCTTTGCTTGTGTGACTGGGTCTGTACCCTTGTAATTGTACCTTTTAAGGGACAGAAATGGACTCCTCCAGAAATGGAGGAACATCCAAAGGCATAATCAGCATTAATGTACCATCAATGGTACAGAAATATGCCCCACAGTTCATTTCTGTACCTTAATAGGTACAAGTACCTACAGCTAAGGTTACAGTAGCAGACCTGCCCTGATGAAGTCATGTGATAATAAAGGCTTTTTGTATTTTCAATCTTTCCTGAGTTTCTCAGATTTTTGTCATTTTGTGAATACAATGGCAGACCAAAGGTACAAGCTTTTACCCTTTTTCTGAGACTGTGAAAGACCTACTGATATAATCAATAGAAATGTTTATGTAAATTGTTCCTTGGTGCCACATGGTTGATGATGACAGAGGAAGCGGAGACCGGAAATGATTGTAACACAGGTTAGTTGTAACAAAGTCTATTTCTCAAGTCTGGAATGAAGTACAAATCATATAACTCACTCTGCACATGCTCAGATTAGTCTGTATTTCACATGTGAAGAAGGAGCACCCTGTAACAAAAACTATGTAAATATCTTTTATACAAGTTGTGAGTGCTAATGTTGCTCTTAGCTGCAAGGTAAACTTGTTCATGGCTGCCACAGCCTGTGATAGTTGTAATGGTGATTCTCCAGCTGCCCCCCAGGCCACTTCTCAAGCCCAGGAAACTTCTGCATTGTGTGTATGGAACATTTCATAGTTAAAGGAAAATTGGGTGACATACATACATGAGGGGTGGGGAACCTGATCCATGGAGAGCCAGTGTGGGTTTTTGGGATGACCTCACAATCAGCCAATAACAGTGGGTCCCCAAGACGAGTAAAACTACTGCTTTACTATTGGCTGATTCAAAGATCATCCCAAAATCCCACGCCGGCTCTCCATGGATCAGGTCCCCACCCCTGACATAGACTGGTTAAGGTGGGACCATCAAGCCCGTAGACCAGGAGGGGTTCAGTACATGGTGATTCTGATGGTGACTAACATCACACACATGCAAACTATTATTCAGTTATTAAAACTGCCGCACAGTTGCATATATTTTGTTTTATGAATCTTTGATTTTAGTTGTGATTAACATACATTATGCACATTTGCATACATAGCCGCAAATTTTGCTGAACAAAAAAACAATAATAAGAAGAACTTTGAATCACTTGAAATTTTTTACATCATTGATAATGATGAATTTAAGCCAGGGCTGTGTTACAACGATCACTGACTATGGGGTAAATTGTAACATTTTACTCCATGTGTTTGAGGCTAAACCATTCATTGTCTGTTTGTGATGCAGAAATAAAACCTGTGCTTATTAATAGAGGAAATATGCAGGTATTTTGTATCAAAATTTAAACGTGATTCCATAAAAGAGCTCCGAGGTACAGTAAAGGCAAAAACGTAAAAAATGTTACACCCATCCCTGGTCTCTCCTTATAAATATATAAATATTATTGGCTGATTAATAACTAGTTACTATATTATTTAAATAGTCAAGATGTTAATTTCCGATTGCAGCATACTGAGCAGTGGATCTTCATACTTCTTTTAAGTTCAGACCATGCACGCTAACATGTCCTGTCTGCACACCAGAAGAGGAGTGCATGCTCTTTCACGCAAACCATCTAGAGGACATCCTAGATTTTCGTGTTTTTACGACGGCATACTTGGCAAAAGCGGATTATACACTAGACCATATTTTTCCATAATGTGATCAATCTTATTTTTTCAGCCAGTGCTACAAGATGAAAAAAATAGCTGGCGGTAAAGCAGCCAGCTCTCCTGCTTTAATACTCCGATACAGGCGGGGGCGCACATGCATTTTGATCCGAGTCGTTTTCACCGAATTAAAGTGGATTTTTTTTTTTTGTTACCCGGAAACAAAACAGTGAACGTCTCTGCACCCATTCAGTATTGCATCCGCTCGATACGGTACCCATTTATCCCTGGTTATTATTACAGTTATAATGTCTGTTATGCGCTTTCAGTGCAGCCTGTATTTCATGCCTTATAAGGGAATCTAGATCATAATAATGGACAACAGGCAGCGGGATCTTCCGTCTTGGATGCTGGGCGGCAAAGACGAACAGCCCCAGCAAGAAAATCCCATCGATACCAGTCATGTCCCAAGGAAGATTAAGAGAAAGAAGTTGGAAAGGTACGTTTTGTGGTGATCGGGGGACTTTTTTGCCAGCCTAGTCCAAGATGTCATATAATCCGGGAATATATTATTGGTTACACTGATGTCTTTACAAGAAGTTTAACGTACGTGTGACAAGTTGTTAAATATTCTGCTTCCGTATTTATTTAGTTTCTAGGTTCTCCAGCCGCATAAAAATTAGTTCCCGATGTTATTTATATGAAATATCTTATAAATCTGAAAACAAGTTGTAGGGGGCAGTGAAAATAACAGGAGCTGGGCGTTAATCGCAGTTTATTTTTAACTAGAAGGGGACAACTTCACAAAAGATTACTAACGTTTACTAACATTTCTAATGAGTGTGAATCCTGAACAATATGAATACGGTTTTGTGAAATGTATACATCCATTTTCTTAAACACGTGAGCAATGCTTGTGTTATCTTACATCTCCCCACCTTTTCATCGTGTTGAAATAATGATTTGTAATCGGACGGTCCCTTTCTTATAACCAGAGCCCTTAGGAATAAAGTAAACAGTAATTGAAAAAGTGACAGAATCATAGAAAGAAAGGTCTACTCCTTTGTTGAAGTGTGCAGTCATTTTTTTTCCACACATCGCAAACATTAAGTAGCTTCTTTCAGTTTTGTGGAGGTCGATTTGGGTTGAAGTTTGATTTGGGTTTTCGTTATAATTTTCATTATTATGGCGTTCTTGTGAAAGCAAGTCTGCCGTGAGCCTCTCAGTAGACTTTAAATACGGAAATGGTTAGATCATTGGCTGTTGCTGTGCTTCCAGGACAGCTGTGTACGGCATGAATGAGGCCGAGCTGGTGGACACGGCGCTCTGCTTCCTCGAAGAAGAAAGCCTCCAGGGTTTCAGGGCTCAGGAGCCTACAGGGCAGGTAGGCCAGACTAAGCCAAGTCTGATTTGGTTAGTAAGGGAAGTTACAAGTAAATATTGTGATGTGTCATTATTGTTCTGTGCGTTCAGTGTGTTTAATGACCTTCTGCTCTGCTAGTGTGTGATTTTTTTTTTTTTAAAGGAAATCCTCAATTTGTGTGGTTTTCTTCTCAGAAGGGAAGCGGAAGGACAGCTGGGTGTCGCATGGAGAGGATTAAGCAGGACCGTGCAGATGCTTTGTCCGAGGAGGAGGCTGGTGACTCCAAATCTGAAGAAGACGAAAGAACCTACGTCTCTGAGAGTGACCCGGAAGTGGTCGACCAGGAGGAGACTGTCCCATATGGAGACATCGCGAATTGGGGCCATGCAGCAGGGGAAGGTGTCCAGCTGCAGTCCAGGCGTGACACTGTAAAGGCGGACTCGGCTTCCAGGGATGAGGAGGCCTTCCAGCTCGTGAGAGAAATATTCTTCACGTGACCTGGCATGGGACTTCAGCTCAGTGTACAGCTTTTTTTTTTAAGTTAAGGGGAACCTTACAGCCTGGGAATGTTTGGTGAATTTGGGAAGCATAGTGCATCCTGGGATAGTCTCCAGGCTCTCTGTGGCCTTGTGTTGGACAAGACGTTCACACAAGGTGGATGGATATTTACGGTATGCAGGTACATGGCAGAAGGGATCCTTCATGGACCTTCTCTCTGAGCTGATGAGTTAGAATAGTACCAAATTTGTTCTGATAGGCGGGTGGACTTGGTCCATTGAAGAAATGTAATTAGTAAGAGAAATACTTTAAGGATCCTTTCACATGTTGTGGAAGAAAAAAATGGAAGTTAGGTGGGGTTGGGTGCATTATCGGATTGTTGCTCTGTCTTAGGCCGTAGGCAAGAAGATACTGGTGCATTATGGGATTGTTGTTCCGTCTTAGGCAAGAAGATACGGTGCATTATGGGAATGTTCTTCTGTCTTAGGCCATAGGCCTGGGGATTACTGTTTGTTCTTATGGACTTGTGGAAGGAAGCATGCCGGATGGAACACTGTAAAACATGCTGAAGTTAGAGGGCACTGTCATAGCAAGAGTCTAGAGGCTGATCAATCCCTCTTTTGCTTTCTGTGTCATTATGGCTCATCTCTGCTGTGTTTACAAGCAAAGTATGGATTAATATAATCCTGCACTACTCCCTGAAAACATTTCAGTTAGGTTTGAATAAAGTTTTTTATATATCATATGGGGGCAGCATGGTGGTGCAGTGGTTAGCACTGTTGCCTCACACCTCTGGGACCCGGGTTCGAGTCCCCGCCTGGGTCACATG
>JAODJX010000065.1:25312096-25333390 GCA_026776945.1 Isichthys henryi
GGCCCGCCCTGAGGAGAGGAGGAGCGTGGTGGCGACCAGCAGGGCTGTGAATCAGACCTCTAGTGATGGCCTGTGTTGAACAGTATCATACTCACCCAGTAAATCAGAGGTGAGGAACCTGATCCATGGAGGACCGGAGTGGGTGCGAGTTTTTGGGATGACCTCTCAATCAGCCAATGACAGTGGGTCCCCAGGACTGCAGTTGAGAACCACTGCTTCATTATTGGCTGATGGAGAGGTCATCCCAAAAACCTGAACCCACACCAGCCCTCCTTGAAACTGGTTCCCCACCCCTGCATTAAATGCATCACACTGATGGATGGCTGTCCCCCGTTTTAGTCTCTTAGGCTGAGGGTGTCTGGTGGGCACCTTGAAAAGTCCCTCGAGTTTAGAGGACTGAGCTTGACTGGCAGGTTGAAGGCCAGATACACTCTTGATCCGGAAACTTCTTGCCTCAGTAGCTTATTTGAATAATTCTTTCCACGTCTTAAACGACATTTGATAATGCTGGGACATGGTTCACTTCTGCTTCTTTTGTCCCAGGAACAGGTGAGCCGATTCTTGCAGTGTGTGCTGCAGAGTATTCTGAGAAGGTAGGCCGTGTTCAGTCTTGGGTCATGGCCGAGCTGAAGATGCTCGCAGGCACGTTTCTCCTGTTGGTTTGAGTAGACCTGTGAGACAGGCTGTGGGTCTGCTCACCTGTGTTCATAAGCCCTCGTCTGTATAAGTGTGGGTGTAGCTTGCAACATACCACATGATCTCCAGGTGATGGTGGACAACAGTTATCTGCTGCAATCTTCTGCCAAAGGTCCAAGGCCAATAAATGGAAAATGGACTGCATTTATATAGCGCTTTTCTATTTTTATGAGTACTCAAAGCACATTTTATGCCTCACATTCACCCATCCACATGAGTGGCAGAGGCTGCCATTCAAGGAGCCAACCTTCATACCAGGAGCAATTTGGGGTTCAGTGTCTTGCTCTTAGACACTTTGATGGGGTCAGGAGAAACCAAGGCTCGAACCTGCAACCTGCCGGTTGCCAAACAACAGCACTACCTCCTGCACCACCATCTTCCCCAAGTACTGTCCCCTATCTCCATTCAAATACCATCCCAGTTCATGATGTCCTGCACTTGAACCCCTCACTCTAGTTCTTCTTTGTTTTGGCCCATCTTCCGCTTGTCACATGCTCATTCTCCTACGGCAGTGGCGTCACATGTGATGTGACTTTGTGATCCAGAATCGCCTCCCATAATCTTCCACCGCTGTAGCCAAAAAAGAGGAAGGTGGTCAATTTTATCTGGCTTTCCTGTTGAAATTTTTGTTGCATAAGGCATTTGGGGAAGTTGGGCACTTCCTTTGCTGGCTTACGAACGGGGACGGATGTGCACGCCATCGCTGGTGCTTGGGGCACCCGCACCATTCACGTTTATAAGTGCGGTACAGATGGGGAGGTGAAGACGCATTTCACTTCTGTTTTTAATACAAAGTAAAATGCTTATGAGATTGAATAGATTATTGTGTGTCAAGAGGAACGATGGCCACCATCGGGACTGGAACTTGTCATGCTCTTGTTTGGGTCCATGTAACCGGGCACGTTGTGCTGCCGCCCTCATTGGGATTAACGCCTGCTTTTGCCTTGTTGAAAGCCCAGTGTTTCCAGACCAAAAAGTATGACAAGTTCAGCAGAACTTAAGTTATTAAGGGGGTTTTCTGCACAGGAACACTGCCAGTAGGACTGTCAGCTGTAACACAGCTCCCACTGATCCCTTTAAGCACTTTAATATTCAAAGTGAGTCGCTTGATAACCACGTTGACACTAGATAATTGTTATTCAGGTAAAACTCCTGCTAACCTTGAAGTAGCATTTTTATCAGCCTAGAGACTGAAATGATACCGGCATTGTTCCCTCTCTGATTATCACTGGGGGTGTTTTGAGGGAGGGGGGTCGAGCATTCCTTTATCTGGTTGGCATGTGTCCACTTCTGAGAAATAATTCAGAAGCCTTTTGGCTGTGGTCCATTTGCATGACGACCAAATGGGGACAAATGAGATTGCACTGGTGGTAATGGGGAAATGGATTGTGATTACTCAAACGGTTAATCTGAAATACAAGAATTGTGAATCCACTTCACTCGTCCGTGTTCTGGTTCCAGTCCCTCTGGATGTAACTGCCTTAGTCTGCCTCAGTTCTTAGTTATTTAACAGCTTCTTTGGACTTTAATTCCAAGTGGTGGGAATGTGTGTGTTTTGGTGGGGGGGGTCGTGTTTAGCTCATGCACATCTGGGTGTTTTACTGGTGCAATTCAGCTTTATAGTCCTTCATTTTTATGTGCAGTAACTGGGTGAACCCGTTTCTTGGCCTGTGAGGTTGGGTGGGTGCAGTGTGGTTTTTTTTTTTGTTTCCCTCCCTTCTGTGTTCCGTGTTCCCTTCCTGCCTGCCTGCTCCGCGCAGTGTACCATTACTCCGCCTGTCCTGTACACTGGTGCTCGTCACTGGTGCCTTCTGCATTTTACGGTCTCCTCCAGTGAGCCCAGGTGCCATGATATAGAGAAGAGCGCGTGGTCTTCTGCCCCGTCCGTTTAGCATCGCCGTCGCTGGGAAGCTGCAGTGGAATATGAAAAGCACCGGTGGCTTGAACGCCGGCTTTTTTGCAAGACGCGTCGTTGCTCAAGTGCGACCCTGCGTGCAGAAGGTAAAGGATCTCCTGGTCGATGGTGTGTAGACCTTCGCTTTGTAAATAACCTACCCAGATGATCCTTTATTAGTGAATGATAATGATGCAAAGCAGGGATCCAGTCCGCCCCCCCACAAAATACCCACAGACGAGATGATCGCAACGAGTTAATCATTAGACTGCAAGGCTGAATCCTTTTTCAAAACCCCTGCTTTAAACTAGAAAACGTGAGTAATTGCAGGTGGGAGGTAGCTTAGTGCATGCAATTAAAGTATCAAGCATGATGCTGACTTGTAGTAGTGTTGCACTAGTTCAGTTCCAATAATAAGGTTGCTTGCCCATCCCATACATCAGTCATAATTCAAAAATGCGGAGTTACTTTAAAGGGTTACTTCAGTGGTTTGGCCCATGATGGGTGCCTTGTTGTTGTGGGCGGCCTGTGGAATCTCATGTTGGATCCGGGCGTAGACAGCCCCGCTTGCCAAGGTGCCCTCTTGCGGAATTGCATGCATGGTCCTTCACACTGGCGTCGATGGTCTTTTGGCTCTGTGTCCACCGGGTTCTCACAGTTTAATTTTCACTTGTTTGACTTGTTTGGATGGAGGGTCACTGGTCAAGTTGCACCCCTAATATACCCACCAATAGTTCCAGCATCTTATCTCCAAAGATTATTGGTTGAGCCAGTGCAGGAAGTGGACCATGATCCTCATTTAGGCACTTTCTCCACTGTTTTTAATTCCCTGGCTTGCCAGATTTTCTCTTGTTTTGATTTTGCTCATTTTTAAATAAGTGAAACTGCTTCCTGTTCAGTATTTAACTGGCATGTGGCTTCCCATTGGGGAATATAATGGCTGGTATGGTTAGTTATCCTTTCGTTTTAATGGTGCAAGAAATATACATCTCCCCCAGGCCTGGTGAACCTGCGGGGCGCGCTCTCATGCCATGCCCCCCTGCTCCCCCTTATCTGTTGTCGTCTTTCTTGTTGCGTCAGATCTCTGTGGTTAAGCGCCATGTTCCCTGCAGCGATGTCAGATCAGCCGATCACATGGAATCTGACGGACTCGTTCCTTGTTCTGTGTCAGCAGCCACACCACCTGCATTTCAGACTAGCTAATCCATCTGAAGCTAAGTAGGTTTGGGCCTGGGAAAGCTGGGTCGCTGCTGGAAGAGGTGTTGGTGTGGCCAGCAGGTTACCTCATCCTGTACTCAGTGTGGATCACAATGTCCCAGTGCAGTGATTGGGACACTGTGCTGTACAAATGGTGCCGTATTTCAGATGAGAGGTCCTGACTTTCTGAGATCATAAAATATCCCTGATGGGTGGTACCCCAGGGGTGGTACCCTGATGCCCTGACTAAAATTGCCCACTGTGGCCCTTACATATCTAGCCCCCTAATCATCCTCTATTTATAGATGGTGAATTCTCTCATGTCCCTTCACCACCTTAGCTACTGTATGGTGAGCAGACTGGCACAGAGTGGCTGCTGTGGCATCATCCAGGTGGTGGTTGAAGTGGCTCCCCATTGGTTCTGTAAAGCATTTTGAGTATCTCAAAAAGTGCTATATAAATGTAACTTTCAACTTTCATTGCCGATGACTCACCGAATGGGATCTGACAGTGTTGAACTTGTTACCCTTGACCTGTTTGTTTGCTATGGCTTGGTTTTGGTTTCCAAACCAGAGTCTGACTCCAGTTACATATGATTCTGGACCTATGTCCCCTCGGACAGTCATTTCTGAATCTTCATGGTGACGACGCTGATGTTACTTTGACCTCAGGCTGAGCTGAGCCGTCTCGTCGCCTTGGAGACAAGGGTGGGTGTCCTTCTCCCTGCTGCGCTGATGTCTGATGGGCAATCCTGAAGAAGAGCCAGATGAATTGTGGGTGCCAGTTGGGCATTTTGATAGGGCTTTGCCTTTTCCTGCCTAAGGTGTCAAGAGAATCGGCATGGAAGCAGCCCCACCTTCCCCTGAGGCCGATGTGTGCACTTACCGTCCATATTTTGAATGAACCTCATAAGATTTTTTGGCCCGTTGAAGTTCATAATACTGCATGCATGTGCTTACTGCAGTAGTATGTTACTAACTCTGGTCTGTTCCCCCCCCCCCCCCAGCACTGGAGGCAAGCTGTCATCCTGTGTCAACATCAAGCCTCAGTGTGAGCTGGGATTTGTTCCTATGTTTCCCCAACCTCTAGTTTCCATGTGGTAATGTTTTCTGATCTGAGCACGCTCTGTCCTCGCTCGCTACGTAAATGTTTGATAATGTGGCATCACGTCGGTCATTCCAGACTGCGGCCTGTGACAGCACAGGGCACGAGGCCTTGGGAATTAAAAATTGAAGCCCACTCAGACATTACAGGTATTTTTACAGTGTCGTTTCCCTAAAATGAGGTCGGCAATCCGATCCTCTCTTTCCACTTTAGCTTGATTAGCCAACGGCAAGATGCGTCTGTGGTTCCGGGCACATGGTAGGGTGAGGGGGCTGTTCCGGTGGGGGGTGTACGTACGTCCTTGACTCTGACTGATGCACCGGAGAGTGCCCAGTTCCACCTGTGCGGGTTGTGACTGGGGCTTGTCCACGGCTGTCTGATGTCATCACTCCGACTCGGCCAGGCTGCGCGCTCAGCCTTGAAGGCTGATTGTTTTCCAATTAGCTGAGTCGGGTGTGTGTTCGTGCGTCATCCATCTTCCCTGGGCTGACGCGAAGTGGTAGGCGTGGGGAGAGATGGAGGCTGCTACCCACCAAAGGGGATCGTCAGACCCGTCGTGACGCTCGAGTTTACGGCTGGCTGATGGAGTGAAGCCTGATCTAGCCACAGGTAGCCGAGCCCAGGGCCGGGACATCTGATCAGGCCAGAAAACCAACCCTGTGCCCTGTCTGTCCCTCATTCAGTTACCGACGATGTGATTACAGACTCCGTCATGAATTTAAAGTAGCCGCTCTGTGAAGGAAAATAAGTGCTTACGGAACTAAGTTGTTCCAATTCTGGCTGCATATAGCTGTCAAATTGGCTCCAACTTCAGTCAAAATGGGAGTATTTAAAAGAATGGAATAGTGATTTTACCATGCTAATTTAATTTTACTAGCAGTTGGCAGATCATGTTATTTTACTTCTGGGTATTACAGTGGCATGGTTTTAGTGTTTCGATAACCTCTTGTAGCACTTGAATGGGGATGATGTTTATATTCTGGGTTTGATTTGTTGACTGCAGTATGCAGTATGACCTACATAGCGACCGAGTTGGGTTTGGAGGGAGCTAGATGTCGTTCTGCTGAAGGTGTGGTAGCTTCTGTGCTGGAAGCGCCTCCTTAGCTGATGTGGTCCTTTTGTAAGGGCGTTTTTCTTGCTGTGTGTGGCTGAAGGTCGGTGGTGCAGAGGAGAGATGTTGAGCTACTGAAGGGTGCAACGGAAAACTGTTCAAGGCCTTAAGTTGTAGGGGAAAGGGGGGGAGGGTTGCACAAATTTTACAATTTTAAAGGTTTTTTTTTTGTATGTGTGGTCAAAATGTTGCTTGGTAGGTTTTCCACATACAAAATATTTTCAGTCATGCTGCTTGTACTACTTAGAAATATCTGTTAAGCTGGTTGGATAAAATATTCTCCTAAACTTAAGTTCCTTTATCTGAAGCTTCTCCAAAGAGCATGTGATCTGCAGGAGAGCTGCCCGCGTGTGCTACTCTAGCTCAACTCCATTCTTCCACGCACAGTCCATCTAGAGGGGGTTCTCACCCTGGAGTCTGAAGCCTGACTCTTGGAACAAAGAAAGAATCGTTTACCTTGACCTAGAAGTGCTTGTGTCGTCCGGATTTTTTCTTTTCTTTTCTGGGCAGCGATCGGTCATCCAATCTACTGCTAAATGAAGGCCAGAGTGACTGTGCACTCCTGCTGGCTGCAGCCTGGCACTGTTTCCTCCTGGATATCTGCTCTGGCAGATATTTTAGTCCTGTAATCAGTCGCATCGCAGGCTCGCCCATCTCCTGGCACAGGGTGATGCTCCTTAAAGTACGGTGGAGGTGCCTCTGAGAAGAATTTAAAGGAAAATCGTATGTAAGAAGCTTGGTTTTGAGTTAAATGAATGTTCTTCACCACTGTATGGGTTTTTGTGGGTGTGTGTGGGTGTGTTTGACTGGCAATGGGAAGGTTGTTAGGATGGTTTAGTGAACAGCTCGGTGCTACACTGCCTTGGAGGTCATCGGAGTTTGAGGGGAGCAGTGTCTACGAGGGTCAACAGAAGCATAAGGTTGAGCAGAATAGGAAGTCGTAAACCGCTCCAGGGAAGTGTATTTATATGCAGTTGTCCTGGTGATGTGGGGGGGCGGGGGGGGGGGAAGAGGCCAGCATTAGCATTGGCCGCGTCATGCCCTGTGGCATCTGTACTCTGTGCTGACTGGCGATCTCCCCTCCTGTATGATACTCTGCCAGGACTATTGCCCTTCTTGGGCTCATGGAGGATTCTGGTTAATAATAGCACTGTTGAGGGAGCAGGTCCAACCATCTGGGGAGCCCTTTTTAAAGTACAAACTAGAAAGCCGTCATGCTTTTGAGGTAATTTATTACCAGCCGATGCTAGTCTGGGGTGGTAAACAGGTAAACAGGTAAATAACCAGACACCCCAACCCCCCGCAGCAGAGGTTCTACTTGGTCGCTCAACCCCTAAATGACCTCAGGGACTCATTTTGAAAATTCCTATTGACCTTTCAGGCGAGTTTTGTTGAGTATGGTCAGAATGCAGAGTGATACTCCTGTTTTTCGTTTGAGCTTTTAATCATGATTCCCATATGGCCTGGATTGCTACCTGAGCCTGGCAGATGCTGATTCAATAAGATTCATTTGAAAGCTAAATAAGCGCACGCAATCATCAATGTCATTTGAGGACGGGTTGATTCAATTAATGTTCTTAAAAAAAGTTAAATAAATAAAAAATAACTCCTTCCATTCCATTCTCTGGTGCTTATTTGGGGTCAATTCGTGGGGGCAGCAATCTAAGCAGGGATGCCCAGACCTCCCTGTCACCAGCCACCTCCTGTGGGGGAATTCCAAGGCGTTCCCAGGCCATTGGCCAACTCATTTACTGAAATGCTTCAGAACTTCAAGGCCTCGTAAGATAACTCCTGTCTTTGATGACTGACGCCGATTGGCATTTGCTGGAGTCTGACGCAGGGAAGCAGTGGCAATGACGTAGCTGCTAGTCTTGGTGGGTTTATTCCTTATCAGTGGCGCTGCCTGTTATTGGAAACCAAGGCCGGGGGCCCTTATTTCTTGAGCAGCTGGGATGTGTGACGTTCACCTTGACGCTGTCTGCAGCCTATGTCCAGATGGCAACAGATAATGAGCAGATGCAAAAGGACGGTGGTTAAGTCACCATATCGCTTCAGAAACGTCGTGCCGATGCATGGTAGCGATGAACCACAGCCTTATAGCCCACTTGTCAGTGAAAGGTTAATGTGAGTTCAGTCAGCTGATAAGCTTCCGGAAAGGAGGGAGACGTCACTCGCTGTCCGCGAAAAGGTGAGCGGGCTCTTTGCTGGCATTCCTTAGAGTTAGTCGCCCAGACGGACAGCTGTGTAAACACATGCTGCCAGCCGTACAGCAGCAAGATGAAGACTCGTTTACTGCTATGCTGAAGGAACAGAATAGAGGGTGAAACAGTGGCTGATAATTCCCAAAGCTTGGCAGACAGCCTTTGTTCAGATAGGAGTTTAAGAGGAATGGTTAGTGGCTTTTTCAGGTCTGAGTTGGAGTCCTGAATCATGTGGACTATGAGCTGCCTTGCCTTGCACAAGGTGCCTTGAGTCTTGGTGAGTCGGTGGGCTGCAGGAACACCCTTGGGCCATGATCTCTCCTTTCCCAGCCTCAAATGTTTTCGGCAAAT
Organism: Isichthys henryi; assembly: GCA_026776945.1. NCBI lineage: Eukaryota > Metazoa > Chordata > Actinopteri > Osteoglossiformes > Mormyridae > Isichthys > Isichthys henryi. The sequence continues at coordinate 25,320,651 of JAODJX010000065.1, forward strand.
GGTCCTCTGTCTAGGATTTAGGGCAGGTTTTTGGACCCATTCGATACCCCTTCGCTTTACTGGCTGTGAAGTACCTTTTGGGCAACCTTGATGACTTGGTTTTATTACTACTGGCTCGAGATTCAGAAGTGGGTGTTTTTCTTTTTCCTCATGGAAAAAGTGATCATTATTATTACTCACCTAAGCCTGGGGTGATGACATGTCCGCTTATCCTTGTTGAAATATAAGATGCATTATACATCGCATTCTTGACCTCTTACTCACACTTGCCTCCGTTTCCGACAGGGCCCACCTCAGGCAGCCTGGGACCAGAACAGCGGCGAGACCAGACTTGTGGACGGGAGGACAGCATGGCATCCATCGCAGAATACTATGCAGGGAAGAGTGTCCTCATCACTGGTGCCACTGGGTTTATGGGGAAGGTGCTGGTGGAGAAGCTTCTGCGTTGTTGCCCCAGCGTCAGCACTGTCTACGTGCTGGTGCGGCCCAAGGCAGGACAGTCCATGCAGCAGCGCGTAAACGACATGATGAAGTGCAAGGTGAGAGAGACTTGACTTGAATGGTGATGACCTGTGAGCTCATCTACATGACTGTTCTGTCGTATCCAGCAGTTTGGAATAGGCCTTGGGGTGTGACTTGCCCTTTGTCGTCTCTGTCTGAGAATTTGGTTTTATGTTCCCATTGACTGTCGAACGTTTAACGGCTATTGTCAGACCTGCCAGCAAGTGAAATGAGTAAATGTCTCTTTGGAGTTGAAGTTTTAATAAAGCCTGTAGAAGTGGGTGTGAGCTGCGGTTTAGCCATGTTTGTCTTGATAAATGCTACTGATACGTAATACATTGAGTTCACAAAGTGTGGTATGGCGTCTCAAGCTGGGAGTTTGTGGAATGGAATGTGTGCACTGTAGCAGTCTGAATAGAGCAGTTTAATTGGGAAACTTCTGAAAGTGCTCTGTGCTAGAATACACTGATATGAGGGCACGCGCTGGGAACCTGTGTCTCGCACAGGCCCGCTCTCCCCCTGCTTGCAGGCAGGTGTGGTCAGCATGGTTGAAAGCAATTAAGCTTTGGTATGACATGTTGGACAAATGTCAACGGTCAAGCTGACTGGAGCAAGAGCAGGCCAGAGGATGCCTTGGCTGGCTTACAAGTGAACCCAGCTTGAGGTAACGTGAGAGCAGGTGCAGGAAGTCCAGCCTAGGGTGGTGGAGAGGTTATCTGGACTGTTAAATATCCTTTTTTAGCAGAGGGAATGTCTTAAGATGTGTGTTTAAGATATCTTTGCAAAATCCTAACAGATTAGTAGAATCTGATTAACTTCCATTTGGTTTATTAGAACTGTTTTACTGTTGACTTGTTTTCAAAACGTTGCTCAGGTCTGCTTGAATGGTACTATGGGTCCTTAGCAAGTAGAGCTTTTACAGAAGCATAAGTGAAGCCTGCTGCATGTTTCTGCTTTCTAAGAGGGTGACTGCTGGCTGGAATATCCGTCATCTACTTTATCTCCAAGATTTGAATTCAGTAATATCCTTGCGAAGTGGGACTGGCTTTCGGAACTGGTTGCCTGGGGTTAGTCGCCTTGTTTCATGGTTTATTGCAGGTTTAAGTGGTAAGAAGTTAGCTTTTTAAGGTCCAAGTTGGTAGCCGTGTATAAACCTCATCCTTGTTTGCTTAGAATGTAAGAGCTCTGAATCTTTATATGTCAAACCCATTTTAGCCTTTCATGGAAATAATTCCCGAAATGTTTCTAAGAAGTATAAACTTCAGAAACGGAAATGAAGGGCTATTTGAAACCATTCTGAATGACCTTTGATCGTTCTCTCCAGTGTTGCTCTCGTAGCACCTGTTGCTTAGTGACAGGCAGCCATCTTCATGAGCTCCCAAGTATATATATTCACTGCTGGAAAGATTGACAATTAATGTCTCTCCTTTCTCAGCACCAGTTTTGTGACTGGGTTTGCCATTCCCCTGCCAGTTAAGTCGTGTAAAATCTCCAATCCCAAAATATCAAGGCAGTGACACACCCGCTTACTCCTGGTGCATTGTGGGAGATGGGCAAGTGTACATCTGGGGGTGTGGTGAATGTGAAGAATGTAGGATGGGGGTTTGGAGCAATGCTTGCCTTAGGGATACTGACGGTTTCTGGAATTCTGCTGACAAGGGCTTGGTGCTTTCCAGGCAATGGCGAGGTGGGTTGCGAGGGGGGGGGGCAGGCATGCAGAAGGCTAGCCAGGGAGATGACTGCAATCCCTCCCACCAAGCACTTGTTCAGGCAGATTAACTTCCTCTGTTTTCTAATGATACTCTTGGTCTTCAGGCCTATGGCACAAAGCAGTTATTAAGGCACACGTATGTACATTCCTGGTTAGACAGGTTCCTGTCCAAAGCCAAACTTAAAACATGTTTGGTATCACAGTGCCAAAGGGTGACTTGGACTATCTGCTGAAGGTGTGGTCTGTGTAGCCCTGATGACCTGTGCTGCCTGCCTCCATACAAACTGGTCCCTGGAATTACTGAACCAGTATGGGTGTGGGCAATAGAATCATGGCTCTTGGGCGTTTGCTCTTCCAAAGAGACTTTATCAGGGTTCTTTATGTATGGTTTGTTTATACTTCTGTAGTAATACACAGCTGATCCAGTATAATCCTGAACCCTCCTTGTGTAAGAATTGGTCTCCCAATGTCTGTGCATGATGAGGTGATTTGTAATACATGCGCAGAAGTTGAAATGGGAGAATGGAACTGAAACACCTGGTTTTAGACCACGATAATTTCTTAGTATGGAGTTGGGCCTCCATTTGTTGCTTCAGTTTAGCTTGGGAATTACAGATACAAGTCCTGCACAGTAACCAGAGGGATTGTCAGCCATTCCTCTGTTTTCTAATGATACTCTTGGTCTTCAGGCCTATGTCACAAAACAGTTATTAAGGCACACGTATGTACATTCCTGGTTAGACAGGTTCCTGTCCAAAGCCAAACTTAAAACATGTTTGGTATCACAGTGCCAAAGGGTGACTTGGACTATCTGCTGAAGGTGTGGTCTGTGTAGCCCTGATGACCTGTGCTGCCTGCCTCCATACAAACTGGTCCCTGGAATTACTGAACCAGTATGGGTGTGGGCAATAGAATCATGGCTCTTGGGCGTTTGCTCTTCCAAAGAGACTTTATCAGGGTTCTTTATGTATGGTTTGTTTATACTTCTGTAGTAATACACAGCTGATCCAGTATAATCCTGAACCCTCCTTGTGTAAGAATTGGTCTCCCAATGTCTGTGCATGATGAGGTGATTTGTAATACATGCGCAGAAGTTGAAATGGGAACTGAAACACCTGGGAACTGAAACACCTGGTTTTAGACCATGATAATTTCTTAGTATGGAGTTGGGCCTCCATTTGTTGCTTCACTTCAGCTTGGAAATTACAGATACAAGTCCTGCACAGTAACCAGAGGGATTGTCAGCCATTCCTCTCGCAGTAGCCAGGTCACTATGTGATGCTGGTGAAAGAAAATGTCTCCTGACTTGCTCCTCTAAAGCACCCCAAAGTGGCTCAATAATATTCAGATCTGATGACTGTGCAGGCTGTGGGAGATGTTTAAGTTCACGTTCATGTTCATCAAATCACTCTATTGCCACGGTTGTTGCGTGTATTGGTGCATTACCATCCTGATACATGGCACCACTTTCATAGTACAATGTTTGAACCACTGGGTGAACATGGTCCTTCACAATAGTCCAGCAGTCCTTGCCAGTGACGCGCCCATCTAGGGCAAGTAGTGTGCCTAGGGAATGCTATGACATTGCAGCCCAAACCGTCACTGATCCGCCCACATGCTGCACTCTGGGTACGCAGCGGTCTGGGTGGTCAGTCTCTTTGGAGCTTCTCCGCGCTGAAACTCTCCCAGATGTTGGAAAGACAGAGAAGGTGAACTCATCAGAGAACAGTACGTTTCACATTATTTACAGCCCAAGATTTGCGCTGCAGGCACCATTGTGACGTACGTTTGGCATTGGCACAAGTGACCAAAGATTTGGCCTCACATGTATATGTGTGAAATCTCAAACACTTTTGACCAGGTGTTTGGGTTTCATTGTTCAACCCCTGTACATCAATGACCCTCTTTGATTCTTAATCCATCTTGTTATTGGTCATTACTGCTTTGTCTGTTGGCACAACTAATGACCATCCATCCATCCATCCATTTTCCAAACCACTTATCCTACTGGGTCGCGGGGGGTCCGGAGCCTATCCCGGAAGCAATGGGCATGAGGCAGACTAATGACCATACCACCAACTTATTTGGCAGATGTTGGTAGATAAATTCTGTTTGACTGCACAGTTAATTTTAAACTCTTAACTGCGGCAAAAGCTTTATTGCAATGAGAACTTTTTTTCCAATATTGTTCAGGTCTACTGAAGAACACACAATTCGCTTACAAAAAATATATGGTTACGTACCATATTATGTAAGATGTGGTTAAGAGCAGGGCTATCGCTGTTTTAGCAGCGATTATTTTGACATAAAGTAAATTTAAGCATGATGTCAAAGTGAAACAGAGACTAAGCTACTCCGAGAGACTAAATGGCATATTCATAGCTAACCTTGCATTAGTGGGTGAGTCTGTCAAACCTGAATGTCTTTTTACATGTTTTTGCATTGCATTGGTGCTGTGGTGATATTTTAAGCTGTACGTTGCAGTACTGACAGACGGCTGCATTTTCATTCACTTTTAATGCGAAGTGCTCCCGTACAGCTGATGCTTTTGCTCGATGTGGACCCTCGACCTCTGTCGTCTACCTTCTGCCATACTGCTGAGTAATCGAGAAGTAAAATCTTAATCGATGCTTTTTAAACATCAAGTAATCGAGGTCAAACAAATGGTAACGAAAGCTCTAGCATCACTACATGGCAAACTATCTGCATTTAGTGTTGTGGTGCCATTATCAGAGTATGCTAAGAATCGGAAAACGTGACGGTCACTTTACTCAAACAAAAATTAAGCTACACCACTACACTATAGGAGGAAATCTATGCCCAATATGACCTACACAAGTCTGCTTTGTTTTATTTAGAAACAACTTTCACCAAAATGAACAGATTTCTCTAAAATGTACATTCCTGGTTAGACAGGTTCCTGGTTTCAAGAGGAGTCAGGAGACATTGCACAGCTGTTGCGAAATATAACGGACATCAAACAGAAATATCACTGTATGTCCCAAAGAACCCCTTCCATTCGAAGTCTTCAGTACAAAATATACGATGGCGCACAGACAACTTTAATAATTAACCAAATTTTACAAAGTGTATAAATTTTACTGTGTTCAGACACATGAAAAATCTGCACTAGCCTGACGTGCATTGCGCTGGATAATTTTCAGTTACTGTTTCCACACAGCCAGCGTGCATTAGCCATCATGTGATCCTCACAACTGTTATTCCGATATGTCCTGCCCAACTAGATCTATCTCTAATGGATAATCTGATCGGTTTCTTACTCCCCTAATTTATCCAGTCTTATGGTTTTTGTCGATATCCACCTGAATCCGATAGTGAATATTGGATCTGTGTCATCTCTAATAGTCAGCGGGAGAGATGTATACTTTTCTTCTTCCATGAAACCACCTGATTTTGTGCTATATGAATCTGGACATACCTTAAGTGGTGGCTTGATGGACTTTGGATCTGAATCTATCAGTGTCCCTGGCTGCTCCAACCAACTTGGCTAACCCTAACTCTTGCATCTACTGCTAGTGCAGCCTTGCATTAGCAAATCGCTATTTATTCAGGTGGATCACGATCCACGATCTTATCACGATTGTTTTTCATGTTGGCTTTTAAACTATTTTGCAAGTTACTGAGCAGTACAACCAAGCTAATTCCCCTATTTAAAAAAAGAAATATAGCGCGATAAAGATTCAATACTTTCAAGAGGTTTATCCGTCACGCACACAGTTGTACACATACAACATCTGAGCAGCTGTGCATGATATCAAAATATAGAAAAATAATAATATAAGATAGAAAATATATGAAATGTTTAACTGTACGTAATCTATACATAAGTGATAGGCAAGAGGTATTTTGCTGTACAATATAACTTCAATGTGCGAGATGCCTGTGGTATGTGCCAACAATTTGGGCAGTGTGAAAGCAGTACTTATAGGATATGTCATTGTTTCAGTGACTGAAGAGTCACTGTAGATTCTGGCGGAAGGCCTAGAGGCATTGAGTATTGTCCTGGTTTAGGAGCCTTATGACCAGGGGGAAAAAAGCTCCTCCTTGACCTTTCTGTTCGGGTCATATGGTTGCGGAAGCGTTTGCCTGAATTCAGCAGGCAAAACAGAGAGTTATTAAGGTGGGATGGATCCTTGGAGATTTTTGTTGCTCTGGTCCTACAGTGGCTAGTGTAGATGTCTTGTAGGGAGGGCAAGGCAGATCTGGTGCAGTGCTCAGCTGCTCTAACCACCCTCTGCAGGGCTTTCCGGTGCTGCACAGAGCAGTTCCCGAACCACGATGTGATGCTCATGGTCAGGATGCTCTCTATGGCAGCCGAGTGGAAGGCCTTAAGGACAGCAGGAGAGACTTTAAACCTCCTCATCTGCCTCAGATGGTAGAGCCGCTGCCTCGACTTGGTAACCAGAGTACGTGCGTGTGTGGACCAGATGGACGCCGAGGTATTTGCAGGTGCTCAGCCTCTCCACTGTAGCACCATTGATGTAGACACGTGTGTGAGAGCCCTGCTGCCTCCTGTAGTCCACAATCAGCTCCATTGTTTTGCTGATGTTCAGTTGGAAGGTATGAAAACCTAAAAGACAAACATACTTGACAAACTTTCAGGCGTTTCCTTTGATTTGGTTAAAAGGGTTCCTTGTGTTGCCATCTGACGTGCGAACCGTATCTTTGCAAATCTTGCAAGCTTAACTATTACTTGCTCGTGTTGATTTTAGAAAATGCAAACAAGTTCCATATTACAAATGTCAAATTCTTTTTAGGGTTCCAATTCCTCAGTGCATGAAAGAGACTGAGAATTGGTGAATTGTATCTCGGGGGGGCAGATTAGTTCATTCTGCGCCGTAGTTTACATTCAGATACACAAACCCAGGTCCCTTGTGTGGTTGCCCTGCTGTTGGGTGAACTTTCAAACCAGCGATGAAGCTGCCAGCTCTCAGTTTCTAACACCTTCTGGTGTGTCTCCGTGTCTCTTCCCTGCCAGGTGGTCCTGGGGCACTGAGAGTTAGTGCTGTGGGTTCCCGGTGTTATACCTCAGCCCAACCTTCACCTCCTGCTTGCTGGCCCTATTTTATGCTTCCCTTCTCTTCCACTGGTTGTGAGTTTGTTAGGCCGTACTGAAGACGGCCATAGCCAGAGATGGTCAATCCCGCCCATCTCCTTCACACTGGGCAGGCTGGATAAGTGCCCCCTCTTTCTGCCGCGTGATGGTGGAATCTTGTACCATTAGCTCCATCTCTTCTGGGTTGGGTTTGTTCATTTTAAAGTTGTTCCTCGATAATGGGACACCTGCGTTACACCAGTGCCTTTCAGTTAATTGTTCGGTTGATTGTGGGAGTGGTGCATAATCAGCGATTACACCTGTTTTCAGGAATTAGCCTGAAACTTGGAATGGGTGAATTATGTGGAGATGAAGTACACAGTAGCCCACCAGGAAACGCCATCTCTGCCCTCTCTCCCTCTCTCTCTCTCTCTCTCTCTCTCTCTCTCTCTCTCAGTCCCTTATTTTCCAGCTGGAGCCGAAGCCCGGTAAGATTGTCTGAGTCCATCCGTCTGTCTGTCTCTCGGTAGCTAAAAGCTGTGGGGCGTGGACCCTTTAGCGTTTTTTCAAATCTGAATGGAGCTGGCAGAAGTTCTCTGAGGTGTGCTTGGAGATCCACCCATAACACTAAGGCCTGCAGCCCCGTTCGCTGTCATATCTTGCCAAACCCTTGCTGCCATTCATTTCTGATTCACCCAGGCTGCGCTTTCACAAAGGATGGGCTCTCTAGAGGGAGATGAGAGCAGTAGTGAGTATTGTGAGTCCGATCTTAGCGTCTGAGTCTCATTTGATTGTTCTTCGTGAATGTTTTGGCCGGAGTCTATTTGCTAACACATGTCTGGACCCCCCCCCCTCCCCAAATCAGTCTGGAGCTGAATGTCAGTGCTTTTTTGTATATTTTTGGTCTATAGAATGGCAAAGGAGCAGCCCATAAGTGTGCCACACTCTTGGCTCCATTAACTAGCCCCTTTGGCACGGCGCGAGATTGACATGACTCTAGCCAGCTTGTTAAGTAAACGTGAATCTTTCCGGCCTTTCGATCCTTTATTTCCCATGGTGATGTTACTTACAGTGCATTTAGCTCTTAAAATGTACCTGATGGCTCGATGTTTGGACAGTGTTTACTGTGCATTCACTGCCAGCAGTTCCCTATGAATTAAGCTGGGCAATAGGCCATGCATTGTATAATTAGCCTGTAAATGAATGGGTCTTTGCGGAAGATGTAAGCTGGCACCAAGTGGTACGCCCCTGCACTAGTGCCCTGATCCTGATGTAAGACTGGCCACTTGTAGAGGCCCCCTGTGTGTAGGAGATGGGGGGGGGGCGGGATTTCTTGTGTATCAGAACTGATACCTTTTATGGAATTAGTCTACTTGGGCTGGCATCCTGTCTTGCATTTTAAGCCTTAGAAACATGGTTAGAGTTCCAGGCCTTGGCCTTGCTGTGTCTGTGTTTTTGGTGATAAAATAGATATTCATTTATTTTTGTTTTTTTATGAGGTTAGAAGAATCTGCTACCCATCTGGATACAAGTTTGACTTGTGAGTCGACATGACAAAACCGGTTAAAAGTCTTTCCATGTTTTAACCACTAAACGTAAAATAACTGACATAGGTAATAACTGAATTAAGTTACATCCCTGAAAACTACAGATGCAACGATTGATTGACCAGGAACTGGAATTGGTCGATTTTAAGTGTGTGCTCGTTCTGGACCAGAGACCGGTATTTCCCGATACCGAATCATTCCTATTTACAGATCACACAGTGATACACACAGCAGAGGTGAAATTGTAAATTTATTATGAAAATAAAATGTTACGTTGAAGGAAAGCTGATTTTTATTTCTATATGCTATCAATTATAGTTCTTAGAAAGGAAGCCGGAATCGGCAAAAATCGGTATCGGCTGGTCAAGTCAGGTCCGGTCAGGTTGGGGAACATGTGCTGATGCAGCGTGTCGCCACACCTACCACACAGTGAAACTCCTCGGGATTCCGGCTGGCGATCCACCAGGCAGATACACGGTCCAGTCCCACCCACCGAAAATGGCCATCCATCTGCCACAGCCGGGTGTTATGTGGGCGTCCCCTTGGCCTGGTCCAGCCGCTTGGGTCCTCAGGATTGTGGATCCTGTGATCACCCTTGGGGAAATGCGCCACATGGGCGTAGTGCCGTAACAGCCGCTCTCCCACAATGCAGGTAATGTAATGTGCCTCCTTCCGGACTCCTCAAGCAACCGCTCATTCGACAAGTCAAACCAGCGGTACCCAAGGATTCTCAGAAGAGACACGGTACCAAAGGAGTCCGGTCTACGTCTCAGGTCACCAGATGGTGTCTGCCGTACTGCAAGACAGGGAGCACCAGGACTCGAGACTTGTCTCTCCAGCAAGATGATCGGCCGGTCACACTCGCAAAAAAATCGCAGATCTGAATCGGCCAAGGAAATTGCAATCGGTGCATCTCCACCGACAACTTGATTTAGGCTTGAGTCATAAATTTGATGACTTGTGACTCCACAATAAAAATGATGGAAAGACTTGAACTTGACTTTGGATTTAAGGGCATATGACTTGATTTGACTCAGACTTGCAGTCTTTTCACTCGACTTGACTTGGACTCGCCAAAGAGTGACTTATTCCCAACCCTGGAGCTAACTAGACTAGGCTGGGTTTTTTTGTGGAGAGCATTTAAGCCTCTTGAGTAGTGTCATTCGTCGGTGTGCACAGTCTCAGGTGAGCTTACTCAAGAGCTCTGGTGGCTGAACCTACGTGGACGCGTGGAAAGATGTGCCTGTGCTGTCCTTGTGTGCTTAAAGAGAAGCTCACCAGCTGACTGGTACAGAACTGAATGTCTGATATTATAGTTATGTTGTGGGTATATGCTTCTTCTAAGCCATGAAATGCCTAAAAACAGTGAATGTGTTCACATTGGCTTCCTGAAAATGTCGATCAGGTTGCCTGTTTCTCTATGGTGTGAAGCGTAATCACCACTTCAGATAAGCAGGGTGAGCAGGTTCTTCCCATAAACCCCCTCAGACCTGGCAGGCTTGTAGCTGGACACTAATCTGTCACTTTCTAAGAGTGCAGCTTCATGTCCACTGATACCTTTCGGTTAATTATCATCCTTGATTTATGTTTTGAATATTGTGTTACGGGGAGGTAATTAATCAGTTCAACGGCTGCTTCAGCTGAATGTGAATGCGTCTCTCCGGCCTACCTGGGAAGGGGTGATTTTAAGGTCTTCTGAAGGTGGCACGCTCGGGACCTGCTTCAGAATTTTTATAGCAATGGGATCCAGTCTGAGTGTCCAAAAGTCTGCTGGTCAATGGATAGGGGAGCCAGAAGCCTGCCTGTCATGTGATATGGGATGCCTCACTGGTATAATCAGGCGAGTGTTTTTACTATCGTCAGGTGGTAAAACACTGGGGCCATAGGTCCTGTTTGTGACGGACGGGTGCCTATCTCTGAATAGCCGCATTGTATTCTCAGTCACTGAACCATGAACGTTTCATGCAGCAGAAAATTTCTGGAATTGCTCGACCTGTCTGCTCCTCTGCATGGGAGGAGGTGGCGGGAGTTAGTGGTGCGTGATGATGCCTCCTCTCGCCACACCACCCTACTGCTCCTGCTGCAGTCACGCTCGCATTTTTAATTTTATCTCCCCGGTTTACGAGATTTGGTATGATATGTCTCCCCTCGTGGTGTAGAGTTGAAGCGGCGTTCCCTATATTTGACACTACAGAAGTGTTAGGAATTTGTCAGTTTCTCCCTGCCGAAGAGGACACTGGGTCCTGGCAGCTGGCTCTTTCCTCTGAGAAGTGTTGCTTGCATGTGTTAGTGCCTCCACCTTTGTTTACCGACATGGCTGAAAGATCCGAGTTTTCTCATAAGCGACAGACATTCGGTCAGACTGTCTTAAGTGTGGAGGTTATTCATTCTTTGTATTACCACTTTCATCTAGAAGACACCTGTTGAAACATTAGCTATGTTAATCTGTGCTTGGAGATCTCATGCTTAAAACGGTGCAGACCCTAAGATTTGCGCTGTCCCCTGAATTTCTTGGTTTCGGAGCTCTGCATTGAAGCCCTGCCTCCCAGAAATACACGTGGCGATGAAGTGAGATGGCAGAGTGCAGGGAGAGAGGAATTGATGCGCTTCATGTTACATCATGCTTCCTCATAGGCTGCTGAGAGTCGCCTCTCATTAGCCAAAGACAGAATCACATGATGCATCTGAGGGGAGTAAAGGAATATGTGTCGTGTAATTATACATCCCTGCCTGAGGTTATCCTATTCAAATTCCGGTGGCTGTCAGAAATGCAGACTGGAAGTGTGTGCACCAAGGCAGCCTGGAGCTGTCAGTCCTGCCATTTTGTCACCTCTCTGTGCTAATGAGTGCACTCTTCTTTGTTGGCTTGGTCCTTGTTTGATCTAATCCCAGGCTGAAGGTTGCTGTGCTACCTGTCATCTGTCCTTCAGACCCTTGTCTTGCCTGAGCAGGCTGATCTGGGGTGACTGGGGTTGGGTTTAGCAGGGGTTTATGTGACTAGGCCTGGGACACGTGTTCTAGTCTTACTCATTGTTCGGAAAGAAACACTACTGGTTCGGCCACTATGGGTAAAAATATCTTGCGTTCCGAATGTGACTTTGTGTTTGTGCAGCTGTTGCACAATTCATGCTGTGAAGCCATTTGTTTCTTTGAGGTCTCATTTATCTTATTTTCTTTCTTTTAATTGGATGCATACTTTTAAGTAAACTTAAAATCAAAGTTGCTTGTCTCTGGTCATGTGACCAGCCTCTCCCCGACTTCCCTTCCAGTTATCAGCATGAGCCCCAGCTGTGCTCTCACTATTGATGTCCCGGGTCCAGTGGTGCTAGCCTGTGCTTGTCGCCAAGCGGCTGGATCGCTCGCACCAGTTAACGCACACGCACAATTGTCCCTTTCACGGCTGCGGAACTTTCCACAGGCTGGCAGGGAGGAGCGGGGGGGCGGCCAATCGGCCGGCATCCCCTCACCGCCTTCCCCACATTGTATGCCTGTACAGGACACTCCACGCATTCCAGGGATTTAACCGAAACGTACGATGCAGCCTGTATTCCTGCTGGTTGTCAATTCCTAAACACAGGGTTCACCTCGCTTGGCTTTCCCAGAAATCCTTCTCCCTAAAAATAGCTCTGCTCTGATCTCGTACGTCTTCATTTCCACTTGGCCAGCCAGCAGTGCAGGAATTCTGTCGGCGAAGTGGGCGAGTGGCACATGGAGGGAATCTGATCCCTTTACCCTCTGCCTCCTTCCATCCCCCCCCCATTCTCCTAAAACAACCACCCTTTTTTTTTTATGGGTTGTGTCAAACACGCAGTGCACTCCCCGGGGGGGGGGGGGCCCCTGAAGGTAGGGGTCTTACACTGTGCTGTGGGTTCCTGTCCCCTGTAGCCTACTCTGTGTTTGTTGTATTTATTCTGGATTGTTGTCT
>JAODJX010000065.1:25345965-25357249 GCA_026776945.1 Isichthys henryi
AACGAAACGCACAGCTATCACATGGGTTGCAGTCCCCCCCACTCGGTTTGTCCTGAAGACCTGTCTGATTGTGTCAGGGATCCTGCAGGAGGGATAGCGGGTGGTGGGGGCTAGGAATTGGCGGTGGGGGTTCAAGAATTTTGTGTTACGTTGGCCATTACATGGCTTCATCTGGCTGTTTCTCTCCCCCATGAGCAGCCATTTCTAATTGTTGCACTTCAAAGTGTTTCACAATGTTTGATTCCCGTTCCTCCCTTACGCAATGGTTTTATCGTGAGGGATAAATTATATATGCAACTATAATCTCATTGTATGTATGCTCCCCCCACCCTTCCCAGCCCCCAATCAATTTCGAGCGTTTGTACATTGTCCCCTGAATCCTAGATCCAATGCCTTGAAACAGTGTCTCTCTACAACATCCTATGACGTGACGATGCCGTTTCTTCTGAAGGACTGTGACTGAATTTAAAGGCTGTTAATGTCAGGTGTCTGCAGTCACTTGTCACTAGGAACAGAAGCGAATAAAGTTAAGGACCGCGTCTGCAGTCACTAGGCACAGAACCGGCTACAGTTAGGGACCTTGTCTGCAGTCACTTGTCACTAGGAACAGAAGCGGATACATTTAAGGACCGCGACTGCAGTCACTAGGCACAGAACCGGCTACAGTTAGGGACCTTGTCTGCAGTCACTCGTCACTAGGAACAGAAGCGGATACATTTAAGGACCGCGACTGCAGTCACTAGAAACAGAACCGGTTACAGTTAGGAACCTTGTCTGCAGTAACTCGTCACTAGGAGCAAAAGCGGTTACAGTTAGGGACTGTGTCCGCCCAGTTCGCTCTGGCTGAGGACCCAGTTGCGTCGTTCAGTGCAAACTAGCTTTGGTTGTCGTGGGCAAGCGTTTTGTCAAACGAGGTGTGCAAGCGCTGATGGGTCCTGTAAGTGTTAATCCACACTGCCTGTTTGTACAGCAGTTTATAATTAAATTAAGGTTACTACTTTTTCAACTTTGTATTATTGCAGCAAATGCAAGATTTGTTGTGGTGACAGTGTAAAATATATGATTATATATATATAGATACATATATATATATATAATAATCACACAAATCTGGATATAAATGGACGTGTACATATTTAAAGTTAGCGTGTAGAGCTACCCAGCGGAAAAGTGTATTCTTATCCTAGTTAGCCCTTCCTGAAGACTTCTGTCCTCTGTAGGTAATCGCCAGTCTCTCTGTAAACATCTGACCACCTCATTTTCACAAGAGGAAATTTAAAGAGAGCTGTATGACTGCATCACTGCCTTCCTGGGCGAACCAAGCGGTTTTGACCTTACTGAGAGAAATGAAGGCAAATGCATCTGTCCCTAGCAGTGGGTTACTATAGCAACTGCAACACTGGCAACTATGATCAGATTGGTCCTAACAGTCCCCCATGTTGGTGCATTGTTTTTGCATCCCCCCCCCCGTGTCCTCCAGTATCTATGGCACAATGTAGCATCTGATGTGCTCTGAACACCTGGAGATGTCTTGGACAACAGATTGTCATGTGATTGTTAAGTTTTGTGTGCGTTTTGTCCGATCCGTCGACGTAGTGGCATCTTCTGCTATACCCCTGCTCTATTCTCGCCCATCGCTGCTTGTCATTGTGCAGCCATCCGATGTCATCACTCATTCTGCCCCTCTGTTCCTGTGCTTGGAAAAAATGTTAATAAACTGAAGCGTCAAAAAACGATCTGTGTACAAGTCATGCTCCTCCCATCCCCTAAGCGACAGCTGGCCTGAACACGCATCATCTACCCCCATCTCTTCAGCTGCTATGGGGAAAATGTCCTCATTTGAACCCAACCACCTGACTGATTTTCCTGCATTGTATATGGCCATTCCTGTGGTCCCTTCACCGTGTCAGTGTTTGTGGTTCTGTAAGTGTTTGGACTGCTTGAGATCCTACAAGGATTGATGGCCAAAAGCTTCATGAACCATTTCTTGTATTTTTTGGCCCCACTAGATGGTGCTCTTGGTTTGCTTTGGGCCATGAATTGAGCCCTTTTTTGAATAGAGCACCATCTAGTGGAGTCAAAAAATACAGCAGTTGGTTCGTGTAGCTTCATTTGCCCGTCACTACCTACGTGCAGTGCATCCATGAAAAAGAAATTGCTTTAGAAGCCAGAAATCGTATCCTCTTCTGTCCACCAGGCATCACCACAGGCTCATCAGACTCCCATTGTCCATAATCCTGCCTAATATCTAGTTCAGCCCAACGGCAGGGTTATTATACTCTGCCGATTTACATGCATAAACACCAGTTTGTGATTTTCTCCATCCCACACAAGATTATGCTGTCAGACTCTGCCCCTCGTGGCCTTTGGTATGGAAGTTTTGGTCCCGTTGTAATTTCATATTTATGTAAATGTGAGACTGGACTGCGTGTAAAATTAAATCCTGCAACCTGGTGGCCACTAGGGGGAGTCTGCCCCCCTTTTTTTTGTGAATGCTCAGATTAGCACAGCTATGCTTCTCCCCCAACATGCATGGGATGCATCCGTGGCTGATGACTGCAGCGGTTCTGGCTTCTCTCAAGTCCAGCATGCTGGCCTGGCAGGCAGCAAGGCCACAGTCCCCCCCCCACCCCCACGAGCAGCATGGGTGCTAACAAAATGAGTTGCACAGGGCCAAATTTCACTAAGGGTACGTGTGATGCCCACTTTCCTTTTCAAACTGTTATGGTCACAGTTCAGAAAAGCTTCCATAGTCTGACTGGAGGAGAAAGTCCTATATACTGCCTTTAGCCATTCAGGAACTGCACTGTCACTCAGGTGTAGTTCAGTGCAAAGGTATTATTCCATACTGACCTGGATCTAACTTCCAGTGACAGACCACCCAACAGCAGCCAGCAGTAAACATCCTTAGGTAGCACATTAGGGGTTAGTGATCTGCTATTTACTAGGAAAGCACACGGAGCCCGACCCAAACTCCTCTGTAAATCACAGCATTCCAGATATACAACATGAAGCACTCCAGAGAATCACCTTATTGTCTTAAAGGGGGGGTCTGGGGCTGCCTAGACCCCTTACAAAGTAAGCCAAGACCTGTACTGCCCCGGTGAGCTTAAACGGGAAGTTGGTCCACTCTGTTCACGGTCAGCAGGTGGTGGTACCCTCTGCATTAAGTCACTGGATTACTGTGGCATCATGGGTGTGTTCTGCTGCAACTGTATGAAATGGTTTTGCAAAGGAGTTGTTTTAGGAAGCAGCGGCGGCCATATTTCATTCTAGATGAAGAGTGTAACGTCCTTGCATGCACTTTCCATTGAAGCGACGGTCACTTTTCATACACGTGACACGTACGCCCTGCAAAAGGGAACCCCCACGGTACCACATGGCTTCCTTGCATTTGCACACGCGTGTGCTCTGAGATCAGGCACCCCATGTGTTCAGTCAACACAGCCAAGCCGTTTCAAAGCCATCTTTCAAGCTGTAAAATGGTATATTTTTGTGCACCAGGAATGCCCTTTTCTAGAGGGTGAATGTCATATTGTAAAAGTATTCGTTTGGTATGTTGTGTGGTTTTATCAAGTGTATCATCTCTCGTAACCTGTCACAGAAAATAAAAGCGAATACATTTAAAATTGTCATTTTTTTAAATTAAAACAAGTAAAATGTAATGCGTCCTTACTCTGTAGTTTTCTTCAGTCTACCAGTAGGGCATCTAGTTTCAGCCAGTGACATCCCTGAGTACAGTCTGGGAAAACGATGGAATTTTTAAATCGAAAGTGTAGTAGTGATGGCCAAAAGCAATGCTTCATGAACCATTTGCGGTATTTACTGACCCCACTAGATGGCGCTCTTTATACTTTGGGGCATGCTTTGAGCCATTTTTTTTTAATAGACAGCACCATCTAGTGGGCTCAAAATGGTTCATAAAGCATGTATTTTTTGCCATTACAAATTCATGGAACCGTGTAAATACCCAAAATAGGAATTTCTTCATATCATTATGAGCTGTAAGCAGAAAATGTGATGACATCCACTTAAAAACACTGGAGTCCTAAGTTAAGGCAGTGGTGGCTTAATGGCTAGGGAGGCAAACTTGTAATTGAAAGATTGCTGGTTTGAATCCCAGACCGGCAAGGCACCACTGAGGTACCCTAAGCAAGGTACCACCGCCAAGCACTGCTCCCCGGGTGCTGAATTAGCTGCCCCCTGCTAAGTCACATGTGGGTTAAATGCAGAGAACACATTTTGTTGTTGTGCACTGTGGAGTGTCAACAATGATCACTGACCTTCATATTCAAATACTAAAACTTTTTAAAATATGTTGGAATGTAGCTGTGCAGGTTAGGACTCTGTGCCTGGGAGCAGAAGGTCACTGGTTCAAATCCTGGCGATAACAGAGTGATTGTACCATAGGGCCCTTGATCAAGGCCCTTAACCTCTATTGTTCCAGGCAGTGGCTGACCCTGCTAACAAATGACAGTTCAATTAAAATACAAATTCAAAAGTGACATTTAATGGGGGGGGGGCATACCCCCCACACATGCACAGTAAATAAAAAGGCAGTGCATTTTCCATGTCAACAGGGGCTGAAAACTTCAATAATCTTGACGCACAAAAACATCAGATGGCCACAGGCTTCACTATGTGCAGCCCCGCAGTCTCACCAGGAACCACATTTTCAGACGTTAATGCATCAAGAGCATTTCACACATTTACATGAAGGTGATCTCCAAAAGCAAATGTGGCACCCAGTTGACTGAACTGCTGATGAGGTGTCTGTAAATAGTTCCAGTTAAAAAAATATATATTCTTGGGGGGGGGACAACTCCGAGAACATTTGAATTCCAGTAGGAACAACTTTGTTTAATTTGGAGACGTGAACCAGAGCTGATCTGGAAGCCTTTTTGGAGCAGTATTCCACTTGCTATTGATTTTGGTC
Source organism: Isichthys henryi (assembly GCA_026776945.1). Classification (NCBI taxonomy): domain Eukaryota; kingdom Metazoa; phylum Chordata; class Actinopteri; order Osteoglossiformes; family Mormyridae; genus Isichthys; species Isichthys henryi. Next base: position 25,350,902 of record JAODJX010000065.1, read on the forward strand.
ACTTGAAACAGTAGGTAATGAAAATAATTACAATGTTAAAACAATAAAAAGTGAAGCCACATTTCAACAGGAAGACCATGTAAATCTCAAGTTTACCTCTGGGTGCAGAGACATGACTGGGGTAACCCCCCCCCCCCAACTTGGAGAAAATCAGTCGTTCCTGACATCCAGTTAAAAAACCACACTGGATACTTTTAAAAATGTGATTAACGATAAACCAAGGAAACAGTCTGGGAACGAACACGTAGACGGCCAGTGATAGTAAGAGATTCAGAGCCAAAAAGGCCACTGGCATCAGACCTTTGTTCAGCAGTTTTAGGAAACAGATTTGCATGTATTCCAGACAGACACCTCCAAAGAAGTGAATCCGGACAGGCACCTCCAAAGAAGTGAATCCGGACAGGCCGACTGACAGGCGACTGAAAACGTGGCATTAAAAAGCACGTAGAGAGAACAAAATACCATGAGACCAACTCAAACCAAGCAGAGGTTTAGAACAGTGTGAAAACCATGATTACATCATGTGAAGATGAAATGCTCTTCGTTGCAGGTTTACTGCACATTTATTTTAAATTAAACTCTGACACACACACACACACACAATCCCAGCTCTCATAATACACAAACTAATTCAGCCACAAATCCGGGAAAAAAAGGGGGAGACAAGGGTTAAAAAAAAATAATAAAATGTATACACAGTAACTGTAATTGAAACGGCTACTAATAATCCAGAGTTTAAAGTACCACTGGTTACAGAGAGGACTGGTCTGGGAAATCCATTAGGAACAGGAGCACGGTTAAATGTTCTTGTTTTGAATTTAGCCAATAGAAATACCAAAAAATTGGCTCATACACCAAATTTAACAGTGACTGTTATAAGGAAAACATATGTAAACGTGTACACTAAAAAAAAGGAAAAAAAAAAAAAAAACTCATGTAGGAAGAGTGGGTCGATGGACGCCTTGTGAGCAGGACCTACCACAGCTGTCTGTCCCCAAACAGTTTATAGGAAAGCGTACAAAACTGCCAGTAGGATTAAAAAGCACTTCTGGGGCATGGTGTGCTGCTGCCTTGCGACACAGCCTGCAGGGGGCTCCTCTCTCAGGAAAACGGGTCGAAGGGGACGGCTCTGTCCTGCTAGTGAGTGTGGTTCTCCGTGAGCAAGGGCTCATGGTTATTCATCTGACCATCCAGGAGGTGGATCTGAAAAACGCCAAGACAAAAAAACATGTACTATGGAAAAGTCTTAGGAAGACAAAATGTTTAAGGCTCCTTATCTGTTCAGACAACCACACACTTTCTCATTAAAACGTATTCAAATTAATAGTAAAATAATAAAACCAAACAAGATGTTATTCAATTCTTGAAAAAAAGTTACTGATAACCTTCTTGGATGGTACCTCAGCTATTCCACACGTTAAAGTTACCTAATTAGTTAAATAACTCGATGAGGTATTGATCAGCTAAACACGACATGCCAGTGGTCAAGTCAAGTCAAAAAAAAAAACATGGATGTACTGAATGGTTGCTGCGAATCCTACAAATGCTGCATTAGAAGGGGTTCTGAAAGTCACTAAGCAAACACACTGACAGGCATAAAGTCATTTTATACCATCATTTTCTTTGCCTTTGCACAGTATCGTACAATAACAGGACATGTAACTTTGAACAGTGAATGCTCCTTGTCTTGCACATTGTCTGTCAGAATAAGTCTTATTAGGTTTTTGTGTGTGTTGTACACCTTCTGCCCACACTTGTATCTGGTCTCTTGTTGGAAGCTCAGCCTAACTGCTCTAACACCTAGTTGGCTCCAGAGTGTTCCATGTTTGTAATGTACATCGCCTTGAACAAACACATCTTTTAAATAAATGCAAGACTGGGTGTCATGGGTGGAGGGAGGGGGGTTGAGAGAGGCCGCACACAGTTCAATAAGACAAGGTGTTATCAAAACAGATGAGGGACTGGCGGAGGAGGAGTAAGCCGATATCACACATTTAACAACACATGGGGTCTTACCTAAAGACACATATTCATTAAAAGAACATCACAAGAGCCAGTTTCATTCCAACTGAGTACATCAGAGGTTGTCAGGTGTGGAACTGTGAACTGGCAAAGTTCCTAGGTGGTATTGAGGTGGATGGCCGCTATGGATGATGGGGATGAAGCTGCGATCACCACACACCAGTGCGGGAGGGTACCTGCTTAGACTTGTAAACTCCCAGCTTCAAGCGGCAGCAAACAACGTCGACGGTGAAGCCCACAAGTCCGTGGAGCATCCCTAAGCGGGGCAGCGCAGGGCAGACATATCAGCTAGGGGGCGCCGTACACAAGTTTGCGTCCTCTGATATTTAACATGATTACATGAAGCGTTAAAATTATGGGTGTAACAACTGATTGATTCTAATCGATAAACGATCGTTAAAGCCACAGTGCAATTTAATCAACTAACAAATATCGATTCATATAAAAAATAAGCAAAAAAAAAATTGAATAATTCTCACACAAAGCAAACTAGAGACTCCACTAGAGAGTAGACACCCATACATTATAGTACATCTTATGTAGTTGAGTAGACCTGTGTTGCTGTTTTCTGAGAAGGTTATACATGTACAGAAATAGTTTTTGCTGTTAAAAGTAAATACAAGATGTTTCTTATGCAAACATTTAAGACATGAATAGTTTTTTCAACATATTCTGTTGTCAAAATGAAAGATTTGGTCGTGTTTTTGAATTCAAATAATTTCCACTAAAATCAGCTTATGTTTCATGATATCGAAAACATCGATCACATATTACTGAAATCGAACTGAATCACAGTAACATTTCAAATTATCACCCGATACTGAATCGCTGCCTTGCAAAATCGAGTAGTATCGTGGTAAAGCTTAAGATTTACGCCGCTTGTTCGAATGGAGAGGGTTACACTGGCACTCGGAGGGAAGCGCCAGGCCCAATCCGGCCCGGTCTGGCCGCGTACCTGTGGTGGAGAAGATGCCTCCCACGATGCCACATAGCCGCACCAGGAACTGCCAGAAAGGCATGTGCTGCTCTGTCACTGTCACCATCAGCGAGCTGAGGTCGTACTTCATGAAGATCCCGGAGACGCCGTGACTGCCGGCTGCGTGGTTGATCACACGCTCCTGCGGTGAGGAGGCGGGGACAGGACCAGGGATCAATGAGGAGGATGGGCCACGCCTCTGAGACATGTGATCCTGCATACCACTGCTGAATGGCTAAAGAGCTGGTGTGGTCTACTATTCAAGCATTCATTTCCAATGTTATTCCCATGTTTTGATACAACACATTTTTCTTTTATATTAGGGAGGCAAAGTGTGCATGTCAAAAAGAAAACAGTGAAAACAGTGAAATGTGAGCAGGTTTTATGAATGGTTTGTGACACAGCTCTGGTAAAACACTGGGGAAGTTCTGGGGAAGCTCAGATGAATCCCCAGCAAAGCCTTGATCAGTGTCACATGCCGACGCGCACAGACAGACAAAGCCTACCCGCTCTGTGACGGAGTACTGGTGCGTGTCTGCAGTGATCTTATAGGTGTAGAGCTTGGTGGGCACTATCATGATGAAGTACTGGAACATCTGGTTGTCTGTAAGAGAAGTGAGCGGCCGGCCGGCCAGTCAGGAAGGAGACTGCAGTATGCACCCCAAACAGCACTGTGGGCACAAGGCGAAAGCTGAAAACGCGCCACGATACACGTGGCAGGAAGGGCAACAGAAAAACACAGGCTGTACTCGCATCTGGATGCCTGCTTTCATTTGCATCGAAGGACACTGGGAGGGTAACATCATGCAAATTCACACACTTGGCACGGAAATATCCAAGAGATCCACCACAGGCGAATAAGTGAGATGAGTTCTAGTTACAGAGAAACAGCTCTAGGACACTGCAGCACAGGTCCTGCACACCCCCCCATCTCTGATCATCAGTTGTATAACCCTGCCCCCCCGAATCAGCACCAGAGTTTGAACTCTATTTCCCCCAGTGGGCAAGTGATTGCCGTAAGTATAAATCTGACTGGGATTTCTTAGCCAAAAGACTGGTGATCTACTCGATACGAGAAGTTGTATGCTTGATATGACTAACACCACATTTTCAAATATAACTTCACGTTATATTTTTATTTGACCAGTAGGGGGTGCAGTTGCACCCGCAGTAAACTCACCTGGGCTTCCAATGAGCCACACCTGTTCTCAGATAAATACCAGGAACAGGTGTGGCTCATCAGACGTCAGGTGGGATAGAAAACCTACTGGACAGTAGTTCACCAGGACCGGAGTTGGCGACCCCTGGCTTAAAGAAACGGCAACCATATGGAACCTGTCCTGAGTCATGAATCCTGTATCTCAGGATGAGAGATGCCCAACTGAGGGCACTATTAGCGGGATTAGCGGGACTGTCACTGGCAGCCCCAGGGTACAGGGCTCTCTGCCCAATAACAGGCTGCCTCGTTGGGCTCTGCCTGTAACACTGTTCCCTGTTAGCGACACACACAGCTAAATGGAGAGGATTTGTGGCAGGGCTCTGACAGCCGAGGGGCTTCTGCAGGCAACAGCATGAGTGACTTAAATAAATGGCAGGCGTCTTTAAGAAAACCACCAGAGGGAACCAGTCCCCAGCTAAAGCCCACCAGGTCTGCATGGATTTCTGGTCATCATACGGTTGTTCGTAAAACATTAAGGCGACGTCACACTTACGATCAGAGCAAACTTTTTCTGTGCCATCCAGCGGATTTATGATGCCTGGGATTTCTTCTCCAAAAGACAAGTGATCTATTCGGTGGGAGAAGTTGTATGCTGTGGGGTCAAGGGTCAAACATCAGACATTTTGCATAATTAGGCGACAAATTCAGAGCTGCCAGCAGCCTGTGTTCTTTGGTACCACACTCAACATTTAGTCATCATCATCATCATCTGGGGAAACTACAGAGACCACTGGCAGAAGGTAGCTGATCTGGAGTCAGTTATCGAACAGGAATTTCTGGCACCTCAGAAGCAGCTGATCTGTAGGCAGGAAGTTCTTACGCCATACAGACGTAACAAACACCAGGCCTGAAATCTTCACTAGGAAACATCTGATCTTTAAAATGCCAAGCAGCACATTTTAGGATTAAGAGACCCATTTGTTACGTAGCTACACAACCATCATTATTCAGTTCTAAGAAATGTGATCTGTGACCTAAGAGCAGATAGTGAAAGGGCGCCACCATGTGGACAAGCTCTCACACTGCAAAGTCACAGAGAACCACAACATTTCCCAGCAGCTATGATGGTTTTCTATATAAAACTGGACAAATGGGGGTGCTGAACTGCAGGAAATAACAGGTAGTAGTGGAAGGTTGTGAAGAATCCCAGGGGGACCTTTCACAACAGGACAGCAGACTTACTTTCATGACTAACCAGAGCTGCTAGATGAGCGTGTCCGCGGGGGTGTGGAATGGCCCTAGAAGACAGAGAGGAGTTACATCACTGAGCACCAAAGGACCAGGGCCACACCAATGACCTGAATCTCTATCTCACCGCTATCATGCTGGGGCAGCCCCTCGACTGAGGCTCCTCACGTTAAACACCTTCCCCTGCTCTAAAACCTGGATCAGAACCCAGCCCCTAAACCTACACAGCACCTACCGACCATCACAGCATGCGGTTTTGTCTAGAGCCTGACTAAGATACTGGATCAATATCATGTGACGTGACTGACAGAAACATCTGCACCTTCACTTCTAGACACGCCCATTCCTTAAAGGGACAGAAGAAATAATGTCACATAAATAATTCACTCGCCCCCATGGGTGTCAGACCCTGTCGCTCACTTGAACCAGCATAGCTGGAAATCACCCCTGTCTAGCCAATGCTCGCTTACTGCTCACCATAGCATTGTTCCTCACCTGGTTACTACCCCATGTCAGTTAGAAGAATATGGACACCATAAGAGGATGTTGAAAGGACTATGTCTCCCCCTGCAGGGCAGTAGCTACCATATCATTTTTATTTAAGGGAGCTTTTCCACATCAAGTACGGTACTTCTGGTATTTTCCCTTTTCTATTAATTTCTGGTACCAAAAACACTGGTGGGATGGTTCTTGCAAATGTGTTCATTCGCTGTTGACTGGCTATGCAAACAGCATGTCTCTGAAACACAATACAACCACTGTCTTGTAAAAACAAAGTCAGAAAACAATGATAAACTTGATATAAAAAAAAAATTAAATGATTAAAAAAAAAAAATATATATATATATATTTTGTATGTGGGGCGACATGGTGGTGCAGTGGTTAGCGCTGTTGCCTCACACCTCTGGGACCCGGGTTCGAATCCCCGCCTGGGTCACATGTG
>JAODJX010000065.1:25357349-25383759 GCA_026776945.1 Isichthys henryi
CGATGGGCTGGCCCCCCATCCTGGGTTGTTCCCTGCCTCGTGCCCATTGCTTCCGGGATAGGCTCCGGACCCCCCCCTTAGTAGGATAAGCGGTTTGGAAAATGGATGGATGGATGGATATATCGTATGTTTGGACAAATCCAAAGTCCCAAACTTTAATTGTGATCTGGCCGGAAAAAAATCAGAAGAATATTTCTTGTCATGCAATCCAGATACAGTATTTGCCACACTAAGGCTGCAACATATTGGAAATAAATTACATAAAACCCACGGATCTCAAACAAGCTGTTGCGCTCCTTGCGATGTGAGAACTACATGTGCATAACTGCATGGGCAGCAAATGCTGGTCTTAATATCGTCCAGCCCTATAATATACTACAGCCATTTTTCAAATTCAGTATAAAATACTCGCGTTGTGATGTCATTCAGCACCCATTCCAATTCTTATGCCATTGGAAAACCAACAGCTTGATGAACTGTACCTTTTGTACCAAATGTATGGTACCTGGTGCAATGGAAAAGGGCTTTAAGATGAACATCAGCAGATTCAGAAACTTAGACATCAACAGCTAGATCCTTTAAGGGGTTAGAACTGTCCATATCGGGGGTAGTAATTATATTTGTAAGAGAGTTTGGAAAAATACATGCGGTTTAATTGTGCGAGGTTCCGTATACATGCCTGTATATGTGAAAAAGCACATTGGACAGGAGAACTATAGTGTCAAAAAACTGCAGATATAGAGAGAAAGATCATTCCAAGGTTTGTTTCAAGTAGCAAAACCTGACATGCCAATGAGCACATGAACTGAGGCACGTCGGAATTCAAGGTGGAGAACGTACTTCCCCACGGTGATGTGGAAGTTTCCCGCCACTTTGTTGACGTAGACATGCCCGTGTATCCTGCACGCATTGAACGGCTGATTGGGGCTGTCCTCCCTGGGTAGGGGGGGGATAAGATGGAGATCAGGCCTCAAAGCTCATCTGAGTAGTGCCCACACGCTCCTCCTTTCCTTTCAGATGATGACCTATTTTGGCCAAAACAGACCTTACCTTAAATGCATAAGACAAGACAAGAGCACATTGTGGGATTGAGGAGAAAATCTCCACATTTGGGGGGCGAATGCATATTCAGTTACCCCACATGACTCCTCTCAGTCCTCAGGTTTTGACACAATTCAAAACCCCAAACGTAAAGGGATCTCAGACTAACCGAGGTGGCAGGGCAGTAGGGGATCCCTTCAAGACGCTCTTGAACAGGACATCCTGAAGCGAGTGCTCCTCCCTCAGTCTGCTCTGTATCAGCAACAGAGTCCTGTGGTGGGAGGGAGGAGACAGCAAACATGCTTGTGGATTTCAGTTACAGCCTGAAAGTAAGCCTCCCCCCCCGCCCCCGCCTCCCAGGACTCAGCCACAGATGTCTAATAACCAGGAGGATCCCTGCTCTAGAAGGTTCAGCGAGTGACCCAATTAGAGGCAAAAGCGAAGACGTCTGAAGAGCAGCACGCGGCATGGAAAGTAAACAAAAGGCGAGTCTTGGGGACGAGCAGCTGGGCAGTGAGGATACAGTGCAGCAACGGCAACAAAACGCGGCGCAGAATATGATGCCTTACCTGTGCCAGAGTCTCTGCTGAGATGAGAGCTCGAAGATAACCTGACAACGCAAACACACGCATGTGTTATACATAAAATACATGTACGTCACTCATACGCTAATGACTGCATTAGTGACTGATTTACAGTACCGTGTATGACATATACCCTACACTACAGCCAGTGACATGTCTGGGGAGGTGTGTGTCCGGCTATAACACAGGCGATAGTGTAGTGTAAACGGCTACTCCATACGTACGTCTTCAGGCTGAATGCAAAGACTGTACATCAGCTACCTGGCATAACATTTACAGAACGCTCACCGGCTCGTACTGAAGGCCATCTGATGCCACCATGGTCTCTGCTAAGTCCAGCACATCTGCCCCAACATCTGAATCACAAAGAAGGGCAGCTAAGTCACGGCAAAACATTGATACATCCATGCAAACACAGTAATTGCAAGGGCAAAAGCGTCTTTTAACACAGGAATAAAATGCCTTTCTGTACAACAACAAGCAAATGCACCCAAAAATCACTTTGCTTATTTCAAAGACTTTAAAAATTGATCTCAAGGAAACTCAATCGCACATCCAGACAGTACAGAGATACATTTAAAAAATTAAACACTTACGCTGACATCGCATAGCAACTGTAATATCAATATTTATTCTTAATTTGCTGTAAAAAAAAAAAAGAAAAAAAGAAAGGGAAGACAGTTACCACTTTGAAAACAAGGGTTATATTGACACACTCATGAGATGAATTCTGTATATTGTCTCTGAAGATGTAAATTATAAACCAATTAAAGACAAAATTGTGATGGACGTTTTCCCCCTTGAATTCCATGACGGAACCAAAGCCCATGAAAACAGGCACTACAGCCACTGCTGTGCAGAATCCTGCTGCAGTGTTTTTGATCACTACATAAAGACTTAAGAAGATAAGAAAGCCAGCAGTGGGGTGAGAGTAGAGGAACAGCAAACCTAGAGAAGTCCTTGTCCACCTCATAGTCATACTTCATCCAGGTGTCCCGATATACAAAGAACTCAAAAAAGGCCAGGAGGGCCATGGTTGTGAAGGCGATTAGAGACACTGCAGGGGGAAAGAAGAACAATAATGAGAAAAAAAACACATAATCTCATCTCTGTGAAATCAACTGTCAGTTTTTCAGTCAGTATTAGTGGGCCTGCATCTGGCTGGGAAGGCAGACGGCACAAGTTTATAAAGGTTTCAATACCCCTAATAAACTGCTTAAAGAAAAATTATGACAAATGTAGCAAGTTAACGGTAAGTGTATAGTCAATAGGGTAGGAAAAGGAGTGGAAAATGTCTGGAAACTTTCCATGGAAAGTTAAACTGGAGAATTTTGTAAATATTGAAGTCTGTGGAATATTTGTCAAATATGGCAAAGAAAGCAGACTGTTTGCATAATAATACAACACAGAATGTTACTTATAAGCAATGAGTTTTATGCACACAATTACTCACAAGCACTTGTACAATATCACTATTAATGTCCTCAATATGTTTTTGTTTTCCAACTACATTTAAGTTCTCTGTTATAGGCTAACTTGCAATTTGTCAAATTTCCAGTTTATTCCAATTAATTCCCATATATTCCTGTAAATTCCCATGGAATGTTTGCAACCTTGAAAATTCCCAAAATTATGCAACCCCAATGACTTACAGCCTTATCTGGCATCCTGGGGTTGTCCAAAGTGCTCTTTGCTTCCACTATAAAAATCATAAACAGGGAAGAGCGAGGTGTCGTTCAGCCCAGACACTGAGATGTGAGAACCCACCTGTCCCACCGCTGACTGTGGTTTCCACGTAGCTCTCTGGGACCTTGGGGAAGGCATCCAGCTCCTTCACCAAACTGAAAGCCTTCTTCCTGTTCAGTCGCCTCATTTTTGGGGGAACTGTCCACTTCCTCGCTCCTCATATATACAGCCTACAAAGGGCACCGGGCTGCGTTACAACGCACCATTCAAGCTTTTACAAATCCCGAGTCCCCAGATTAATTAGTGCAAGACACACGCGCAAACAAAAAAAAATCTAAACAATAAAATCTAAAAACTAGCATAACCACTAAAGGCATTTTAAACAACGCTATGAACTGCCACTAAACCATACGTAAATGGGATTAAATTCTTTCAATTTAAATGAGAGGAATCACTTATAAAAGTAGTGCACATTAAAAGGACAGGACAAAATAATAGAATGAATATGAACACGTAATAAGACGTCACGGTGTTTTATTTTGATCTTATGCTTAATGCATTAAAACGTTAACGTTAAACGTGTAAACCGGGGAGTTATGCGTGAAGTTACAAGAGCCAGTTGATCAGGGGGCTGATCAGCGAGCTGCCCGGCGGAGCGGACGCCTCCCTGGCGCCTTGCGGTCCACGTCACGTTTACGGTAGAGGAAGCTAAAGACCCGACTAGTCAAGCGTGATACACCGCCAAAGAACCGCTCACTGCAGCCCCGTCCGGTCAGGTCACAACCGAACCAGCAGGCAGGATACGGGCAACGTTTCGGCATATTAACCAGAGACACGACGCCGTCTAACAAGCACGTTTAGCCAACGTTAGCCAGCCAGCTACAGGCTTCCTCGCGCACTCTTACCTGTGTGTCATGCGACCAAAATTCAAGGTGCCGAGCGTATCACTGCATTACTCGAAAGGCGAACTCGAACAGTCTCACGGGCGAAGTACCTAAATATACAGCCCTTTTGGGCGGATGTTCACAATAGCCAGCCGTCAGTGTACAGCGGTATAACCTTTCAACTACCCTTTACCATAGAATATTTGTATCATATAGGCTAAAAGTGGCAGGCCTCCGATTTCCACAGCGCCCTCTTGCGGTAGGGCTGTTATATTATCTGGATTTTCCCCAGAACATATGCAGTATTGCTCTAGTTGAGATTGTCTTGTATTGCGCGATCTATAAATTAGAACCGCCTATTCAAGAGGAAAAAGTTAATAAATTAAACTTTATTCACTTTTGAGTCTAATTAATGCATACAATATTCCGCAGTTAAAATTATTACATCTTTTAAGACACAACATCGATAAAGCAGACTTACAAAAAACGTACCTCTGGATAAACTGTAACTGTAACATTTCAGCACTTTAGAGATAAATCCCACAATGAACACTGAAAAAAACCACTAAGGTCAGTTTACATATTTGTTAGCATGGACTGCTAAATCTGCGCCCTCTTTGGGGTCTTATATAAGAACATTCCAGAAAATGCATCAAGCAGAGGAAACAAATCAATGCTAAGGCCAATCAAATTAACCCTTTACACAGACACGGGCCCTAGCGTGACATCACAATAAGTTAAACTTGAAAAATATATCTCCCCATATGTAAATTATTGCATATTTCCTCAACTCCAATTTCTTTCATCTCATACTGTTGGAAATATTTTTTTTTTAAAATGACACTGGGTCTGAGACAGCAGCGCAGTTTCTGCCAACCCTCGAGAGCATAAAATTCACACACGAGAATTCAAGTATTTTGTCTTTATAATAATCGGCCGGCGCTGTGTGAGCAGAAATGCATGGCTGTGTGACCCCCCTTTCACCAGATGGCAGGGTTTTAGCAGACAGGATGTCCAGAAAAATAAGCCAAAACCTCTATTGTGGATATCTTGACTGTAAAGAGCATTTTCATTCCCATGCGGCTGGCCGAGTCCTTTCTTCTCCCTCCTAATCCGGACCCTCATCCCGCAAGACGGCTCCACCCAGACTGTCTGACGTGGGCGTGTCCAACTGCTCCTGGGCAGAGTCCTCAGAGCAGCAGTGGCTGATAGTCGGGGAGATGATGTCAGGGCTGGTGTCACATGACTCGGTACTCTGCTCAGACGTGAGAGTGACGGTGGTGGCAGTGCTGGGGGGGACGGGGTCGAACTCTTCGTCGTCATCCTCGAGGATGGGCGACTCATGGACATCTGTGTGAGGCGAGTGAGACGGCCAGTGAAGACCAAACTGAGAGAAAAAACCCACAAGATTCACAATTCAAATTTACAAGGCTGACTTACTGCTGAAGGCTTCGGGATACTGCTTCGCAATCTTGCCCTTTAGTGTCCTAAAGGTCATGTGATAAGGACAAAGGTCATATTTTAGTGTCTGAAATTTAATTTCTTTTTACATTTTTGTATTCATATATTACACATAAAAATACCTGAAAATGTTTAAATTCCCATGAACAAATATGAACAAAGAGAAATGAAAAATGCTACTATAATGCTGGATGAAATGTAGCACTTTCCACTGTAGTTCTCTAATATTATGACAATAAAAATGACTTCATAACACAAAAAAGAATAGGTCTTGCTGTCTTGCTCATTAAACAGAACGTGAGCACTGTGAGAGGGGTCCGGAGACAAGAACTTTTTGTATTGTTAGACTAAAAGAGTAGCTGTCAGTCCTGTTCCTAACGCCCCCCCCAGCAGAAAGTTTTCGTTCCAACCCACAGTCCTTTCAACCTGCCACATTCATTATTATGCTAGTAAGGACCATATAAGCCTGATTAATGTAGGGTTGGAATGAAAACATTCTGGCAGTGGGGAGTGTCAGGAACAGGACTGAGAATCACTCTACCCCCTCATTTTCCTTCAAAGGTACAACGTTTGTGTCCTACAGGGGGGCGGCACCTAATTCTCCTGAAGATGCTGTCCAGGTCCTTCTTCATCTCCACCAGCGTGCGTGTGTGATGCAGGAAATGCTCGTTCATCTGCTGGAGCCGCACGTTCGACAGTCCGTTGAAGTTCAGGAGCATCTCGTTGGTCTTCTCAAAGCGGTCCAGCCTGGCAAATGCGGAAATTCAAACATGTGGGCCAAAGTGAAGCCGTCAGTTTTTCGAAGAGCTACACTTCCATTAAGAAACTGACATTTTTCATCACTACATTAAAGGATAGATAAGACAAACATGCAGATATATGGTGCATAACCATCTCATTTTCGTCAGTTATGGAAAAAGGACAGGGGGGGACTTTCATTCATGCAAAAGGAGACCCTCTCAACTGCACGTGCCAGGTCCAAATCGGCCCCAAGTTCAGCGCATCAGCACCTCGTCGTGACGTGACGTGAAGTACTCACATGTGCCGCTGGGCTTGGATGATGGCGTTCACGTCCTCGGAGTTGACCATGCTCAGCATGCGGTCACAGAAAATCCCCGACGCGGTCGGCTCCATGGTGCACAGGCTGTAACCGTGAGCACATCCTGCATAACCGTGCGCTATAACTGCGATAAGACTGCAGCACAAACAGTCCTGAGTAAAGGTCGTGCCAATCTCTCGTTAGTATGAGAATGTAAAGGTGGCCCTTACACAACCCTATGCTGTAAACTATTGGTTAAGTTGTATGATTCGTTTTTTTAGTACAGGACACCATCATACTCTGATGACAACAATCATCAGATTCAATCCCCTTCTTAACCCTAACCCTACACCCTGCTTTTTGCAGCAGTGAAACACCACTGCGTATCTACTGCATACAGAAGCGCCTCTCAGTCGCCTACTATTCCTGTTCGGTTTACATGCATTTAACAAGTAATTCTACAGCACATATAACGGCAGGGATCCCATTACAACCGCATCCACGGCTGTCGTATCTTTCTCCGATATAAAACGATAGGTATATGTAACGTGTCAGATTGGACAAGCGAGCAAAATCCAGCCGGAATTATTACACATCCGCCAGCAATGGGCAAACTGGAGATGATTCGTAAACATCAACAGTGCGATAGATATACCGATGATCCATGCGGATCGAGAAAGTGACACAACAACTGGGATTGAGACGGCGATGCGGAGCCGGGGTCGCCGCCACCGGCGTCACTTACAGGGAAAGAGCCGCTTCGCAAGAACCGTGGATCCGGGCACCAAGCAGCCGCGTTTAACGAGCCGCCCGGTTGTCTAGACGGCCATCGGGCCCCGTTTCTGTCATCGTAGAAGCTGCACTTCCGTGTATGGAGACTTCCTGTCGGGGTAGGGACGCCGTAGCGCCGCCGGGACTCTCTGCTCACGCTCCTTAAGCGCAGCGACACCTAGCGGCCGGGCTGCTGAGCAGGATTTCTCAAGGCAGAAAAAGCCAACACTCAACTTTAACCGCTTTGAACGACGTCTGAAAAAGGGCATTTTATAAAATAGAAAACCTCAGTTTTAGAGTAAGTTATTTTATCGGTCGTTTTCTGTCCCCGTGACTTACCTACTCATATTTTCTCCAAAATGAGTCAAAGAAATGGATCAAATTATATATTCGGATTTTCACTTAAACAGAGATAATAGACATTAAAATACTCACTTTTTTATTGCTATATGCATTCATTTTTTTTATAATTCAATCGCAACATTGACGTTTGGTATATTTTGTGTTATTTTTGGAGGTGAGGCGTATTAATAGCGTATATGTGTTTTTGTGCAAAAATGTTGGTATTATTTACCATCCTGTCAGCAAAAATTCTGTACAAAAATCATGAAGTAACGGGAAAGCCTCATACGTTTAACACAAATATGCACCGTTTTGTAAATGAGTGACAATATTAATGGCTCATTTACACTCTGCAGAATATAACTTTGTTTATATGCAACTGAAGACAATCTCACTGAGGAGGAAACCGAGATGGGTCATGGGTTCCACTGTAGTGGTGTATTTAGTCAAAATTTTACTTTTTGATCTCACCATTTTAAATATATTTTACATAGTTCTAAATTAAAACACACATCTTCCTATTGCTTGGCAATTTTGCACGCAACAATATATATATATACACATACTGCGATGGGCTGGCCCCCCATCCTGGGTTGTTCCCTGCCTCGTGCCCATAGCTTCCGGGATAGGCTCCGGACCCCCCGCGACCCAGTAAGGATAAGCGGTTTGGAAAATGGATGTATGTATGTATGTATGTATATATATATATATATTGAAATAGCCAAGTGTTTCAAATCAACCTCACAATCGAAAACACTGAAACACAGAATGCTGAGAATAACACTGCTGACAAAATATAATTTTATTACAGAACAAAGTAATCCAAACAAACACAGTGTTTTCTTTACAATATAGAAAGTAAGAGAAACGAATAAACGTACAATAAAAATGGGACATAATTCTTGTGAAGCCCTGTAGTGCAACATACACTTCTGGCTGCCTCCAAGTTACTGCACTAAATCAAATGTGTCTCCAATAATTTATATACTCTGGAAAAAATAAAATGTGTTGATTTGTTTCAGTCCTTTGGCCAAATCTTAAGTGTCACATGACTGGAAAAATTCAGCGCACCAACCTTCATCAAATTCACTCATTTAGTGTATCAAACTTTACATTTTCACCAACACCGCAATTCACAAGTAAACATTTACACGTTCAGGTTACAAAAAAAAACAATAAAAACCATTAATTTTGCATGAAATCAATAAATAAAATCAGAGCACACACAAAAACCGTTGCACTTCAAAGATTTTGGTCATAACTTGGCATGCTCTTGGAAAATATAAAAATTCATTCATAAATTATAACAAGAAATTACTTAAACTTCAAGAGCATAAAACAAAAAAGAGTTTTTGTTTATCTCAGAGATACTTTTTCCACTTATAGTGACACAAACATGTTTATGCAGACATGTGACATCAAACCGTGGGGACTTGCATGCTCGAATGAGGGTTTCGTTTGCCTGAAATGTGCCTTGATTTGCTTTTTTTTGGGACAAAATATCAGCTTTTTCCTCCCTGAGGAAACAAACAGGTCCCATCAGAGTGTGGATTTCTTGGTAAAATTCATGAAGACGCCTAGCGGGTCTGTTCCGGTCTGCTGGCGTCACTGTAAACAAGGATAATTTCCCTCCAATTTCCCTCCTACAGCTGAATACTATTTCTGAAAAACAGGCCACAAGTAGAGTATTCAGAGGCCAAGCTAATATCTGCTTATCACAGCTTTCCTATGACGCTGTTATCATGTCCCCATCATCTTATTTCCGAGAGAAACAAAAGCGTATATCTACGTATATTCAGGCGTGGGTAAATAAATGCCATCGTCAGGTAGAATTCTGCTTCTTTGTGTTCTTTATGGAGATAAAAAGTGAACAAAAAAATATCAACCATGAGGTGATATTGTGATCTAAGTTCATCTCACAGTCGTCGCACTGGTATTTTTTTCCTGCTGGTTCTATTTAACATTCCGCTTCGGTGGAAATAAAGGTTATTTCTAGAAATCTCTGTGTAGACTTGATCACATCTACAGCTAAATGGAGCCCCGGACTGGGGGGCTGTCAGTGAAAGTAAAAAGTAAAGCTGCGCAAGGCTCCAGTTTCTTTTAACTTTGTCAGTACCTCAATGTTTCATTGACATTTAACTCTCGCTAAACGATATAAGTGGTAATAAAAATCAAGCAGTTCTCTGAGATTAATAAAGATAAATAAAATGACCTTTTATTTAAGAATGTTTAGTATTTTTGTTGTTAACAGCATTTTTAATGATTCTTTAAAGCTTATTCAGACTTTCACAGGAAGACCTGGTTCATTACAGGTTCTGTAAACCGAGTCCTTCATTCTGCTTGACGTCAGGGTCTGTTCTTGCTCCTCACTGTCCTCTGATGTCCTCCGTGTGGTCACAGCCCCCACCTCTTGGCTTCTGACCCCTGACCCCTCTCCCCAGCAGGCCACTTGGCCGCGTCAGCACTGACTGGCTGACCGGGGTCCGTGTTGGATGGCTCCTCCTCCGCAGGTCACCCTTCCTTCGAACCTTGGCCGCCAGGCCTCGCTACTCCCCATTCACCTTCTTCTCCAGCCGGTCGAGCTTCGCCAGGTTCTCCTTGAGCAGCCTGGAGCCCGGGGAGAGCTGCAAGGCCCGCTGGTAGTACAGTCGGGCTGCAGCGTAGTCCCCCTGGGGGCACGAAAACGCAACGGCGTATCCCATGAGCTGGGGGCTCATGGCACAGATGGAACCTCCAGCCCTCTAGATAAAACGGACCTGCGACTTTCTTTCTCCAGCCAGCCACAGTCCTCAAAGACTGGGGTGTTGTTTACAGAGCTTCAAAGACACTAACAATTGCTATGCAAATCGCACATACAGCGCCGTCACTCCCCCCCCCCATAGGTTTATATCTCTCTGTTTATTTATTCATGTTTGCACAATACTGTTTTGCACTAGGAGTGTTATCTTTGAACTTTGTCCTGAGTGTTATGCACTGTTTGTTTGTATCTGTGCACTTTCTGTTCCATTACTACTGTATGCAAACAAAATTCGCCCTAAGTTCAATAAATCAATGACTCTTCAAACACACCTTGTATTGAAGTGAAAAAGACCTAAAAGACCTTTTTGACAGGTTTGCTGGTACCTTGATATGTTGGATTCCTCCCATGTTCATCCAGGCCTGTGACTGTTCGGGATTAAGCTCCACAGCCATTTTATAACTCTGTGGAAATACAAATGAATCCAACATTTCGCTTCCTCGAGAAGTGGGTGTGCAGAGCAGTTAAGGGACGCGGGAAAAGGAGTGCAATTGTAGTAATTCAATTATGACACTAGATGGCAGGAAAACCCAAGTCACAAATATCACTCCGGCACATCTTGATGTAGAAACAGAAAGCGGTGACATTCGATCGTAAATGTGGCTCAGGGCCAAGGGCTCGGGGCTTATTCCAGAAGAAGATTCCCAGGATGAACTATAAAATACAGCAGGATCTCCCAGATGTCCTTTAAATGTGGATCCTAAAGCACTTCAGCACAGAGAGATAACAGTCACAGATGGACAAATGCTGAATAATATTTATACTAATTCATGCACTTGCCAAATGCTGTGATGTCCCTGTCATTAATGTCCTGTGCAGTAAGGCCCAGTTCCTTCAACAACAAACATGAAGGGACAGTTCTTGCTCAGATTTTCTTTAAGTATTAAATATCTAAGATGTAGCTTGTACCCTCTATGATACTTGTTTTCTGTACCTACTATGAAGGACCTTTTTCAAACAAATCTCACTATTCTAAGCTGCATTTCAAATACAAAATACAAACGTTTCACAGAGAGGGAGAAGTGTTATTGTACACTCAAGCCCGGATTAATTCTGACACGTTCACTGTAGATCACATGCTACAGCTGTCATAATTACGGTAGATCACACGTACTGTAGGTGACATCACTGTACCTTACATGTGCTGTAGCTGACATAATCACTGTAGATCACACATACTGTATCCAACATGATCACTATAGTTCACACATATACTATACTGAAGTGATCGCTGTAGATCACACATACTGTAGGTGCCACGATCACTAGATCACACTATCGCAGTTGACACGATTGCTGTAGATCACACATGTACCATAGCTGACATCATCACTGTAGATCGCATATACACTGTAGCTGACAGGCAAGTTTTTTTTCATGTCATAACACAGGTGCCTGTAGAGACTAGATCTCTGAATTGGTTTGGAAATGGGGACAGAAGAGTCTGGCTGGAGGGACATAATTTCCCTGTAATCCGACGGTGGCAGGTGGGGAATAAAGGAAAAGAGATGATTAGGTGAATGGATCAGGTCATGAGAAAGGGGTCTGGGTGCAGGAACGTGGAGAGCGTGAGCATATAGGGTCGGGGAGAGAGAGTCGGGGAAGACAACGGGGGCGGAGGAGAAGAGCAGGCAGAGCATGAAGCAGAGAGCATAGGGGCTTGTGGGAAGGGGGTGGGCGCAGAAGCGGGCCCCCCACCTGGAAGGCACGGTCCAGCAGGTTCATCTCCCTCAGCTGATTGCCCTTGGAGAAATGCAGCTCAGCTCTAATGCCAGGGTCCTTGGGGTTCTGCTGCAGGGCTTTGTCCAGAGCCTCGAGTGCCTGGCAGAGAGCATCACAGACAAACATTCAAACAGCCCTCTCACAATACCCAACGTCCCCTGAAGGGGGCACTAATGCCCCCAGGCACCAGACAAGCCGCTCAAAAAAGAGCTATTTACAACTGAGTGGTACCACTATAAGGTTCCCCGCTAAACCCAGTAGATTTATTGCACCTTTTAAACTACACCTTACAATAATCGCCTCCCGAAATAGTTTATCACCTAATTTAATTTACTTGTTGACGACGGAGACCACTTATAGCCAGCAGGAGATAGACTTGGGGGCTTGAGGAAGGTGAGAGTCACTCTGTAACATAACTCATTGCAGGCAGAGCCAAAGCCATCTAATCCCCCGGTAACAAAACTAATCAGTCATTTTAATTTACTGTGTACTGTGAGGGGACTTAATTCCCACAAAACTGGAGAAAAACTTGACCCTGCAGATCTCTGTGAAGCAGAGGTCTCAGACTGCTGCAGGAAGCTGACGGGAAACCCCAGGAAATGACCTTCAGTGGTACACACCACCTCCCAGTGATGAAAGGACTCACGGCCGTCTCATCACAGCAGCCCCCACTTTATTTTAAGCATCAAAGGAGAGTAGATTTAGCCTTTGGGGCTGTACTGTGATGATGAGGAGTCAGAGGCAGAGGAGATGGGAAGACTGTGGACATCGGGGGCAGCACAGTGCAGGGCGAAGGTGAGCAAGATGGTGAGAGAGAGAGAGAGAGAGAGAGTGAGGGTGACAGAGGGAATAGCGGATAGAAGAAGAGAGGGAGAGATGGTGAGCGAGAGAGGGCGACAGAGGGAAAAAGATGGAAGGGGAAGGGGAGAGACTGATAGGGAGGGAGAGAGAATGAGAGGGTGTCAGAAGAAGAGGTGAGAGACAGGCAGGGAAAGCAGACAGAATGAGAGAGGGAGAGATGGTGAAAGAGAGAGTGAATAAGAGAGTGATGGGGAAAGCAGACAGAAGGAGAGGGGGACACAGAGCTAGAAGAACAAGTGAGGCACTGAAATGAAGAGGTGAGGACCTGAGAATGTGCCAGGCTTAAGCATGGTCCCGGCAGATATAGAGCGCTATAACCCGGCACTAAGCAGTGTGCTGCCCACTGCATGCTGGCTGGGAGTGACCGTGACCCCCGCGGGGTGGGTCGTACCTCCTGGTGGCTCCCCCGCTTGCTGTAGACGGCGGACAGCAGGCGGTAGCACTCGACACAGGCCGCGTTCCTCGAGATGATCTCAAAGGTGATCGTCTCCGCCTCGCCCGTCCGACCTGCCATGGCCAGAACTTGTGCCTGAAGCCGACATCACAGCGAGCGGAGACAAGGGATTCCAGAAAAGTTAAACAGGAAGCAGCCTGAGAGACAAGGCGCAGAGCCATGTGTAATTATCATCCGAGCCGGTGCCGTCCTGCAGTAAATATACATGGTGTGTATAACTGGGCCAGCCATATGCAGCTGGACAGCCTGGTCTCACCGACACCCCTTCAAATCGCTCGGTAGGACAGAGATCACAGAGAACATGGCTGCCTCCACCCCCTCTCCCAAAATGACCAATCCCCTACTGGCAGAAGAAGGGGGGTGGAGGGGGGCTCCAGAGATTTGGCCACACAACCCAGACCAATCTAATTAAATTCCAAATTTTTTAAGGCCCATGAGTGGGATCGCTCTAACCCCCCCCCCCCCTTATCACCACCCCTGGGTACGAGGGTCACAGGGACCAAGGTGCTAAGTATGGTGACACAGTGAACAGTGCGCTGAAGTAATGATCTTGTGGGCGGCGGCTCAAAGGAAGTGACATCAGGACAAACGCGGACCCAAGGTCCTGTCTGGGGGTGGGATCACAGCATTCTTCCACATTCCTCGTGTGATGCCCAAATTTACAAATACTACATTCAGCTCGTTCCTCCCTGCTTCTACTATAGGAAGGTTTTTTTATAATATCCAATCCACAACACAATTTCTCAAGCAATGCAAGGAAAACCGTCTCCTTAAAAGGCTCCTGACAGATAAGTGTCAAATCGAGAACTGCAAATTATGTCCATAATGCTCGCCTAGTAAAATATATGCTGCCGGCATAGTGAAGAGAAGACTAAACCCAGGTCATTGGGGGGGGGCATGCAGCGTGACATCCATGATCAAGCAGACCCGCGCTGCGCTTGTCTGTAAATTCTGCGATTCTGAGAGAAATCAGGCCAAATGCTGCCTTAAAATGAGAGCAGCCCAGACACCTCCAGCTTCTGCTCACATGATCTCAAGTGCGGGGAGTGAAATCCCAGGAGGGTGACTGCTGGTGTACATTTGAGTACTTAAAAGCAGCTGCTTCAGTCGCGAACTACAAAAAAATTAGTAAAACTGTCACCGCAGACTGCAAGCCATGAAAATAAATTTGAATCTGAATGTGGATACTTATGTGTATTTTCGAATTAGGGTTAGGTTTAGAAGAACACAGAGTGCAGAAATTCTGCATTCATGGGCCCCTTTCAAGTGCTGGGCCACCGCGGATCCACGCCAGGGTACCCATGCCCCTCCAATGCCCCCCCAACAGCAGTGTGAGATTTTGCTGCTCATGACCCCACCCCAAAGTCCCCCTCCCACATTCCTCACCAGCGCCAACGAGATCTCGGTGCTGTCGGGCTGAAGGCCGGCTGCTTCGCGGTAGACCTGCAGCGCCTCCTCGTAGCGGCCTGTGTTGTAATACAGCGCCCCCAAGGGCGTCAGGATCTCCACCTTCCGTGTCACCTGCAGCGCCCTGGTAGGTGGAGACACAGAGGCGAGGTCACACGGCTCAAATTCCTGCCTGAGGGATCCACAGAAAATCCTGCATGCTTATCGTTTACCAAAAGGCATTAAATACTAGTGATAGCCAAATGAAGCTTCATGAACCATTTGCAGTATTTTCTAACCCCACTAGATGGAGCTCTTGGTTTGCGTTGGGGCATTTCCTGCCACTTTCCACTCACTTTCTGTACCAGGCCTCAGCCTCCCTGTTATTGTTCGAGGAGCGCAGCAGCCGGCCCAAGTTCACCATGGCAACATAGTGTGTGGGCTTGAGCCGGACGGCCTGCTGGTAGTGGACGGCCGCCCCCTCCCCATCACCTGGAAAACCAAGGAGGAAATTAAGGAAACGGACAAATGTTTAAAAGTCAGTACCTGCTCCACTTAGGCACAGGGAGTAACGTTTGGGTCTGCTTTTTCAGGGAGTAAACAGAACCTTCCAGAAAGTGCTCTCCAATGCACAGATCTTTACAGGTAGGAGTGAAACCAGTCATTTAGCACAGCCTAGTACACACCTGTGTCCACGAGAAAAACTCCGTAGTTGTTGTGCAGATCCGAGCTGTCTGGGCAGTTCTCGATGCCTTGCAGGTAGATGTCATCGGCCTCTGCAAATCTCTTCTGTAGCGGTAAGACCATGACAAATGGTGGGAGATTATTTGTGGGGGAAAGAGTGAGGGGGGAATCGGGAATGTCAGCTGACCTACAGAGCCCCTCCCACTAACGTGTCATGTGACTACACAGCCGTTCTCGTCACCTCCCGTCACCGCCCTCGCTTTCCATCTGTGTATAGCGATATGCTGGAGTGATGACCTAAACATGGCGGCAATATAACCGTGAAATCATCCTGCTATGGACTGGGGGAGCCAGCTTTCTGCGCTGAAAGAGCTGCTTCTAAAAATAACTGGATGAATGATTAATTTCACAAAGGGTAAATATATACAGTCAAGCAGCTTTTTCAGACTGGATGAAGATCTTTTCATGCTCTGTGAGTAGGTTAACGCCACTGAGCTGTGCTCTGAATAATCTGAGCAGTGAACAGCTGATCATCTGCGAGATACAGTAACTAATCAGGCCCCTGAATAAGCATATGGCCTGGGAATGAGCAGTCATGCTGGGGAAGGGCTGAGTCACGGCGGTACTGATGCTGTGTGGCGGAAGGGCGTCTCGGCGCCGAGCCGTGGCACGTTGGGTCTGGGCAGTGAAACAGGCTGCGTAATCTAGAGCTTTTAATTTTGCTTGGTGTCAGAGGCCAGGGTGGTGGGGGGGAGGGCTGTGACGAGGGCTCAGTGCAGGAGATGGTGGGGGTCTACTGGGTGGAGCCCAGAACTGAAGTACTGTCTCAGTCTAGTCACCAGGAGGCGCTAGTTAATATTCTAAAACCCTTGCAAAATGTCAGCTTGGGCCCCCCAAGCGAGAGGCGTGGAGGGGTCCCCCTCAGTAGATCTTGTGGAGCGGCCCCACCAATATTATATATTGGGGCCCCTATAAGGTGCTGGACCCTGTGAATATGCCAGGGTATCTATGCCGCTCTGTCGCCCCGTACTGGATGTGCCTCCAGCCTTCAGTGATGGTGCCTCACCACTTCCCCCATCCCTCGTGACCCCCCCCTCTCTACATGGCCGGTGGGCAGAGTTGGCGGAGGTCACCTGATCTGCGTACAGCGATGCCAGGCTAGAGTAGGCGTCTGCGAAGTGTGGCCCGAATCGGATGGAGTCTTTCAGCAGTTGCTCCGCCTCCTCTTCCTTCCCCTGAGTCCTGGAACACCATTGGGGGGGGGGGGGGTGTTGGCCCAAAACGAGACATAGAGCTCCACCCAGGCTCTCACAGTCAGGGGTGAAGGAGGACATGACAGCACAACACAGACGCAAAAGCCCAGGTCACCGACCCAGAACGTCCAGCCACAAAGCGCAGAGTGTAGATCAGTCTGTTCTTGTGACATTCCGCAGCTGATTCATTGAGCGCCGCTTGTAAAGCTGTAATGCAACCCAGGAAAACTGAGCCAGATTCCAGACCATCTAAGCAGCCAACATTCCGGTCTGGCTGTCTGGAATTCAGCACCTGACTTCTTCCCGGGCTTTTTGCCCCTTCCAGGTACTCTGGGATGAGATGATTGCACATTAAAGCTGATTGAGATTCCCCCCAAGCAGGTTTGTAATTATAATATTTGTGGGGACTCTCCATTCATTTCTATGGGGAAAACTCTAATCTCAAGATGATGACCTTCACCACTACCCAGCCCTAACATCAACCATAAGTAACCAAACCTTTGGTATTTTAAATTTTTTGATTGCATTCACATTGTGGGGGAAATCTGGTCCCCACACCGCACAGTCACAGATTGTATTTACCAAGTGCACGGCCAAACCACGACAAAAACGTCACTGAGCTAGACAAGACTAAATGCAACTTAGTAAAAAACAAATAAAAAAAAAAGTGTCAAGGGCCAGCCAGTAACTACAGAAAACCTCAAGGCAGAAAATATGTGACCTTATGGAAAAGAGACTCCATTAGGGAGCCGGAGTGTGACGGATCCCTTCATGATAAATCATCTCACATGAGCAAGTGGCACATTCCCCTATGTCGGCAGTAAAAGGAGAGCCTGTGAAATCTACACATCCATCCATCCATCCATCCATCCATCTTCCAACTAGTTATCCAATACAGAATCATGGGGCAAAAAATTAATCATACAAAACTATCAAAAACAATGAAATGAAATATACATTCTCAGTCAAAATATGTTCTGAGTTGTGCTTTAGAACACAGACTTAGAACAAAGAGAAGGTTTAGATCTCGCGTTAAATGCATCTGAATCGCCGCACCGTTACATGGAAAAGGGGTAAAATGTCGAGCCCTCTCTGCATGATTATCCGGCAGAGACAAAGACAGCATGTCAGCAGCTTAGCCCTCAGCGGGGGCTATTCCAGATGTTACGGTGGCGCCGTTATCGCAGTCTGATTAAAACGTCATTCTGTTTGATTCACGGAGCTTTCGCCAGCGTCAGGATACTGTCACTTTCCTGGGTACGTTTCCCTTCCCGGCACTGATTAATGTTTACTTCTGTTTTTCCACAGCAGACTCCGTGGTGACGTGGGAGTGTGAGATGTGTGCAGACCATGATTAGTCATTAATCAGACCCTGACCTTTAGGACACATGCTCACAGTGGCTAATGGGTGTACACCAACAGAGATCCGTAAAACGGACATAGATGACGGCCCTGTCCTTTTACAGACACCACCCAGGCAAGCCTGGCCAGGGGTAACGAAAGACATTATATCAGCAGATTTCAATTGTGTACTATAATTAACATTATAACTAATAATATTATTAAATACAAAAATCCATCCATCCATCAAAACAGGACAAGGTCACTGACCATTTGGGAATATTGAAATAACTTTTCCTGAAATTACATTTAGCATTTTGATTATTTACATAAAAATCATTTTAAGGCATCATTTGTTAATCTATTACTGACTGAATCTTTCCATACAGCCAAACAGTATCACCTGCTGTATCCATCCATAGAATATGTCTAGTTATCGGTACTGGCTGTAAAATCTCCCGTCGCCCCGTTCCTCAGCACTGCTGAATATGGAGCCAGGAAATAAATGTTTTCATTGCCTTTTACTCACTCATGTGGTTTAACAGTAACCAAACCACGCTGAAGGTCTTCAGTCAGGTCCTGACACATCAAAATTTTGTGGTACATGACATGTGCACTGAGCTTCTCTCTATCACCTTGCCGTATACGTACAGAGTTCTCTCACTGTAAACAGCACCAACAGAGACATACATTCTGCTCCAAACTGCACCTTGCTTGTTTAACCGTGTGAACACCAAGAAGGCCCTGCGACGTGGAGGTAATGGAGTTGCAGAAGTGGGGGGCGTTTGCCCAGATGTGGACTGTGACTTTCACACCCCCTGACTGGCCCCCACCGCTGCATTTTAATATGCAGGCGTCACAGTCACTGCTCTGGTACCAGGTCCTCAGTCAGCCCTGCCAAGACTCAAGCATCTCCGGTCTCAGAAAACTGAGGGTGAGGTCACTGCAGAACATCGCGAATACAAAAAAGAAGCCAATTCACCATATTACCCATAATGCCTAATGTGAAGTAATTCACCTCATCATGGTATCAATACCTCACCTGGTATTGGCTTCCCGGAAGGAGCCGGTCTCCTTCCTGTTGATAATGATCATTACCAGACTACACGCACATGGTATTTTCTAATAGTCCAAATAGGGCTCTACAGGAGAGAGCCAACAAGTGGAATTTACTGAAAACAGGAAACACACTTGCTTAAAGCCATTTTCTTCAGTTGGAGGTGCACATTTAGTACCGGAGGCTACGTGCAACCAGAGAACCATGGGGACGTGAGATTAGCAAAGCCTGAATTATGCCGTGTTATTTGGTCAGCGAAGACTAGATGGGCTATTACTGTGCGCATGTGTACTCTCTCTGCTATCTGAACACTTCAGCTCTCACTCCGCCCCACTATGAGGTCATCAAAAAGAGACATCTGAACTAGCCAATAACGGTGAAGGTGCTGGGTGATATACTATGACAGCTGCATTGTAGCAGTTGCGTATGTTTGAGGCTGCCTGTGAGCTCCCAGAATGGATGGGGGCAGAATTAAGAGCCGGTGCATGGCTGGAGCAGGTGCCTCTGTGTGGTGGGTGCCCATGTCCTCAGGGTTGCTTACTTGAGCAGGTTGGCCAGGTTGAAGAGGGCTCGGTTGTGCTGGGGGTTGATCTCCAAGGCCTTCCTGTAGTAACTCTCGGCCTCCACTGGGTGGTGTGTCAGCGTGCCCAGGTTGTTCATGGCACTGGCGTGTCGTGGGTATAGCCTGTGGAGGAAAGAAGGGCCCGGAGATGAAGTTGCGATGGCAGTGTCTCCATAGCAGCGAGCACTTACTGACAGAACCGTGCTTTAAACCCCTATTCATTTCTGTGAAAGTACATTACTCTGCTCGGCCGCTTGGCAGACGTGTAATCTGAGGGGTGTCCTTTCCATCACAGTCCCTACACTTTAGCCTCGGGATATTTTCTGACTTTTCAGGGCTGTGACGACAGTCTGCGATCTCCTGGGATTTGATCCCCGCACTCCAAAGACCTTGAAGGCAGTGAGGTACCAGTGTCATAGTATTGATCTAACACTTCCTGTATCTGAGGGTTTCATTATATACGGATACAGGTCTGGAATAAGAGGGATTTAAATAATTTATGTAAAGGAAACTGAATCAAACAGATTTTATCTCTGTTTTCAGGCCTGTATGACATTTATCCTGAATATCCAAAAAAGACAACAAAGACAAAATATGCTGCATGCAGACTATCGACTCGTAGGCGGTTCATCTGAAATCACTGCAGCTCAAATGCAAGCTATAAGGAAGAGTGATGTTTCCTGGCAGAGGGACAGCCATGAATTATGAAGTGTACTGCACTGAATAAGCGGGCAGAGTCGGTCTGCGGGCGTGTGTGACTGATAAGCGTTCCTTCGGCGTGGAGAACGTCTCACGTGCAGTGTCTGTGTGTTAATGACGCAGACAGCCCGCCCCCCCACGTTGAGCCAGGGACGGGACTACCAGTGGTGAGAAGAGATATACCAAGATATTTCGGCCACACAGGGAGGTTAGAACAAGATGACAAGGAGATTTTAGAAGCCTGCTGAACAAATGAGGCCCCAAAGCACTGAAACCAAGGTGGCCTAAATCGTTTAGATGGCCATCATGGAGATTAACTGCGTCTGTTCGGCGGGGGGGTGTGCCTGGGAACGTTCAGCTCAATCTGTGAACTGCTCACAAGAGGCATTAGGGAGCAATCACTCAGGGCCTCCGCGGCGAGACGGATCTCCATGGAAGCTAGCCCGACATTGAGGATGTGGCTTCCAGCACAGTCCATAAAAGGCTGAGTTTTCGACATATGACACGTCGACAGTGCCATGCTGTCGCTGGAGGAGTTCAGGCTTCGGATTCTTCTCCAGAACATGGCAAAGAGGCCGGCTTCTCCCTTTCGCTCCGGAGCTGGGATTCTGTGCCAACCTGCCCAGCCGGTAGATGCTGTCACAACGACTGAGGTATATACCTCTGTTTTTCTGGAAGACTGCAACAGGTCAGCCACTGCTGGGAAATAAATAAAGCCAATGCCTTTTCAGATCCCTAGTCCAAGGCTGGTGACTGACTTTATTGATCAGCTTGTGGGAAGTAAGAAGATAACTTCCTGTGTGCTGACCACAAGGTTGCGGTGGACAGGGGGAAAAATATGACCTAGCAGAGCACAGTTAACCTTAAAATCTTCTTGAATGGTGACTTTTTACAATCTTTGGTGTTTGTGTGACACACAGTCTTTTAACACTGAACACTGTACTACCTCTGAGGAGAATTTCTAGCAAAAGGGAGCTGAATTCCACCAGTATCCAACTCCGATGACACTGAGGAATCAGTACACCAGGGACTGCTACAGAAGGCATGAGATTCTAAAGGAAACAGGTCTCATGGTTATGGCTCCTGGGCTTGAGCAAGATTTTCACTCATCTCCGACACAGCAGGCTTTTACGTCTTGGTACTGACCAGTCCAGGTCACAGAGAAAGGATCTGGGAAGGGGTGGAGTCTCACTCATGGATGGGCAACTTTCTCTGCTCACCCGTATATGGTAATGCCAACATGGCAACCCACCACTGGGTTGCCATAGCACCAGACAGCAGTGAGTAACACGGAGGAGAGAAGAACCAGGCAGCTGAAGTTTCATGATGTTCCTCTGATCTTCTCTGTCCAGCTGGTGGTTCGCATGTCCATCAGCAGTGAGGATACGAGCCACGATTACGACACCACGTCAAAACCTGGCCTCGGAGAGCCTCCCCTTCCCTCCCCTTTGTTGTCCTCCTCAGTCGGCAGGCTTTATGAACTCGGCCTACGATCTGTAACCATGACAACGCCTTCCGTGTGTGCACCAGCTAATGTGTCCCCTTTGTTTGGACATAATGGTTAATGTGTCCCCTCCTCTCCATCAGAGATAATTGTGTGCCTGTATATGTGCACACACTATGATAAATCACCGCTAAGTTCTCTTCCAAGATTCTTTTACTTATTTCAGTGTCTGAAGGTCAGACGTATCCCCAAGAGACCGCCATCCACGCATGCCATGTGTCGCTGCCACGTGACCGCTCACTTGGGCTTCTCGTCGCTGATGTGCGAGGCTTCCTCTCATTGAGATGCCGTCACCTTGTCACCCTTCAGCTGACATATCGAGAAATCCGCAGGGAAAACAGAGTGATACAGCTACTGACCTACATTACTGACATTATTGGGAAACATGTATGTGATTCACATTTTGATGCGCGGAAGTAACATGAAATTGAGTGTGTGTGTCTATGGGTGTGAGAGAAGGAGCTTGTGAACTGGAAACTCAGGTCAAAAACATTTACTAACCACTTAATCCCCTAAATAGATCATCTGGAGAGATCAGTCTGGGTAAACCCTCACAAATTATGCAACATAATAATTCAAAATCTTCCCGCCACGCTTCAGTATTATTTACATGCTGGAAAAGCATGTTTTCTCTCCTCTCAACATCTCATAGGTTTTATTTTAAAGTGGACAAATGAGCTAGAATGATGAGAAATTCAGAAGGCTGAACAGACCGCAAAAATCCAATGGATTCTGGCCTGGTTTATAAAGCACTTGTGGTAGCAGCGGTTATCCTGGACCTGGACTGGCTGAAATAACAGGCAAGCGGTCCTACAGACAAGCAGACACAGAGACCAACGACTCCGCATTTGCTGCGACGCTCGCACGGAAACGGCTAAAACGTGGCCATCAGCCGCGGGCCTGGAGTCAACCCGATGTCATCCCACTGGAAACCGCAGATTGCATGAGAAAATGCAGAGACATCCGCAGCTGCATGCTGACTTCCTGATCCCTGTCATCGTAGACAGTCTTCAGCTCGGGATTCAGACCTGAACACCCCGTTAGACAGCAGCAGAGGTGCAACCTTGACAGGGAGGCAGGAAAGAATCATCTTAACAACTTCCCCAGGGCAGGGAGGGCAGAGGAGACTGAAAAGGGAAGCCAGGCCAGCAGTGCTGTGATGCTTCTGGCGGGGTCCAAGTACGTGGCAGAGGGCGATCAGCAGAGACCCGGGCGATCAGCAGAGACCCGGGCGATCAGCAGAGACCCGGGCGATCAGCAGAGACCCGGGCGATCAGCAGAGACACGGGCAATCAGCAGAGACCCGGGCAATCAGCAGAGACCCGGGCAATCAGCAGAGACCCGGGCAATCAGCAGAGACACGGGCAATCAGCAGAGACCCGGGCAATCAGCAGAGACCCGGGCAATCAGCAGAGACACGGGCAATCAGCAGAGACACGGGCAATCAGCAGAGATATGGGTGATTACTGTTCTGTCCACCTTCTGCCTATTGTCACGAGGACACTGCAGCGCCAGCTGCCCCATGTCCATTGTTCTTGTCTTCGTGTCTATGTGTGATTGTGCAGTCGCAACATGAGCATTATCCTCCGGGATTAATAAAGTCTTCTGATTCTGATAGCCCTAGTGTCCCAGTGTCAGTGTTACAATTTGGTGATGACACAGAAGCAGTGTTAATTTATCTAGTGCCAGGAGTGGGAGGGGAGGCGGGGGGCTGGGCTGGGATGGAGACCCTGAGAGCTGCGGTGACAGCGAAGTGCACTCAGTGACAGCACAACGCTGCACATTTACCCACTGATGAGATGGATACGGCCGACTCTGGCTGTAGCGCTCTCCTCGCCATAATTTCCCATGCTAGCCCCACCTGTCAGCCATTCCTGTGACAGGCAGGTCGTCATAGCAACCACTAGGATGTTTGTGGGGGGGCGGGTGCATGCTTTCAGGGTACTGCCAGCTCAATAAAGGAGAGTAGGGAGCCCATTCATGGCTCCTCTGTGCAGTGATGCTTCCAGGATTTCACCAGGCTGAGGCTTTATTAAAAGATGCAAGCAAGAAGATGCTGGTAAACACAGTGATCCATCATCGCAGTGCAGCACAGAAGCTAAAAGTCTCTGCTCAGCATCACAACAAAGAAAAATGAATGCACATAAAACTCCCACAATCCCCTGCACCTTTTAGGACCCTGGCGAGAAGTGTGAAGGCACAGGAGCTATGTGACTAGGCATGACTAATTACAGGTACTACTCCCATATTTGCGGATGACTGTAAACGTGAACGGATGGAGGCATCCGTCCTGTCTCCTGCATCCTAATCGCTCGCTTCCCCGACATCCTGTCCAAACAAGGTTCAAAAATACAGTAGAAAGAAGAATCAGAAACTCAACAGCCTCCATCTCACGTTTCAGCGAGAGAGATGGGAGAAGGTGACGGGCGCGATGCGAACTGGGGGCCCATTTCTGAGGAAACACCCCAAACATGGGGCCACCAAAGGTGGAAGGGGACACAGTGCTTATTAAACACCTGCATCAGCTTTGCGGGGACATGAATCACATGGTAGGGAAGGTGTGATCCTTCAGGCTGATGCCATGACAGCAAGGGATAACAATCTTTAACGTGGCCCTAGTTTGGAGAGTCCTGGTTCTGAGCCCTGCAGCTGAGCTTAGTTTCTCTCCCTCTTTTCACAGAACCAGCATCCTGACCTCAGCCAGTCGGCGTCCGGTCTTCCCGAAACCCGAGATGACAGCATAAGGTGGAGGCCGACAGACTCACTCCAGTGCCCGCCTGTAATGATGAATGGCCTGCAGGTGGCGGCCCCGGTCCTTCAGGAAGTTGGCGTAGTTGTAGTGCACCTTGGCGTTGTGAGGCAGGGTCTGGATGCCGGATCTGTGGGGATCACAAAAACACGAGCTAAACTGCAAGACCATACGCATGCACTTAGCGGGGGAAAAAAATGACATAAAATTCAGAAACTGTGAAACTATGTTTCCCACATGTACTTTAATGGGAATATCAGGCACCACTCCCCCCCCCCACACACACACAGGATACATTCAGAGTATGTTACTACTATTATAAACCTGACAAAAGATACACTACTTACACAAAGCAAGTTTTTCAATACAGCACATTAGTATAGTTTAATACTGGAATTGTGATTTCCCTGGAAAATCAGAGATTTAATAAGCCAATATATAAATTATAAATTTTCACGTTCAGGGGCCCCTACCCTGTCCTGGGCCCCTGAATCTGATGCCCCAGCTTTGTCTAATGTGCTTATGGAAGGAGGCTGAACGTTCTATCCGCGGTGGTCTCCGCCTTGTTCCCGCGATGGCGTCCCAGTGTCCTGTGACCTTCTAACAAATGGGGAAGGGGCTCACGCGTTGTTTACGCCAGGCTGAAACAGATCATTAGCTGTGTGCGATTCCTCAGGCTGACCTCTGCATAACGGCGGTCGTTCATCCAGTTAGGAGAGAGAGAGACAGTCAACCAGCGTGCCTACGCTACTGGGTCTGATGTACCCTCCAGCCATCCTCCAGAGGAAAGGAGTTGACAATCGGGGGATTCCTTCATTTCTGTTTACCGCAGTCGGGTTCAAGGTTAGACCCCAGGGAAGTACTACTTCACAAAGAGGTCTAAGAGTGTGTGAGAAAGGTGAACCCAGCAGATGTGTTCGACACGCTGCTGCTTGTGAGTGATAAAGACCTGTGCGGCTCCATTAATCACCGTCCACAGGGACGAGGTTACACCATCACCGCATATCTAAGCAACGGACACTAGCAAACACACACACGACACACAAAAGCAAACATGTATCACATATACACAGACCTCATGTAGCTGGCGGGACAGGCAGACTCAAACAGACACACACACACACACACACACACACACTCGACCCTCACCTGAAGAGCGCCTCGCGGGATAGCCACACCTCATTCTGCTGCACTGTCTTCCAGGAGAACAGTAGAAGCAGCAGCAGTATGGAGACAGTGAGGGCCGTGGAGCCCCACCTGCCCCCCAGAGCCCACAGCCGGTTCAGCCCGTGGACCACCAGGATGCAGTAGCCCATACTGGGAGAGAGACAGAGACAGAAAGAAGGAGGGCATTAGGCTCATTTGGGAGAAGGGGGCTATCACGGTGGGGCTATCATGGCAGGGCCATCAAAGTACAGAAGCCATGATTCTCAAAAGAGCCTGTACGGGGGGGGGGGGGGGGGGGACACCCCGCGGATGGGTGGCCCGGCCCGGGCACGGGCGTCTTCCGGGGCGACGGAAGGGCGGGGTTGT